>CM055105.1:14933131-15400631 GCA_029204225.1 Diphasiastrum complanatum
TTAGCCAAGCTTTCCAATGATCTATTTTGGCTAAGAAATGGTTGAGTTTGAGGTGCTTTAAATACTAGTTTTTTGCTCCCTACAAATATCAACTTTTCAGGCTTTTTGATAGTTTTGAGGCCAAATTTCAACTTTTTTGAAGTTACTGGCAACAATCTTGTTCCAAAATGCATAACTACTATTTTTCAATACCTGCAACTTATATTTATAGGATTGTATGAAACTGTGTGTTCATAATAGTTGTAAACTTGTCTAATTGTAATAAAGTGGCCTCTTAATTAAGATCAGATTCAAGATCTTGTAAGTAGTGATTTTCAAAAGCAAATCGTTTTTTGCTTCTTTTCTTTTCTATGTCTGTCAATTAATTCTATTCAATCATGTATTATTCTATTGCCATGTTTTAAATGACCTTTCATGTTTCTCTTTCGATATTTTGGTACCATTTTCATTTTGAATATTGTGTTCATTTTCTTTAGCTTTTTGTCAAGGTTTTGTGTAGCAGATTGGAGTAGAACTTCTGATCTCAAGCAACGAAAAAGAAGTCGTAAACATTCGCCACCTAATTGGATGATTGTGTCATTATATTGAATCTTAAACTTTTCATTTTTCCTTAGGGCTTTTTGTTGTCTTTGCATAGCTTCATTACGAATAGATTATATAAGTTTAAAATTATGGAAGCTTGAGAATTTCATTCTTATTTTACATTAATGATAACCTATCAGTAACCAATCACACTCTCCTATGTAGATGTCCATTTCAATGCATAATAGGTATGTGCCAATATTCAATGCTTGTTTTCCTATGAATGACAACTTGTCCAAATTGTTAAATACAAGTTCTTTGTCCATTCATGCATACATTGTGTTGATGTATTTTAGATGGCCTTGTAGCTCTGTCTTTTCATGTCTCAAAAATATTTATGTTTTGAATGTTGTCTTTCACTTTCTTCAGCTTTTTGACATTTACTTTATGAAATGTCATTCTTGGTTGTTTAGCCAACTCATCATTCTATGTACATAGATGACAGAAATCTGTCGAGTTACTATACCTGTCTAGGAATGATTGTTTTCAAAAATATCAAATAAAAAACAATTGCTTGAGAGCACACTGAGCGAGCTTTGTAGAATATTTGAGATTTTTCATGGCAATATGCAATTTGCAATTTCAATTTCATTCTTCATATTACATTATCGTTCAGGAGAAAGGCGAATCTCCTAGTTTATAATTTTGAGAGAAAAATCACCACCTTTTATTTTTCCATCTTATATTTGATCAAAAAAAATGGCTCTCTAACAATTGACCTTTTTTAACAATCGCTAACAATGTGGAAGGTCAAATATTGTACAAATCTTGCTTAGTGTTCTTTGAGGCAATTAATTTTTAATTTATATTTTTGAAAACAACCACTTACTAAAAGTTTGATTTTAGATTCGTATTTGAGTCATTCAATAAAGCCATCTCCTACCATAGCCATCCATATGTGTTCAAACAAGGGATGTTCTGAGTCTATGTTTAGATGGTTCTGATTTTTGTTGATTAGAAATGATTGTGTATAGCTTCTGAAAACATCTTCTTCAATAGCAACAAGCTTATTTAATATTCATGTTGTACTTACTCATTGAATCACTTCAATCCATCTTTAAAGTTTGGAGTGTGATTTTCAAGTAAAAAACCCCCTCTATATTAATCGACTCAAACATGGATGCTATAATCTCCGAATCCTCATGTCATTCTATTGCATCACAAGCATGAGGAATTATGGTGTGTGTCATTGAAAAAATGAATGGCTCGATGTGTCCACATTTCTTGTTTGTTGTGGTCACTGAGTTCAAATTGAAATTAAAGAATCGAAAGCATTCCTTAACTTGTCTCTAAACCCTAAACCATGAATGCTCAGGCAATGTTTTTGCTAAATTTTTTGAGCAAATTAGATGGTTGGTTTATATTGGTCATCCATCGATGTGTGATTGGAATGGCTCATAATCAATGGTTATCAATGTATGTCACTAACTAACTAAATTATTAGCAAGAGGGTTGGACTAAAAGCTGCATTTAGGTCGACTGAACATGGAAGTCAACAATTGTGGACCCAATGTCGATAGAGTGGTAGGTCAATCATAAGGTGAAAGTTTTCTTATTCTATAGCAATCATATCCAATCACATCAATGCTTAGAGTTCATTTTGTCATTAACATGAAACAATCATCATTGATATGAAATAAGCCATTATAGTTACCTTTTAAAATTTGGTGGTGGTCAAAATCTTTTTACTAGAACTTTTTGGACAAGTTATTTGACCATTTTTTATAATTGATATGGCACTTGTAAAAATTTGATCGATGCAAGTCCATGTAGCCAATCATTGGTATTCTACTTTGGAGAAATGGGAGACAGTCATTTCATTTTTCAGATTATACAAGTAACTTGAAAGTAAAATAGAACTATCAATTTTTATGCAAGTATCATTAATGGAAGCTTATCTGACAATCATCCCCATCTATGCAAAATGTTCGTTTCAATGCTAACATGCTTGTAGTGATAGTCAATGACTATTTTACTACAGCTGCCTATTTGCAGAATCGATCCATCACCAAAGCCCTGAATGGCAAGACACCTTACGAGGTGTGGACATGATCAAAACCATCACTCAAATATATTTGAGTGAATGAAAAGTCTTTCAAGAACTTTTGATTTTTAATCACAAGTTTTCTATTCAGTCATGTATGAATTCTCTTGTCATGTTATAAATGACCTTGCATCTTTCTCTTTGAATATTTCGCCCTTGAAAAAACCTAGAGTGAAATAAAACCCTAAATTGTAACCCTTTCTCTCTATATGTGTGTGTGTGTGTGTGTGTGTGTGTGTGTGTGTGTTGCCAAACATTGGAAAAGTTCCATGCTTCACACCCATCGGATTATAGCCCTAGTTTTGTCCACGGACAATCAAAAAACAAAAAGAATTTCAACTAAAATTTGCAAATTTTGAATGGAAATTTCTATCAAAGAACATGGCTCACAAAAGTAGAATCATTGCTGCAAACTTTTACGCTAAAGCAAGTTGTTATCAATGTTAAATCTTAATATTCTTAGCTATATTGATTGCTTGTACAGAGATGCATGAGAGATTCTCGAGAATAGGTGGGTTTTAGAAAGAGGATTTCTTTGATTATTATTTTTTTACTTGTCCACTCTATGCATTTAACTTTCAGGTCTGATTGATAGCCTAAAGCATCTACTCAGGAGTTTAACCGACTTTCAGTCATAGTCAATTATCTTTTTCTATCCTTGGTGGTAAAAGTATCATCTGCAACCCAGAAAGAAACCTGTCTTGCTAGAAATTTTTGTGGCAGCATAATTAATTACCACCAAACAAGCAAGAATCCATTTTTTCTAGAAAAGTTTCTTGATTGATTTTCCTCACAGAACAGGCAGGGAAATGAGTAAGACAAATATCTTCCTTTAGGCTTAATAAGCTTATGCATGGAATTTAAAAATTTCAGCCAAGCCCTTTACCTAGCTTGTGTTCAAAAAGAATTTCATGGTAAGCAATTATCCACGAATTTTATAGCACCAAATATCTTCTTTCATTTATTTTCATAAATTCCTACAACAAGCAAATATCATGCCCTCACATAATAGATTGAAAGTATGACCTGTAAAAGGCCTTTCCAAATGTAAAAAAAATGTTTGGCTTCAAAACTTGATGAAAGCAACACAATTCTTCCTTTCAGACACATGGAGCAATTGTCTTCAAAAATTCATCTCATTGAGCGATTCAATGGCAACGACTTTCACATGTGGAAGTATCCTATGAAGATGATAATGTTAGAGAAATATTAATGGGATGTGGTCGATGGATCCTCGATCCTACCACAACAAGATGCTAATCTCATAGCCAAATGGAAATCCAAAGCTGGAAAAGCTCTTGTATTAATATCCATGAATCTCAAAAATATACAAATATCTCATATCAGTAGCAGCAAAACATCAAAACAAGCTTGGGATAATCTTGTAAGTCTGTATGAGACCCAAGATGTTACCACTCATCTATTCTTGTAGAAGAGATTTTTTTCATGCAAAATGCCATAATTGACTTCAATCAGTGACCATGTTAATCATGTTAGATCATTAATTGATCAACACGATGCAATCGAATAACCCATTGCTGACAACGATGCGGTCATGACATTCTTAGAAAGCCTTCCCACTTCCTACGATCATCTGGTCATGCTAATCTCGACACATCTAGATTTAACATTGCAAAAGGTCACCTCAATTCTTCTCAAAGAAGAACTTCGAAAGAAGTCGAATGATGTTTCTACGTTAGACAAGTCAATCGTCCTGTACTCGAAGAAGAAGAAGCACTCGAAAAAATCTGCTATCAATGTTTCGAAGTCAAATAGATACACATCCGACACAACGGGAAAAGTCAAAACATCAACATATCAAACTCTTCTACAGGTATTGCAAGAAGAAAGGACATGCGGCAAAGAACCAACAGGCTCATGCTACAGTTACTAATGCTTTAAAAGACAAATCCAACCAAAAGATGTTCATTACCGAATCAAACAATTGTTCAAATTTCATCTATTGGTATCTCGAATCTGGTGCAACACAACATATGACTTCAAGATGAGACTGGTTTACAATAGATCCCATCATGAATGGATCAATGTACTTTATTACATTTTGTTGGAGGATGCAAGCTACGCACAAAGCGGCTGCATCCAAAAAGGCACCAAAATCCCATAAGCAAATGGAGACTATAACAGAATCCACATATAAGCTCATTGTAGACAATGTACCCTTTTGGGGTCAAAAAGGGAATGATGGCAAGTGGCTAGGCGGTGTGGATGGGATCCCGCACGCAGCTCGCAAGCACACATGACACGCCATATCATCTACTGGACCGCTCTCCGCTGCCGACAAACTCTAAGTTGGTATCAGAGCAAGAATTCTGGTCCTGAACGAGCAAGTGGGAGTTTCCTTTGCCCTGTGATCGCTTGAGTGGAGGTGTTGGAGGATGCAAGCTACGCACAAAACAACTGTGCCCAAAAAGGCACCAAAAAGAGTGCATTCATCCCATAAGCAAATGGAGACTATAACACAATCCACATATAAGCTCATTGTAGACAATGTACCCTTGTCCCATGGTACCAGCCCTTTTGGGGTCAAAAGGGGAATGATGGCGGGTGGCTAGGCAGTGGGGATGGGATCTCGCACGCGGCTCGCAGGCGCGCACACATGCCACATCGTCTACTGGACCGCTCTCCACTGCCGACAAACTCTGAATTGTTGGATTTATTTCCTCTACTCTCCTAAATCCTATGTTAATTTGCCTCCATTCATGCTGCTGTATTTTACTTGTGTTGTCCCACAATCTGCATATTTACACGTAATATAAGACAGGCGAAAAAGACGACAGTTGCAACAGTCTGCATTTTTACTCACTATTTATGACAAGCGAAAAATGCAACAGTTGCACAGCCTGCGTATTTACAAGTAAACCTGAAGAGGTGAAACATGTGACACTGCATTTTTACATGCATTTTATGACAGACAAAAAATGCGACACTGCACTTTTACACACATTTTATGACAGGCGAAAAAAGCAAAAAATGTGACATTGCATTTTTTAATACATTTTATGACAGACGACACTTGCTTAAAATGGGACACTGCATTTTTACACGCACTTTATGACAGGCGAAAAATGCGAAAAATGCGACACTGCATTTTTACACGCAATTTATGACAGGTGACACTTGCCTCTAAAAATGTGAGACTTGCTTTTAAAAGGGCGCAGGTTGCTTTTAGGTAAGGTCAAGGCCAAAGGCCAAAAGGTGTCGCAATTTCGCATTTCGTGATAGCTGATGACGTCAACTATTACCAAAAGTTCGTGAACTGTAAAATGGGTAGTAAGAGCTTGGACTCTTATATCCAAAAATACAGATCTCTGAAATTGAGTTCCATCATTCGATCCTAAATTGGCACTTTGACAATTTATCCCAGGGTTGCTTGCCAATTATGAAAAGGAATGTAGGAAAAATGTGCTTCAAAGCCTCGAGGATGTTTTTCAAATAGCAAAAGCATATGATTCCACGGTAATGGTATTCAGAAAGCAATTTCAGCAAATTTCAACCACTTTGAAAACCAGGAAGAGAAAGAAGCGAGGGTACGAATGATTATTCAGTAAATCACAGTCTCCAGTTGTTGATTTTGAGAAACATGTTCTCACTTTCAAGGAGGGTGATAAGGTAGCTACTTTATTTGGTAGCAAATTTGTACATCTGTCGGATGAAATTATTACAGTTAATATAATGGAAATATTTGATTATTCATAGTATGAAGTTTTTTCAGTATTTGCTATTTCTTTTATGGATGTTTATGATGTATATCTAAATAGTTGTGAATTCTATGCAATTCTTAACTCAGTAAGTTTAGATCTTGAACAAGCAAATGAAAAATCAGATCATAATTGAATTGACCATCAGAATTATCTCATAATTTATCGCTATTTAGGTCCATAGACCACAAAATAGAATTATTAATTCCAATAAGCCAACCTATCTGTAGATATTTTTATAGGTTCTCTTAGAAAGAGGAGATAGAGATTTTCAATCAAATAGAAAACTATATGAGTATGGGACATATCCGACCCAGTAAGTCACTATGAGACACTCATATTCTTCTGAAAGTAAAGATGTATGGAGGTTTCAAGACGTGCGTGGATTACAAGAGGTTAAACAAATTGACTATTAAGAATAAATATCCGTTATCCAAGATGAATGATCTTGTAGATCGCCTAGGTGGGGCTAAATGCTTTACTAAGATAGATCTCATGACATTGTATCATTAGATAAGAATTAATTCGAAAAATGTCCAAAAGACTGTATTTCGTACTAGATTTGGCCATTATGAATTTTTAGTGTTGCCTTTTGAGTTTACGAACGCTCCAAAAATGTTCCAACCATTGATGAACGATTTGTTTTGTCCATATTTGGATAAGTTTGTCGTAGTGTTCCTAGATGATTTTCGTCTTCATAAGACCTTTGAGGAACACATAAAACACTTGAAACTATCGTGATGAAATTCTGGTAGGAGTTACTCTATACTAAGGAATCCAAGTATGAATTATTTAAGCATGAGTTGGTCTATCTCGATCATACACACTTTTTATGGGATCAAGATTGACGAGGATAAAATCAAGATAGTGGGTGATGGGTCGATTGTGCAAACTGTCAGACAAGGTAAATCATTTTTGGAATTTACGATTTTCTTTCGAAGATTCATTGAGGATTATGCTAAAGTAGCAGCACCGCTCAATAATTTGACGAAAGAGAGTGTTAACAAAAAGAAAAAAAGAAATCAACCTAGTTTGCCTGTTGTTTGGAACAAAAAATTGAATCAATGTTTTGAGAAACTTAAAACTTTGATCATATCGACTCCCATTTTACAGATTGTAGATCCAGATTTATCTTACGTCGAGAGAACTGACGCAAGTGGTACTACAATTGGAGTGATTCTATTACAAAATGATAGGCCACTAGCATTTGAAAACAAGAAATTCACTGGTCCTCAGTTGCGTTATACTACACATGAAAATGAATTATTTGCAGTTATCTATGTGCTAAAAACTTGGAAACACTATTTATATGGTAGTAAATTTACAGTGTACAAGGATCATTAGCCTCTTAAGTACTTTTGTAATCAGCATGATCTTTAAGGGAGGAAAGCCCGATGGGCCGAATTGGTACAAGAATTCGATCATGAAATTTGTTATATAAGAAGTAGCTCGAATCAAGTTGTGGATGCTCTTAGTCGGATTGGTGAACTGAATGATTTGTCATTCACCCATATTTCCATGGATCTATATTTTTGATGAGAGAAAAATATAAATATGATTCCCACATCACATTGATAGGCAACTTTTGATGAAAAAAACTAAATATGGAATTGGCTTGCTCTCGGGAGAGAGAGTTTACAAGTAGTTGCTATTGGGTAGAGAGAGAATATTGAAAAAATTCTAAGTGTTGAAAGCTCTCTCACTCTCATAGAGTGGATCAAGGTCCAAGATAGGTGGGAATGAAGATCAACCATTGGACCACTCTCACACCACCTCTTACATTGATTGGACCATTTTGGTGCATCTCTTGCTATGATTGGTCCATATTGTCAAATGACACTTTGAGGTGCATAGTCACTAGCCCTCTACCATCAAGCCAAGTGTAAGCAACCTACACTATCACGAGCACAATCCTTTTGCACACAATCCTGCTTTGAATTTGTTGATAGATCCATTGTTGTTGTACTTTACTCGAAACACCCACTTGCATCGAATAACATGTTTGTTGATAGGTGGATCCACAGCCTCCCAAGTGTGTTAGAAATCAAGGCATCATACTATTTGGAAATGGCCTCAAACCACTTCTTAGATTGGAGTGCATCTTGTATATCTCTTGGCTCTTCATGAGAGATGAAAAATACATGATATGAGGTGCCATCCTCCACTTGCTTTCCTTTATCCACATATGTGAGCCTCCTTGGTTTGGATCTCTCTCTCATGGATCTTCTTGGTGTAGTTGCTTGAAGATCCTTCTCCTCAAGCCTCAACCACCACATCTTGATTAGCATCAAGATTGATAATTGTTGATTCTCCATGAGGTGACTTGATCATGCCTCATCCAAGTTGAGTTTTTGATCTTCATGAAAGTTCACATCTCTACTTACAACAATTTTGTTTGTATAGGGAACAAAGATTCTATATTCTTTCTTGGTTGATGAATATCCATCACTCCACGTGCACAAAGCAAATACAACCAAATATCTTAAGGTAATCTACCTTAGGCTTTTCCGTATACAAATCTCATATGATGATATTTTTTCTAAAGCAAGTCTATCACAAAGATTATTGGCACATGAAATTGTTTTTCCTCAAAAGTCTTTTGGAAGAGATGCCTCTATCCTAATTGCTTTTGCACATTCACATAGAGTTCTATTTTTTCTTTCAGCAACCCTTTGTTGGGGGGAATAAGCACAAGTAAACTCTCTCCTCACACTCTCTCTCAACTAAATCTTTGAATTTAGGGAAGACATCAAACACCATAGATTTGGAAGATAAGAGATACATCCAAGAAAATCTTTTGTGATTATCTATAAAAGTGAGATAACAACTAGCTCCTCCTTTGCTCTTGGAAGAGGAAAAGTGAACATCCATGTGTACTAGCTCAAAAGGATTATGAGTCTTGATGTTGGATCTTAAAAAAGGCCTTCTATGAGATTTGGCAATAGCACAAGGTTCACAAGGTTGAAGCTCGTTTGACATATGGACTTTGGCAATCCAATAGTTTTTCCATATCTGACCATAGATGACATGGCCTTGAAATTGGGGTGGCCCAATCTCTTGTGCCATAAATCTTCTTGAGAAATCTTGGTTTTGTAGGCAACATCACAAATGCTAGCATACTCACTAGAATCTAGTTTGTACAACCTCCCAAATCTAGATCCTCTAGCTATCACTTCATACTCTCTCTTGATTACTTACGTGCCAACATCAAATTTGACATGCCAACCATTATCAAACAATTGACCAACGCTAATGAGATTTTTTGTTAGCTTGGGTACATAAAGAACATCATTGAGACACACAGTTTTTGATGATGCTACACTCAATAAAATACATCCTATTCCTTCAATCCTAAACTCAACATCATTTGATGTATATATTGACCTCTTAGTACCCTCATAAGGCAAGAGACTAGTGAATAGATTTTTAGAACTAGGCATATAGGAACTAGCCCCACTATCTATCCACCACGATTATTCAATCTTGATGGGAGAAGTAGAAAAACTTGACTTCATCAAGGAATCCTCCCTATCACTCTCATTACCCTTACTCTCTTTCTCATTAGTAAGGTCAGCTTGTTTGAATTGGTTCTTTTTCTTGAAGAAATTTGAGGCATAGTGGCCTTTCTTGCCACAAAAGAAAACTTTGATCTTCTTCTTCTTCTTCCCAATAGATGTTGTAGCTTGAGAGGAATGGTTCTCATCTCCATCTTTGACTTTGTCTTTGTCCTTCTTGAAGTGTTGGTGTTGTTGTTGTCCTTTTCTCCTCCCCTTTGGCTTGTCCTTTGTGAATAGTGCTTTGTCCTCTCTGCCATACTTCAATGAAAATGTGTTGATCCTCAATAGCTTGTTCTCTTGCCTTCACTCCTCAGCAATAAGAACTCCTTGTAGTGCTTGCAAGCTCATCTTTAATTGCATAAGATTGGACAATATTATCAAATACATCTCTCAATCCATAAAGGATTACTTGCACTAAAACACTTTGATTGAGATGATGTCCTATGCAAGCAAGCTCTCTATAAAGATCCTTCACTCTCAAGACAAAATTTGAAGCACTCTCATTATTCTTTTGGAAGCTTTGAGAGATTTGCTTTCCTAAGAGTGAGCAATCTAGATGTATTCTTGGCCTTCATAGATGGCTTTGAGGGTGTCCCAAGCCTCCTTGGCTGAGGTGCAAGAACTAATCTCCCTCAACACTTCGTTGCATACATTCATTTTAATGCAATGGAAGGCAATCCCTGCTCTCTTCTTGTATATTTGTGCTTCTCGGAGCACTTGTGACTCATCCTCAATTCCAAGTACAATATCCATCACATCTTGGAAGTCCAAAAACGATTCCATCCTCATCTTCCAAATAGCATAATTGGAGGTGATCAATCTCTCACCTTGGTCAGAGAGAGAGAGAGAGAGAGAGAGAGAGAGAGAGAGAGAGAGAGAGAGATGTAGGCGTGCATCCTCAGCTAGTCATGAACAGAGAACCGCTGAAATTTTGGAGTGGCGCCTTTAGCACAAGCACGGAGGAATAGTTTTGTTGCTTTAAGATCTGTTCATACAAGTGCTTGTTTGCAAATGTAAAACATCGAATTTTCAAGATTCAATTTCCAGATTGCTATCTTTAAAAAATTGTTCCTTGAGTTATATAAACGGGAAAATGTGTTTAGCACAAAAGCAAAAACCATGCTTTTACTCTGGAAACATGAATTAAAGGCAAGAAAAGAAAATAGGATGTCTTCATTTTTCTATCCAAAAGCATGTTGAGAATGTGTCCAAAATTTTTGCAAAAATGAGACGTAGAGTTTCAAAAACTTATTTCCATCTAGTAAGTCAAAATCAAATGGAAAAGTTTGTTAGAGAGTCACTTTTCTTACGGAAATTCAAGTTTCCTTTGCTTAACATATGTAAATTTTAAACACAAGAACACACTTTAAGCATACTAAAAAAGGTGGTTTATAGCCTTTAGCTTCCACTAGATTTTAACATTTGTATTCACTTTACGGCTTTGAAAAAAAGTAGTGAATCAAACTAGATTCTATGCCATTGTTTAAACAAAAGTTTGAAGCAAAATCATCAAATATGTTAACAATTCCGAAAGTGAACTTCAAGAAGCTTATTCCAAATAAAACCATCATTCACTCCTTTACCATAGCAAAAACATTTCAACTGTTTTGCAACTAAGTACTCAAGAAAAAGGACAAAATAACTGAACTGCCTAAGGACCGAAATCCAATTACATGCAAGTGGATACTCAAAGCGAAGTATGATGCTGAAGGAAGATTAAATCGATACAAGGCTAGACTGGTCGCCAAAGGCTTCTTACAGATTCCAGATCTAGATTATTCAGAAACTTTCAGCCCTGTTGTCAAACATACTTCAATCCGATTATTACTCTCCTTTGCAGCTGCAGCCGATCTTGAAGTCCACCAAATGGACGTCCAAACAATTTTTCTGAACATGACTGTTGAAGGCAGATCTACACCTCACAACCAGAGGGATACGAGCTCAAGGTAAGGAGCATATTTTTTGCAAAATCCACAAGGCTCTGTATGGTCTGAAACAGTCACCAAGAGCCTGGTTTCAGAAGATAAATGCATTTCTAATTGAGAATGGTTTTATTCCAAACTCAGTAGACTCGAATGTTTATTTCAAGTCTATTTTGGCCTGACTCATAATCATCACTTTATATGTAGACGATACGTTACTAATTAATAACAACTTGAATTTTTTGAAGGATGTAAAATGCATGCTAGCACAAGAATACAAGATGATTGATATGGGCCCAGCACATTACTGTCTCAGACTTCAAATTCTCCGAAATTGATCGAATAGACAAATTTATAGTAGTCAACAACGATATCTCACTAATGTGCTGGAAAAATATGGAATGACCAATTGCAAATCGAGTCTCTTTCCACTCAACTTCGGTCTGAAAATGTCAAAGGACCAATGTCCTCAAACCGAGCAAAAAAAGGAGGAAATGAAGCAGTACCCATTTCACTCCATTATCGGTTCACTGATGTATGCAATGCTTTGCACTCGTCCTGACCTTGCATACTCGATCAGCTCACTAAGCTAGTTCCTAACCCATTGGGAAGCACTCATAAAGGTCATGAAATATGTTCGAAAAACCAAATATCTGAGCATCTGTTATGGAGGCAACCAATCTGCCAACATTCTTGAAGGTTATATAGATGCAGATTGGGCAAGAGATATCAACACCAGAAGATCGACTTCTGGATTTGTATTCTTATTCAATCAAGGCCCAATCTCATGGAACAACCGAAAACAGACCTCAATAGAATTGGAATACATAGCTGCCACAAATGCTACCAAGGAGGCGATTTGGCTAAGAAATCTAATGGCAGATATCGACCTTGCTTAGCTACAACCAACAACCCTACATTGTGATAATGAAAGCACAATCGCACTATCTTTGAATCCGAGATTTCGTTCTCGAAGTAAGCATATCGAAATCATGTATATTTAACAACATTCTAAATCTGAAGATCGAAGTTTTTCAGGATCCACATTCAGGGGGATTGTTGGATTTTAATGCTTAGGTCCAAATCCATTCAATAATGAGCATTTTGAAATCTGTTTACACTTAACTGCAAAAAAAAAAAACACTCGTAGTTATAAGTAGAAGATCGAAATCTAGAATCATATTTTTTCGATCCCGGATCGACTCGAATTGAATCATATTTTTCCGATCCCGGATTGACTCGAATCGAGTCGTATCTTCTAAAACGGATCGAGTCGGATCTATAAAATTTGATCCAGAGGCAAAATTTGATACATACATTCTTTCGACACTGTTAGTCGATTTTGACCCACGTCGCGATCAGAAGGACAACATTGACAGTCAGCCTACTTTGTACATAGATTTATTGATACAACGACAACTATCTACTGCAGGACGACTTTAGTAAATTAAATAGATTCAATCTTATACTTTCAAGTACTTAACACTGATATGCAATCATCAACAAATCGATTAAGTGTGTCTATAATAAAAGTCTGAAGTTTGAATCAAAAGTAAGGTAGAAGGCATAATCCATCTAGCAACGATCAAGAGATTTGCCAATTTTGCGCCTCACAGACTCGCGCACTGCTTCACGCTTATGTACTCTATTTTTGATTAATCAAAGAGTGCAATTTTGTCTACACTACTGATTTGTTCATTTGTGTATTTTCTTATAGATTGTAAGTCATCTTGATTCTTGCTGCTACGCTGACACACTTCCGATCCACAACTGATCCGTTGTATTCTTTCGCTGCCAGGATCTCGATCCAAATTTCGATCCTGGACGTCTATCCCTGAATCGATTCAGATTCAGGCTGAGATACTAATTTCCAATAGTGTATCAGAGTGCGTTTATGATACAACACCATTTTCCAACATAACCTTGGGCTTCGCTTCCATAAAGAAAGTTGCTTTTTATTGATACTCAGGATAATAAAACATATTATTTGAGATTATTTTTGTTATTTTTACTACTTCTGTCAAATTCCTGCCTTGTAGGTTGACCATACCAATATACTTTGGTTCACTTTAAAGAGATGTTTGCATAGATTGTGCAAAATCGTAAAGCCACATCAGCTCCAATTTCAACTTGTAAACCCAGGATGTATCTTCAATGGTCCTTTTCACAGTAGACAATTTCAGAGTCACTCCATGATTCAAAGTTGTAATATTAAATTGAACCGTTTCGGCATCTTTTAGTCCACTATTTGGAGTTCATTACACACATGGTGCAACTCAAACAAAGTCCATTAAGGTGGGAGGGATTGGCTTTTTTTTCAAAGAATCAATGTTGTTAAGATCATATGGAAGTGAACTTGAGTGAACTCAAAGCATGATAATGAAAGGCCATGGTTTTGAATAGGGGACTTGCTTGGCACCCACACATTACAGACCCTAAGCAAGGAGGCCAATGAAGGTTTTTAGTGTGCTCTCCTTATTTGTTCTACACTTGTTGTGAATGTAGATGCAGATCAACCTTTAATTTGCTACATCGCAATAGCATAGCCAGGAAGAATATCTCTCTCTCTCACTCTCTCTCTCTCTCTCTCTCTCTCTCACACACACACACAGAGTGGCTTGGCAATCAGAATATGGCCCATGTAATCACTTCATGCAATTGCCCAAGTGCCACTGCAAATTCTTCTTCAAATTTTATCAGGCCCACCAGCTCTGCATGCCCAACGCTCTTACCTGGAGCACACCACTTCTTCCCCACCAGGCCTTCACAGCAGGCTTCCTCGCTATCAAGACGCTCCTGTCGATTCAGCTGCTCAGAAAGTGCGCAGGGTGTGTTTTTTCATGTAGGTGATGATTCGAATGTGATGGGTTTTTGCTTCTCAGGGATTGTGCAGATCAAAGCAGGGAATTTGAGCCTCAGGTCTCACAGAAAAGAATTGAGGTGTAGTGGGGAGGCAAAAGAAGAAGTGTCAGCTAACTTATCTCCAAGGTTTGGGAACCCATTTGTTCGCCATGTTTTGTTTTGTTCATGCTATTCTGCAATGCGTATCAGCAGCAAACGAAGAGCCTCATCTGTGTCTGAAGCCTTTGGTGTGACTGAGTCAGGCTTGTTTTCTCTCAGCAACGATGAGCTTTTGTCTCGAGGGTTTGAGCTGCACAGTTCATATGAGGGAATTGACCTGGATCAGCTGAATTCCCTTTTTCTCAAGGTGGGCTTTCCTCGTCGCAAAAAGGAGAAGCTGACTAGGGCATTACAGCATACCCTTTCCCTGTTCTGGCTACGAGATGTGAAATCTGATCAAATGATTGCCTTTGCCAGGGCAACTGGTGACAATGTATTCAATGCAATAATCTGGGATGTTGTGGTGGATCCGTCATATCAAGGGGCGGGACTTGGAAAGGCAGTGATGGAGAGGCTTATGGCAGACCTTGTGAAGCGAGGGATTAGCAACATTGCACTTTATGCAGAGTCAAATGTCGTGGGGTTCTACCGGCCTTTGGGTTTTGTCTCAGATCCTGACGGCATTAGGGCTATGGCATACTCTCGAAAGCGGCGATAATATTTTTGGGTTATGTAGGTCTCCTTACTGGTGGGAATCCATCATTGGTGCAGAAGCATGACTGGACCCTGCAATCTAGCATCTAAATTGAACCACAGAAGCCCTTGGGATGTTGGAATCTCGGGCCTGTTAATCTCCCTTTGTTCTGTAAAATTAGACGTTAGTTTGATACGGCCCCCATGACACATCTTCTAGAAAGATACAGTTATGGCTAGCTTCCCAACTCTTGAAGCATAATTAAGGACTTATTTCCAAGTAATTTGAGACACGGAGAAATAAGGAAGATTAGAATTACCTTAGAATCATTTTCTACAATGTATTGTTCTTCTTCCCAAGCCAGAAGCAGTGCAACTATTATAGAGAGGATTTTCCACATAGAGACCACTCAGAAGATGAATCATCGCAAAATATGATGATTCAATTTGAGTTTTATGAACAGACCTTGGAATCTGAAAGTAGTATGAAATAAAGCAAAAGCAAAAGCATCAACGTCAAACTTGTGAAACTGATCAAGCAGAGCCACAGCATGATTGATCTTGTTTCTTTCTTTTGAAACTACTTATGTCATACTGGGAGTATGATTGACTCTGCTTCTTCTAGAGTTAAGAGATTAATTAAACTAGAGTAGTTTGGGTTGGAACTGCCTCAGAGAGAATCATCCAATCATAGCCCTCTTAGTTCATCATGAGGCTACATTGGTTAATTTTGCCGGTGTGATTCCTCCACAGTGGATGAAGTATATATATAGCCCATTGTGCAGAGGCTGATGTAACCAAATTCCCCTCCTTTGTCCTTTAAGCTCTTGTCTCTTTCCAACCCTTTCTTTCGTCCTCTGGTTTCTTCCTTGCCCTTTTCCTTTTCCTCTTCCTCTTAAGTTTCTAACCCTTGAAGCGTCCTCCCTTTTCCGCCTTACTTATTCCTCTCAACTCTTGAATTTTCTCCTCAAGGCTTGATCCTCCTGCTCCTTTACAGTTGCCCCCTCGTCTTCTCCTCTTCCTGCTGCTCCTTCCCTTGTTCTCCCCCTCTCCTCGTCCTTCCCTCCTAGGACTTCTCCTTCTCCCCTTTTTCTCATCCTCTTCCCTCTTCTGCTCATCTTTCTCTCCTTACCCCTTGCTTCTCCTTCTCTTGTTCTTCCTTCCCCTTAGTTCGCTCTCCTCTGTCCAAGCACTCAAATGGGTGGAAATTTCTGCTCAACTGAGTGTTTTTCAATCACAGGCTTGTTGAAAAAACCCCAATTTGGATTGGTCAAAGCAAAATCCTTATTGGACCAGATTCGGATTGTAATTTGAGGAAACATTGTTTGTAATTCGTCAAGCATAGGCTGTCGATGATCCATCTGCCAACTGAGTAAATGGCTTTAACCTTTTGGACAATCAGTTGAAGAACGGGTTTAAGGTTTAGAGTAGGAAGGGAATTTTTATTGCTGCCGAATCGAGAGTTTCTGTTAGCATTTTACAGTAATAATGATCAAGAGTGGTTGCGTACTGCATTAATGTATTACAATGATAGCACGTAGACAACTCGAAAGATGAAATATGCAGTTGAACAAGGAGTGACATCTGCGATTTTGAAACGTCCTTTGTGAGTGACAACTTGGTACAGAAAAATATCTAATAAATAGGCGTATGGAAGAATAAAGGGACTATCAACTCTGTAGTTCTGTTCAAGACCTGTTACTGGCTATATTACCACTTATGGGTGGAAGTACCAGCTACTTTCTTTATTCTACAGATAGAAGAAGAAAGCCTTTTTGAGAGATGATGCAAACGGTGCTAGAAGAGTGGATCTCCTTACCCTCCTCGTGTCCCGACTAGAGTGGAGTCCCCTCATTACAAACCTGGCGAACTTTACAAAGGAAAATGCAAAATGCTAGAAATCTTGGAGTCTAATTCACCTTATGTTGTTTGGTGCTAGATCAAATCTGCTCAGTGCTGAGGAGTGATACCCAATGAAAGGTGCGAATTTCTCGCCAATGCTAATCAATCTAGGATGCTAAATATGCACTTTCCATTTCATTTATGAAACGTTAGGTTAAGTACTGCCTCGTGATTGATTACTGGAAATCTAAATGCTTTTGCAATTCTAGGTTTAGCTGGAAATAGGGGTGCTCTATTTTGCAAGACTATTTATGTCCCTTAAATGATTTTGCCGATTGGCAATTATTGCTATAGTGTTTGTATGGTAGAATTAAGTAGGCTTCCTGACTGGCTGAAAGCTATAAAAGGTCGTTGCAAGTCAGCAATGCTCCAATAGATTGTACCGTACCTTTTGAGTTGAAATTTTGAACTTCAAAGCCACACACACCTACCTCCTAGCTTGTTGTCTTAGATTCCCCTTCCAAGAAACCAAATACAACATAACAAAGACTGTCAACAAAATGTGAACCCTGAATATGTCAGGGAAAATGTTTAATGCGGGACCTGTAATATTGTTTTAAGCTTAGTTATCGAACTTACAACATTCTTATCAACATTCTTTTGGGATTACAGGGCCATTTGTCAAGTTAAGTAGTGATGGACATATCAGACTTCAGGTGAACTTTCATATCCATCTCCAATGGATAGGTTCTTGTCCTTCACAAGATAAATAGGTCAGCTGCAAAACTAGCTGCAGAGCTTGAATGTTCTATTGATGTGCTGGGAGATTTGAAATGCTTGTTTTTTTGTTTACAGATTTTATTGTTGGCATGCTTATTATCCAGGCCTTCAAACACATATATTAAGTTCTTGTTGAGTCACGACTCATGAGACAGGATTTTAATTACTTCCTTACATGCTCTACATGCTTCGCTGCTGATCTTTCCTTCACCTTAGTAGTTTCTTAATATTTTCTACAAACACCGGTGCTGTTATACACGTTTCTGCAGAATTCAACCAAAAGAATGAATGTTACATGTGGATAATTTCTTGAAATGTCTCCTATGTGACCCAGCTACCTCCATAGGACAACAATCAGTGACCGGATGACTGAGAGTAGCTGCACAACTGTCTCCACCAAGTACATTTAAATAGAGCTGATTCGTCGTAGTGAGAGGGTGTTATTAGTTTCAGTAAGGACCTAACATTAACAAGGGTAGCTCTAAAAGTTAATGTTGGACATTTTTTTTGTTCCGTTCAGTTACTATCCTAGATGTAACAAAGTTAAGTAAACCTTCACGTACCAAAATGTGCTATAGTTGGATGCAAAGGTATTGCCCCTGTGCCAGTAAACCCCAGACAAACTACAGCGGAACAATTTTTTATGCACTCTCACAGCTTGTTGACACCTGACAAAGCATGAGCACACACAATGGAACTTCCTTTAACCCTATATTCATCGCGTGAATATGATAGGGTCTCTAAGACAAGCATATGCCAGATGTTTAGAGTTTATTCAGGTCACTTTTTGTAAGAGGTATGTAGAATCTTGGATGTGTATCTGGAGTATTATCCTACTAGAAATGTCCATTTTGTGCAAGTTCAGTGCACAAAAGCTCAAGTATTGCAACAAAGAGCTGCTCCACTCAAAACAATTTGTAATGAACTAATTACTAGTTGAAAGTGCTACAGCAGGTTGTTCTTGCAGTGTAGGAAATGGCTTTAGTCTTTCTGAAGGAAAAGGGGGAGGTAGGTATAAAGTGTTTGAGGCAGGTCAGACAAACAATTAAGAAGCTACGCTCAGGCGACTAATGTCATGTGTGATGAAATTAGACAAATAATAATGTCTCAAGGTGTCACCTTGAATGGGAGGTTAAGAGAAGAAATTGGAGATTTGTCTGGGAAACTTTCAAAAGGCTGCTTGTTTTTAGTGATGGATTTGAGGAACTTGCAAGCCAATACACCAAGTACTGACAAGCCAAGACGCAGGATTATGCTGAGGTAGGAGTTGATGGTGAAGAAGGATGTGAGGAGATTGAAGAAGCGCCTATTAGGAGGTCAACGAGGATATGGAAGCCCTGCTTGCTTTGATGCGGTAAGCTTTTTCAAAGGAGAAATGGCTCTTAAGTGAACCAGCAAACCTAAAAGAAGCACAGGAAGGACTTAATTGGGATGGCTAGCAGCAATGGCAATTAAGAGGAAACATACGCGAGAAGTTGTAAAGCTACCTCTAAGTTGTGTAAGCAGTGGGAAGGGATGGAAACTGAAGGCATTTAAGATGAAGTATATGTGAGAAATTTTGAACCTACCTGAAGGTTGATAGACAGCTGGAAAGAAATGGAAAATGAAGGTGATAGATGAACTATATGTAGGAATTGTGAAGCTACCTGAAGTTTGGTAGGCATTGGGAAAAAAATGGGTCGTCAAGGCAATCTATGGAGCAAAGGACATCGTTGAAAGTTTCAAGGCCTGGATCCTAGCAAATGGCTATCTCAGATTGAGGGTTTGGACTATGCCTTAACATGTTCACTTGTAGCAAGGCTGGGGTCAATTCAAATAATATTGGCTCTTGCAGCAATCCATGAACCGAAATTGCATCAAATTTATGCATATATAACATTCTTGAATGCAGAATCAAGGCAAAAGTACGCAAGGTAGTCAGAAGGTTTCAAGGGACATGGTTTGTTATCATTTCATGGAAACTGATTTTGAAAGGATCTTCCAAACCAAGTATCTGCATGTGGCCCAATGAAGGCAACCTTTTATTCATTGCACTATATGTCTATGACAGTGTGCTTGCAGGAAAACAATGTTGGCCAGTTGAAAGAATATAAGAGGCAACTAAGTAAAAGATGAAGACAACTGGGGATCTGCATTATTTCTTGGAAATACAAAACATAGGGGAAGTAAACATATCAACCAAGGCAAGTATGCAAAAACATCATAAAAAAACTCAAAATGTAAGATCATAACCCAATGACAACAACAATCACTAATTACGCATTGCATAAATAAATCCATTTTTAATGTTCCCGTATAGTTCCACTACATACCAAATGAGTTACGCATCAAATCGAGGAGAATAAGCTCACATGTATCCATCCACAATAACAACCAAGTAAGAACAAAGGCATTCTTGTGGGAACTACATGTGTCTACACCTATTCTCAGTTGTTATCCATGGCACAACTTGACATTAAGCCTTATCATAAGGAATTTAAGTATAACTCATCGCAAGAAGTTATATTACAATTTTTTCAAACTCTTTTAAATATTTCCTTTCATTCTTCTTTTTCTCCCGACCATTGACACCATAAATTTCCAACCATATTCACTTGAAGAAATGATAAGCAAAAAGTGTAATATTCTCTTATCATATTCGGGAACATTGCTGGTTTTCACAGAGGATCACAACACATTAAGCTATAGTACCACTTTGCTAGATATAAGAGATAAGAGTTGTGTTGTTGCATTGTTGTCCTACTAGCAAGATGTTGGTAATTTTAATGACCAAATCACTGGAGAATGAGAAATTTGAAATTTGTAAGAATTTTCAAGTTGAAATGTGCTCAATTTTGAGTTTGTGGGAGGTGTTCATAATACTGGCTGCTCATAGTTCGCATGTTAACTAGTTTACTATTAGTTGTAATTTGTGAAGCGTGGATGGGCCATTAATTTAGTTGTTAGTTGCATTTGAACAAATAATTGGCCTTATCTCATTAAGGCTAAAACTTGACTTTCAAGATCTTGCCCTTTATGAGTATGAATAGACCTCGTATAGATTAACATTTTGTGAATGGAATGTGCGCTTCTTGCATTAACTCATCAACATTGTAGAGGAGTTCTAAATCCAAAAAAGACCCTTTGTAAAGATTTTATATATATATATATATATTTTCAAATTTTGCTTTCACATGGATCAATCAAGACACTCAAGTTTGAAATCTACGTAACGTAGCTCATTAAAATTGTTTTTTTTTTTCTTAATAATGTTATAATTTGGCGTCAGGGGTAGCCCGCAAGCATGACATGTTATTCACAGTAAATATGTAATTTATCATTAAAAATAGTATAACTTTTTCATTGTAGCTCCGATTAAGACAAGAATTATATTGTTGGAAAGCGCTCGACAAGAGTTTTTCAATGGTAGCCTACATGACCTACTTTCGAGCTACTGTTAGAAATTTATAACTAGTCAAATATTTTGAAAAAGTCAAATATCGCTTATGTGCGCCCATAGAGTATCCTCTCAATGAGAGGGTGCTCTATCTGTGCACAGAAGCGATATTTGGTCATAAGAGTCCTTAATCCATGCACAGAAGAGGTATTGGGTCTTTTTAAATTTTGACAGACTATAACTTTTGAACAATTGCTCGAAAGTAGGTCATGTAAGGTACCGTTGGAAAGCTCTCATCAAGCCCTTTCCAACGGTATAATTTTTGTTTCAATCGGAGCTATGGTTAAAATGTTATAATATTTTTAATGAACTACAAATGATAATGTACATAAAATGGTTAAGCATTGAAAATAGTGCGGGCAGAAATGAAAAAAAAGCATTTGGTCAAAAATGAATTTATTGTGAAAGTACTGTACTTTAGGACCATAAATGAATCTACAAAAGATCCACAAGAGTGATTGGATGCTTGCTTAACAATCTATCAAAAAACTAGATACAAAAAAGTTGATCTAGATTGGCAATTTGACAAACAACAAGCATTAACAATCAAAAGCATTGATCAACATTGAAATCCGAACCCACACGTGTGTACTACAAGCTGTAGTACGGCCTTCAACCTGAGAAACAAGTAGAAATTGATTTGGTTTCATTTGGATCACAAAAACTCAATGTACATAGTGAACTAGCTTGAGATTGCCAATGAGCTCCAAAAATTTTCTATCTTCTCACTATGGAGAGAGAGAATACATAGCAAATTCAACTTTCTTCTTGAAGTTAGGTGGATTTCCAGCATGTAATAAGGAAGTTAACTCACTCTCCTTGACCTAAAATGAAACCCTAGTCTATTTCTCAGAGTTATGCTTGGTAGGTAGCTAGTTGGTCAAATTTTCACCTTAAACTTAGGTGTAGGTCCTATAAAGTAGGGATGACCACCAAATAGACATGACCAACTCTCTTGACTTGACCTAACCTACATTAGGATGTGTTTCCCATGTGGCATCATGGCCTCACATGTGTGGGACCCACTTGTATACACAATTTACACTATTCTACATGGTTTTTGATCAAGCTAGATTTGCCAATTTTTGGCAATTCTTCACATTTATTTCAAAAATTCACATTGATACATTTTGTCAATCTACGTGGCATTTCTTATAAGGTTCTTTTTTGGATTCAAAATTCCTCTAATGTTATCTTGGGCTACTACTTGTGTTTGGAGTGCAATTGTGTGTGTGTGTGTGTGTGTGTGTGTTTCTTTTTCCACATCTCTTAATGGATCTCCACAGGGGAAGTAGAAATTTGAACACATTAGGGAGTTGTAGAAAATAAATCATATTGAGTGATGAGGTATGGGAGCACATTAATAGTATTAGCACCTAATAGTTCTAGTTTTTTAACCATGTGGGTTACCAACAATTATCAAGCTAATTAGTTGAACTAATTTTTGCATTCAAACAAACAATCAGTTTAGTTCATTAATAGCTAAATCTTGGCTTGCAAAGTTTTGGGGGACTAACAAACTCCCTTTGTATAAATTCAAATGAAATGCATACTTTTTGCATTAATTCATTAGCTTTCACATGTTGCACTCTCTTGGTCTATTTCGTATGTTTTGTCAATTGCATGTGTTGTTATTTCTATGCATTTTGTTTGCAGGTCTATGCGATCTTCATTGTGCATAATTTGATCACTTGAGACAAGAAGTTCATTGGAACTTTTAAAGGACTTTTTTGTTTTTGAAATACTTTAGCATCATCTTTGGAACTTACTAATAGCTTAACTATTATGGTGAAGTTCCTAGATAACCTTTCTACTAAACAACCAGATAATTATCAATGTAATTATCTACTCATTACCACTCTAATTATTGTCAATCAAATACTAGATTTTAATCAAATGGATGGATATTATCCAATCACGTTGACTTGTGTCAAGCTTCAATTATTGACCAATTCTTAAATGCATCTTGCAAAAAGCCTATAATAGATTTATGATGCATCATTATCTTGACATTGACTTGCTACTTTTTTTGACAAAAATACCCAGAGAGTTCAACATGCCTTTACAAGCAAAATCAGTAGAGGAGCCAACTATTTGGCAATCAAATGCTTTTCATTAGGAAAAATATGGGCTCAAAATTGGTCTTTTAAAAAGTTTTGACTTTAGAGAGAGTTTACGTAGAGAGAGAATGGAAACCGGTAACGTTTGGTTGCCATTTTTTGAGTTTTCGATAATGCCCACATTCAAACTATTGTGGTTTATTAGCTCTAACTTCAGGAATTAATTAGTTAAGCATGTTTGTAATAACGAAAGACGAAATTTCTCTACATGTTTCATCTGACTTGAAATCTTGGTATGCTCTTTGCAAAATATGTAGCGAGAGCACTATGAGCTCAAATTTTTGTATGACGTTGGAGAATTCTGAACTCGACATAGCCAATACAAAGCCTGAGGTACCGATGATCAATCTTTTGAGACACTATAGTTTTCAACAATGGAAAAAATTCATTTGCAAGTTGCACTTCCTATGGAATGTTCTCCATTTTAAAAGGAGAATTCAAAAGTTGTAGAAAATGATGTTTCATTGATTGAAGATTTGAGAAAAAAGAATCATTAGCATATAGATTTATGGGTAGACGGAACAATCTATCCTGAAGATCCAAGTATCAGTTTATGGGCAGATTTTAAGTCTATCAGTCATCTCCTTAGTATCTGAAGGACATAAAGGATTACTTGGATTCCCTGGATAGATGGCACCGAGAAAATGCCTACAACCACAAGCAAGGAGCTACGTGAATGGAGGGAGAAAAATGACAAGGCAGTAGCCGTGTTATCATCATCCATCGAGGATAGCCTGACTCTTGACCTGGATACACTCTCTAAAGCAAAAGAGATGTGGGATACACTACTCACAATATTTCAGACGAAATCATGCAGTCAGATAATGTTGTTCGAAGATCAACTGACAAACCTACAGTGGGATGGTAAAGACCTCACTTCCTTTATTAGGAGGATGAAGGATCTATTCCTTTCACTACACAATTCTGGAACAGAAAATATAGTATCAGCAGAGAAGCAGCTCACTTATCTGTTGAGAGCCTTACCAAGATCCTTCCAGAAACCCTCCTCTCTCTCTCCCCCTCACCCACCTATAATGGTTAATATTGTTTTAACCTTTGTTTTGGAAAATCTAATTATTAATGGGTAATGAAACTTCACAATGCATTTAAAGTTTTGAGAATATTTAAATTAAAAGCTAATTATCAAGTAATGCATGTTACAATATTCTCAAATAACTTCAAGTTGAAAGTTCATAGTTATAGTATTTCACTTTCCATCTCTTTGAAACTTCAAAGTTCATAGACTTAAACTTCAAAGTTGAAGTTGTCAAAGCTTGCAAGATTTTGGCATGCATAATGCACAATTAATATATGCTAATCGACAATTACAGTATGCTTATCAACAATTGCAACTTTATGTGCAACAGATTGTGAATGAAAACTTTGCACAGAAAGGCTCTATATTAGAACTAAATACAATAATCACTAGTCTTCGGAGCTCAAACCAAAATATGCTAGAATCATTGGAGAAGTTACAATCTGAAAGTTTGAAATTTGTTTCTGATGTAGATCTTATCAAAACAACAATACTGAAAGGGAAAAGACAAAAGGATACCAAAAAGAATATTGATGATTTATTAATACACAATGGCAATCAGAAGAAAAGAATTCGAGCTTTCAAGTATGACTGTTATTGAAGTTTGATTACAAATTGTTTATTTGAACTTGTTACTTTTTGATATAGTTATATGCATTTATATGATTGAAGATTACTTGTTTTGTGTATTACAGATCATGCTTGGCAGCAAAGGACTATTTGAAAGATCGTTCATGTATTGGAAAATCTTTAAGTTAAAAAATCTACAAGGGCATTGATAAAAAATTATCGATTTGAGAAGATGAAAAATGAAATTGCAGGGATGGTGGTCTTGAGTAAGGTGCAAACTTATTTAGATGCAAATGTAATACAAGGTGCATGTGATCAGGTTGGAGTTAGCAAAAATGCTTATTCCATTTTTTTTAGATTGTAGTAAAGATTAAGAAAACTTATCTTCCTTGTCCATAAGTAAGATTAGCAAAAAAGTCAAGGGAATGTTCAAAGTGGTTGGCCAACCATTTCATATCACTCTGAAATCATCAAGGGTCAAAAGTTGGAACGGGTGAGTATCACTTTGATGAGCAAAGTATCAAATGATCATACATTTGAGTTCAATAAAAAAATCATATTCGTGGATAGCAACATTCTAGGTACTTTTCTATGACGTGTTAATCACAATTATATGTCTTATAATTTGGATAAGTAACTAACAAAGTACACATTATTTGCTTTGTTATAGGTGTTGAAAGAAAATCATGAGTTCTATCATGGATAATTTCACGTACAAATTATGGAAAGATCATAAAATAACATATGGAGGGTCAAAAACTTACTGTGGAAAATCATGATAGTTTTCAAATTCAATGGCACCTTGCAGGCGATTTGAAAACGTTGAAATGCATGTATAATATTTCTCATGGGGCAACATCTAAGCATCCATGTATTTACTACATGAAAGATTGCTATGATATGAATGTGGGACAAACAAACAATGGTCCAACAAGAGAACTAGAATATTCAAATCTGAAATGTGTTTTGCCGATACCCTTAAAATATGTACACATATGCACATTGCATGCTGAGGTACGTATTATTAAAAAGCTTATTTATCCTCATATTTTATTTGTTTGGAATACAAGATCAGAGTCTTTGACCAAATTAGCTATCACGAGGTTGGGGGAAATTATTTCAAAAGCAGGACTACATAAAAGAAATGTCACAATTGAGAAAAGTGATAGACTGTCAGGAAAATCAGAAAATGTTTCTAATAAGCCATCAATTAGGGGTTCTTAAGCAAGAAATTTTTTATCCAATCACACTTGCAAAGATTCTAGTGCCAAGTATGAAATTTGGAAAGAAATTGTTTTAGCCACATAGAATTTTGAGAACAAAGGAAGTACACGAATGCAAAAGGCACAAGTGTGGAAGAATTTTGACACACTCGTAGGTGTTATTGGAAAGGAACACTTATCATCAGAAGATATCAGTTCTATACAAAAGCATTGCACCACATTTGTCAAATCTGTACGAGATTGTTGGGAAAAAGATCACGTTACATTATAGAACGAGAGATAGTTTGCTCAAACTCTGAAGCCATTGATGTTTAAGCTTCAACACCTATATCATTATCTAGTTCATCTACTTCAATTGGAACATATGCAAAAGCTTCAATTAAGGGAACAAAAGAAGATATAGAAGACAAACGCCATACCTTTGATAAGAAGGCGACAACTTCTATTGTGGACATTGCCATATGTATTTATTTTAAAGTACTCGTGTAGATTCGAGTACTTTTTGTCATGTTTGTGCTTAGCAAATGGCTGTGAATGTACTAGGTCATGGAATTGAACGAAACTAAAAGTGTCTACATTTATAACAATAGTGATAATTTGAGAAAAATTATCAAAAAGAGCAAGTAATTTCGAATGATTCTCATAAATAAGCTTATCGATATCAAAAGGGCCAAAAAAGAGAAAAAAAAATACTCAAATTTGTCAAATGGAATGTCACTAGCTTTAAAAAACTCTCTAATATTATCTTTTGTAGACCATGAGAAATTGGCCATAGTGACGATGATATTGGTTCAGCATGCATGACTGTTCTCGCTCGCGAATCCATGCTAAAGGCGTGTGTTGATCCGATACTTTGGAGGCGAAAGGGTGGATATCGGTTCAGCCGGCACGATTGTTCCCGCTTGCCCATCCTTGCTAAATGTGTGCATTGATCTGATTTAAGAGTGAAGACATTATGAAAAAAAGATCACGAAATCTTGATGCGTCAGTGGTTTTCATATTTATAGCCGCCGTACATGTGTCAATATATGAATGAATATCTGGGACTGTAAACTCCACCCATAATTCTACACCAACACAGTCCATGCCGCAAAGAAATAAATGCTCTATCATTAGAGCCATCTAGAATCATCATTACTGACTAGATTATGATTGGATTTTTTGTGATTCCAAAAGCATCTCAAACTTAATAGTCACCGACTTTCGTACCTATTGAAAAAAACTTTTCCTTTGAGTTGCGTTTGGATTTGACCCCCGGAAATTGGTTCAGCACGCACGTCTTTTACAAAGCGTTCTAAATACCCTCACCCGTGCGTTGATCCACTATCAGGCTACATTATTTTTTTGGTGATATCGGTTCTCCTTTAGTGACAGACTGCTGTTCTTTACACGTGTGTGATGATCCGATACTAGGACAGAGAATGGTGAGGACAAAGCAGATTGCGCAAATTCATTTTGGTGGTGTCCCATTGCATGCAGGCCACCAGGGAAATCCACCACCGCAATGCCCTCTACTACCGCCTCCTAGGCCAAGGGGCAGATCATGTGATTCGTCATGGTTGAAGGACATTCGGAAACTACAGAAGAGTAATGATATTCTAATTCCTAAAGCTCATATCCAGCGATCAATCAAATAGGTCACAATAAGTATGTCGAGAGATGTGAGATGGACAATCACAACAATTGAAGCTCTACACACAGCCTATGAGGATTTCCAAGTAAAAAACTTTTCAGATTGTGTTTTTTCAGTTGGTCATGCCAAGCGGGTGACTATTGTGCCCAAGGATTTCACGATTGTGTTCAAGCTACGAGACACATATGACAAGTTTGCTGAGTGCTTCCGACCAGCTCCGTCCTTGCCTCCAAAACCAGCAGCTGAAAAGAAAAAGCGGAAGCAATCTCAACCGACCCGACTTGTATTTCGGGTGCAGAGTGAGCGTGTCTCAAAGAGGAGGAGGTCTCTTGGCACTCCTTAAAAAGCCAGAGATTTTTCACAGATGTCTCCATTCAAGGATATCATGAGAGCAATTTCCTCTTCTCATAAATCTCCTTCCAAATCTTCTTCTCCTTCTCCTCCTAAATCTCCTAAAGCTTCTTCTCAAGCTCCTCATAAAACTCCTCCTACATTTCCGCCTATTACGTCCCCCCTTCCACCATCAAGAGCAGAGTTAGAACAATTTATAAAATTAAAGGTCGACTCGTTTTTTTATGACAATTCAGTTTTGGGTTTTTAGTATCACTTCCTGCACCCCCTAGACTTACATTTGTAGATTCTCCAAAATATTTACAGTATGACTAATTACTTTCTACACATCTTAAATCTCTAGGTATATTTTACAATTTTCAAATGCCACGTACCAAAATTAATCATCTCCTTAGCAAATTAGATACAGATGAATTAGAAAATAAAGATAACATGTTAGGAGATAATGTAGGAGCGTGGGCCATTCAATATTGGTTGGAGGTTTTTCAAACTCCAATTCTTGTAGATGTCGCATTGTTTCCTATGCAATTTATGAGTGCTTTCCACTTCCCCGATTTTGACACCTTGCACTCTGAGATGATGAAAAACATCAGAGAGGGGACTCCATTGCTCGTGCTCCCGTACATACACAAGTGTATGCTTGTCACATTTAATAAGTTGATTTTTCATATGAATTGTGATTTTACCTATAGTCTAAAAAACATACTGATTTCTGATTGCAGTGGCCACTGGAGCTTATATGCTTTGTGTTTATATCTCAATGATGAGGGTGTGTGTGATCCGATTTGTATAAAGATGAACTCTATTACACACACCCACAAAGAAGCGAAGAGCCTTAAGAAGACAATGTTGGAACTCTTTCCAGTGCCAGGTGCAATAATAGCCTATACAAAGCTTAAAATGTTTGATGCAAAGTTATTTTTTATTTGATATCGATTTGATGCGCGCTTGTTTCTTTTGTATTTTTCAATTTAATCACATGCGCGTTGATTCGATATATCATATACTTTTTCTACACAAAATTTTGTTTCTAACCTTCATATATATTTGAACACTACAATCCTCCCAACAGACTGACTATGTTAGCTGTGGCTGGTATATGATATACAATGCCAAACATTATTTAAATTGGCTTGCACAACGTGATAAGCTTCCGAAATGGCTTGAGATAATCTATTTATTCACAATCACAATCACATATTCATAATTCTCAATCACTTATTCTTGATTAATACCATGTGCTTGTGTTTTTGTTTTTTGTAGTTCTCTTGCCCGAAGGTCTCTCCGAAGGAGATAATGCATTTCTGGCATGAGACAATAAAATTTGTTATCAAAGATTCATTTGCAGCTTCAATTACACATTCTTCACCAAAGTTACTTCCATCTGAAGAAATGGAGATAGAGATCATAGAAAAGAAAGACCCTCAACTTGAACAATGATACTCAAGTTGAGCGGTTCATATATTTTCAAACATGATGTATACAAAAAATTATACGACATAATAGAAAATTATGGTGTTCAAATTCGATAGATGTTTCTATGTCTTTGTATTTTATATGCTCTTCTTGCCTTGCTCTTACCTGCACATGAGAAACTGTTTAAATTCAATTATTTTGTAAGTAGAAGATATCTACCCACTCAGTCATTTTTATCAGAAATATATGTGTGAGCATTAAAAAAAATTCCTGACTCTAAAAGGAATTTTGGAAAACGACCTTTATATTGCAAATTATTGATATCAGAATGTATGACATCAATTATTCTTGCAATACATTGAACTACTTGCCATTCAATGAAATTTGATGATATAAATCTGCAAAACCAACACAAATATCGTGGAAAAAATTTAAGATAAAGAAAATACTAATACTAAGGAAATCTAATCTGAATATGTACATACTAATCATATACTTACAATTGCATTTTATTCTATCATCTGGATTCGAATCCTGACTGTTGAGCACTCTGTGAAGATAAGCATCCTTAACTAAAACTTTCACGATAAATTGACCGACAACTGATACTTTGAAATCCATTATCCTTCCTTTCCAAGAGCTTCTATATACGTTATCCGAGAATTAGAAGATACTCCATCCTTACCTTCCAAATAGAATAATTGGAGGTAGATAATCTCTCACTTGATTCCAATAGGAAGGAACCCATGGAAGCCATAAAAAATATAATTGACTTCAAAGAGTTGTTTCTCTCTCAATAATGGATCCAATAAAGGTATGCTACCAACTCCAAGATGAGATCTTGCAACTAGGTGTGAAATCAATCTCACTAGCTCTACCAATCTCTCTCAAACTAGATCAAAATCTCACTCAAGTATGAAGTATGGACAAAGTTTGGGTCAACACTTTTCAAGCACGTGAAAAGCACTCAAAAAGTCCACAAATCACTCAAATACAATTGGATTGCATGAAACAATGTGACTAGGACCTCAAAAAATTGTCTAGATCTCAAATAGACTAGATTGGCAAGCTTTTTCTTGAATTTTTGGATCAAACAAGCAAGATAGAGATCAAACAAAATGTGTCCAACCAGGTTGGGTGCCCTACCCACCTTGATTCAATTGGCTATAACTTTTGATTGGAAGATCCAATTGATATGGAACCAGTCGCTACACAATCTTGACTCTACTAGCTTTCTAGCAAGCTATCTAGCATGGATTTTGGATCTAAATTGGAAGAGAACCATCCTTCACACAGTTTTGAGCACTAAGATCCGTACAATACCAGATCAAGTCCAATTAATATGATAGTGAACCTTTTTGATCCAAAAATCTCAAAGATAGTAAGGGAGATGCAATCTACATTCTCTAGATCTTGATTTCAAGGCAAATTTTCACACATAACTTGATAGATGTATGGATATCTTAGGTAGGCTCTGATACCATGCTGAATTTCACACGTGTGTGATAATGATCTCCTAAGACTTGGTGATTGCACAAAGATCAAACATAGATTGATAACTAAGATCTATCTAAAAAAACTAAGGCAAGAGCAATTGATTGCATGCATATATCAATCAAACAAGTACATACACGTGTGGAGGCTTGGACTTGAAAAAAATAAGTATGAAAAGTCCTTGCTCTCGGGTAGAGAGAGAATCCAACTATCAAGCCTCGGGTAGAGAGAGGGAGAAAAAAATCCAATATGACTCAAAAATGTAAAAATCTCATTAACTCTCAAAAATTCAAGTACATAATGAACCTATCCATCCTTCTGATAGGAACTTGTGGTAGAGGATGCTCAAATCTTATTGGGCCCCCATTTCTCCTCCTCTAAATGTGATTGGATGAGTGACTTAAGACTCCTCTAATTTGATTGGACTATCTTAATGAAAATCTCTCTTTTGATTGGTCTCTTGACCTCATGCCAATACTTAGGAATTGGTCACTCATCAAATCTAATTAGGAGACTTGTAGCAAGCCTGACTAGCTCGAGCCACGTCACAAATCACTTTGGGCCTAATCATGGAAACACAAGTGTATTTGCTTGAGTTGCCTCCTAAGCCAAAGATGGCCCTATCACTAACGTACACATAGATGGTAACAAACAAATTTGCAATACCCCTAAAATCAACATAGATGACTTTTTTTCATTTTTCACATTTTCAACACTGGAAATACACACTATTGCTTCACATGCATACATGCAATCAGAACATTTCAAAAAATTTGCAAATTTTACTCTAAACATTGCCATAACTTTTGCTACACGACACTAAATTGGTCGTTGTAAAGCACAGCAAAGAGGGAGAGTGGGTTAGCAAGATGATTTCCATGTCACCCCCACCACCTGGACTTCACACATGCGAGCAATAAATGATAAGAAAAACCAGTAGGAGGGCGCACTTTCTCAAGGAGATTTCACCGGTCTTATCATAGACAAGCTGAATGGATCCAATTATCATTTGTGAAAATTTAAGATGAAGACCTTGCTAATCGCCAGTGAATTATGGGATGTTGTTACAGGTATAGAAGTAAAACCTGAAGATGCCAACTCAAAGTGGAAATCGAAGGACGGTAAAGCTTTTGCACTTATTATCCTGAATATATCAGATACATAGATTGGACACATAGTTGAAGCTAAAACGTCAAGAGATGTTTGGGACATCCTGAACTCACTATATGATGTGAGGGACATAACTACCAAGTTACATCTACGATGGAAATTCTTCACATTCAAGTTGTCTATTGGTGATTCTCTTCAGAATCACATCAACTAGTTTAAGAATCTCTTGCAACATATGGCCGCTGTTGGATCAGTCATAGACGATCAAGACGCAATTACGACATTGCTTTCAAGCTTGCCCCCTACATATGAGAACTGGGTGATGATCATATCGACACACTCAAACTTAACTCTTACTAGGGTTATCACTATGTTGCTGCAAGAAGATAATCGAAGAAGTTAAGACACCTCGTCGGCTTTCTCCTCTCAAGCTCTATATGTCAACAAAGGCTCTAAGCGAATGAAGCAGAAAAGCTCCAAGAAGGCTGCAACGAATCAGAAGCTGAGTCAAAGTCAAGAACAATCATCGAATCCACAGTCGAAGAAGAAGATGTTTTGTAGGTATTGCAAGCGCAATAACCATGAGATCAAGGATTGTCGAATTCTCCAAGCGAAGAACACAACCAAGCAACCTGATCAACAAGCAAACACAGTCTCATCATCTCCCCAGGTCGAAGTGGACGAAGGCGCATTTATGGTCAAAGATCAAAACGCGGTTTTGGATGATTCATAGTTTCTGGATTTACCATTCAAAGTTTGGATAGGTACCAAACCTTCTTTATCAAACTTACAAGTTTTTGGATGTACTGCCTTTGCGTAAATACCTCGTGATCTCAAAAATTTCGATATCGTCACCTTTTGCGACAGTGTCGCCTGTGGCTGTTTTAGTTCATTTTTGTAGAAGTGACAATTTGGTTCATTTATGCAGACAGAACGTTTACGACCAATTTCACCGCTTATCAGCAATCAATGAAGAGGAACCCGATGGATGCCAATGAATACCAACCAATTGGCAATCGCAATTGGTGACCTAATTTCTTACTATAAATAGCCGATTATATTCATACAATTTTAATGTAAGTAGTTTAATATCATCAAGTATTGCAAGTTAGCTCTCTATCAAGCTTTTAAGCTTGAACTCTCTTGAGCATTCTAGCTCATTTTTAGAGTTATATTTTAGAGTTGCTATTGCGCTATTGCTTATCAACATAGTTGCTTGTTATCAAACTTATCCTCAGTTACTCAGAAACAGCTTAGAGTGCACGGTTTCTATCCGCTAATGTTTTGCGCTCATTAGCATCTAATTTTGTTTTTCTGAATCAATACTATCTTTTATTGCATTCAGTATATGTCAGAATGCATGCATCTCTGTATTTCCTTTGTAACTGATAAAATTGTCTGAGAATTCAATACTTCATGTTTGGCTACGTAATCACTTAGTATCTAGCGAATTCAAAGTTAGTTGCTAAAGATTGAACGTGATTCTCATCACTACTGCTTTGTTCAATTTTTGATAGGCGTAGTCATGCACTGGAAGTAGAAAGTTTCCGCTATGATTATCTAACCTATTTCCGACAACAAAGCCTGCTCTAATACCACTATCACGATCGCCAAGTGAAGATCACTCAAGATCATGTCGCATGCAATCAAAAGGATACCTGTGGAGCCAAACCACCCAACCAACAGGAAACGAAAAGTCAAATCCCTAACCGCTTCACCCCCGAGCTACGATGACGAAATGCAAGAGAGGAGAGGACTAGTCATGTTACGTCCATGTCTTCCAAGATCAAGATCCTCTCCTCTCTTAAATTCAGTCATCATGGAAGACATGGACATAACATGACTAGTCATGTGTGAACTTGCACGTCCATCATCTATCAACGATCAATTCAAAGATACATTAGAAGAAAAAAGAGTTGTAGACATCATAGTTGAACTCACATCAACCTCATTCAAAATATAGTTACCTTGCTTACCATCTTCACCTTGACCTTTTTTTTGAAACATCAAATTAAACTTTTGATTGCTCCGCGCCCTCTTCTTCATATTTGCTAGTCAATGCTCCTTGGCACACACTTTACAACTCCTTCAAGAAAGAAAGCTCCCTTTGAATTGCATGGATGTGAACTTGGTTCTTATATCCTTGTCCAAATCCATTGAGTATTTAAACAAGTTTTCTCTCCTTTATTGCATCTCCAACGATCTCAAGCTCCCTATTGAGTGATGTGATCCTCAATACACAAGCATTCGCCAAATCCTCTTCAAATCAATAAATTTGGTTGATTTTGTTTTTTATGGTTAGCATCCTTGAGGCATTCTTGGATTAATCAATCCAAATCCTCCTTTGTTCTAGTGGCTCCATTCAACACTTTGAGAAGCTCATTTGACACACTCATTTTGATAATGTATACATCAAGTCTTGCTCTCTTGTCATATTTGGCTCCTTGTGCTTTTTGAGGCCTTGGCTCCCACCCTATCACAATATCCATTAGATCCTATGTAAACAATACAAATTCCATCATAATCTTCCATATAGACTAGTTAGAAAAAGTCAATCTATTACTTCACTCCAACACAAAAATATCATGACTATTTTAAATAGAGCTCAATCAAACTTGATTAAAACAAGATACTATGCAATAAACCCTAAGCAAGTGCTTCACAAGCACTATATAAGTGTGCAAAGATAGATCCTTTGACACAGACAAGATATTATATTAGATCTATAAGAAAATGAATGCAATCTTTGCTTAATCAATAAGATCTACTTTGGTTTTTTGGGACTTATTATTAGGTTGAATTTCTATTGTGGTTGAGCTTTGGATAGGTAGATGATTCTAGATAGATGCTAGAAAAAGATCTATCGATTGTGCATTTGTAGGTAAAAGCTTCAAGGAAGTGGGAATAGCATGTGCTCCATCTTTTTGAGGGAAATCTATATTGAGTTCTCTTTTCTATTTCTATTTGTGAAAATTATGATGAAACTAGTGATTTAAGTTTCTTGAGCTTTTCTTTTTGTTACTAGGTATGCTTATGTGCTAAAAGATCAAAAGAGAATGTGAGAGATCTTAAAATAAAAGTAGTAGTTCACACTTGTTCTTCTTTCCATGCTTGTGGTCCTTGTATAGTTTTAGAGCTTTTGTTGAAGGTTGTGGTCACTAAATGGCAATCTTGTGATGTGAGCTCAGTATCAGCTCCTCATTAGAACAATTCCCATTCAATATTATGACTTATTCTTCTCAGAAATCCCTGCCAAGCTCTTTCAAAGATACCATGTGGCAACAAGTAATATTCAAAGGAAAGGTGAGAAGAGGGAATCCATCTATTCGTGTGTCTCTATCTATTCATTTGGTGATGTTTGGATCCTTTATGCCTGGCATAGGAGCCAACTTAAATGAAAGAACATACAATATGAACGTAAGATATACCACATAGCAAGGCAATAAGTGAGCTCAACAATATCACTGTTGTAAATGACATACTTGATACGTGCCTGCAGTTATCTCCAGTATTCACTATAACTTGGACTAGCCAATGGCACAGCTTTCTTCAGAGCATTCTGAACCAGAGACAAGCTTACACTTTGTAAGCTAGCACACTGAGTTGTTTCTTCACCTCTAACCAAAGTGATGCTTTTACCCATTGAAATAATAACAAGTTCATAATTATTGCAGAAATTTCATCTTTGTCTCATCATTCTGTCATTTGAATTTGGAGGCTTGATATGGTCATGTGAGGCAAACAACTGCCTCGTACCAAATTGTCACATAAGCTACATCACAAATTGCTCTGATGACTGTTTTTAGTTACTTTCCAAAGATACCATAGTATTGGGGAAACGTGTTTCCCAGCCCTTTTTGGTGGGAAACATGTTTCCCAGCATGCCTTGTGTCCCCAAACCTGGGAAACAACCCAGGGAAACGGGGGAAACGGTCGTTTCCCCAATGGGGAACGTGTTCCCCATCAGGGAAACAATCATTCCCAACAACGCCATAGTAAGGGAAACATGTTTTTCTTCCTTGAAAAAAAATGACCTTGAGAGGCTACAAGAGAGCTGTTTTGCTTGAAAATGGCCTAAAAACTGCCGGAAACCTGTCCAAAGCAGGTCATAATCGCACCGGGGGTTCCACAATATTGCTCCTCAAATTCAAGCTAGAAACAAACCCCTTTTTATTGGAAACCTTTTCCCTCGGAAAACTCCATCTTTGGACAGCAAGGAGCATTTTTGTGCTATGTAACATGGTATATGATGCATACTTTGAATCTTGCATTGTATTCTAGATTATATAGTGATGAATTGTTTCCCTGTTTCTTGTGTCCCATTTCTCATTTCCCATTTCTTGTTTCCTGGGGCGGGTGCATTTCCTGGGTGGGTGGGAAATGTTTCCCATAACTATGAAACATACAGTTCTTGGTCATTATGTCTACATGTCAAAAAGTAGCTGAATCTATTAACGTCAGCTACCCAACTGGTCCTAATATTCTTCTCCAGACAACTCATAAAGTGCAATCAATGAGAATTATAGAAGCTAAATAGGGCCTAATTTTCTGAAATGAGGCCATACAAGCATGTTTCATATGCCACAAAACCCCGTGATAATGGTACTTACACACTAAACAGGAAAAATCTATGCACAACCTCAGTATCAGGTCTGCATGCAGGATAAGTTATTTTCCACTTGTACCATTCTGCAGCTGCCAGCACGTGGTCCTACTAGAACATTTGAATGGGGCCTAGGTTCCCAAAAAGCTTTCCCCTGGATCCAAGCCCCCCCGGTTTGGACTTAGCACTTTGGTTTGACAGGGAAAACCAAAACGACAACCTGATTAGCTGCAACTTGCAGAGTTATCACTGAATCAGACCAAGCTTTACTGGGATTATAGACCTGCTCTTATTTTATATCTCACACACGAACACCAAGATGAGCCTTCAACCTTCGCAATTTTGAATCTAGGCGGCCCATAACTGGCAGTTCATATGCATTAAGAAGCTCATCTACATGTGTACTTGAGAGTCTGGAAACATCTTCTGCAGTAGCTGGGAAATTTTCTGGAATGCTTCCATCTAAAGTAGGAACAGGAATGAGAGGATCTGTAGAATGACAACTTTCATTGATACGTCTTGCATCCTGACAGCGCATCCTGCACATATGTCAAATAATACAAGGACAACACAAGTTTTCAGACGGATATGGGTTATATGTAAAATGTGGTCTTATCTTAAACCACTAATAGCAAGGCTAAACGTTTTGAGTTTAAACAGCAAAAATTGACAATCTCAAGTGATAGTTCAATTTTTTCTTTATCAACTTTACAGCCAAAGCCTGTGAGTTTATATAAAAAAGAAGCAAAGGGTGAGGAGAAAGAGATAAAACAGACCAACAACTGACTTTCTGATTCAACCTTAAGTTCGTTGCATCTTTTTCGCTTCATAATAGGTGAGAAAGTAAGTTCATTCATCACCACACTCCAAAGAAGGCCAGATGAGGAGCCAAGAAAATTATCTAACCAGTACATTGTATGGCTTAGCATGTCAGAAATAGAAACCAGAAACTCGGAACAGCAGAGTAAACCCCTGCAATTAGCATTTTTCCCAATGCTTTGGTGAAGATATCAGCCACACACTCCCTTGATGAGACATGTTGAAGCTCCACCTCCTTTGCCATGGCTTGTTCTCTCACAAAATGATAAGCCACTTCCATATGCTTGCTCCTTGCATGAAAAATAGGATAGCTTGCCTATGTTTGGGCTGAAAGGTTATCAAAAAAGATTATTGGACTCTCTGAAAAATCCATCAAGTGAAAATCCATCACCATCCTTTTGATCCAAAGCATCTCCTTTGTGCATGAAGTCAAGGCTTTGTACTCGGTCTCACTAGAAGATGATGAGATTGTTGCAATCTTGAAACATTCTTGGGTCTACAAAGAAAAGACTCTCCGCAAACATACTTGAAAAAAACATATGGGTTACGAATTGCAGACTGTCAGTTTCCTTGGTCCGAACACATTGGGCTCAATAAAGGTAAGTGAAACTGCACTTAAGGCTTTTCATTGGCAACAACAAGATGCCAACTTGCAAAAAGCTACACAATTCTTGGACCTTATCTGCAATGATGAGATTGATATTTTTACTGATCGAAACTGGTTCCAAAAAAAGAAGCTAGAAGCCAACCATTTGGATGAACATAATGTCTCGATAGAATTGATCGTTTATATGGTACTCCTTAATATGGTAGCAACAAAGTTAGGGGTTAGGCCGTAAGAACCCTCTATGACAGGATACTAGACCTACATAGTGGGGAAAAAGTGGATATGACAGAAAAAGTTGACTATCATTCGTCTAATGCTCCCTATGGAATCTGGAGAGCAAGTCGAGTTAGAGACATATCATTAAGGCTATGTTATTCATGATTGAAATCTTAATTACTTTCAACCCCACGACATTCTTGATTACATGATTCACTTATGTTGGGTCAACTTACATTAAGCGAATAAGACTGGCAGTATCTATCATTGAGCCAAGTGGTAAGTGTTATCTACTTGAGTTGATACATAACAACGCCCAGGGTTCTCACACAAAGCCAGGAATGGATCAGTGGATATGGAGCCATTGATACATCTTTGACGTGTATGTGCAGTTGCAATATGTCATGTGTCTACCATGCATGGGAGAGTGCTATCATGAACCTGTACACAGGGGTTCAGTGTCATTCATCATCAGCCTATATGCTATGCGAGAACAACAATGTTGGAGTCTACGACACCTTTATCATCTAAGTCTTGATAGTCGCTCAGGGGTATGGTTGTCGATAGCTCCAGCCTCCATTGCTCGAGGGTGAGCCTGAATGTATTCCATCATTGGGTGGTAAACTGGCAATCCAATTTCATGCTGTGCAGGTTTAGGAGGTGTATACAAATTTTAGAAAGCGGATCCCCTTGGTGGTCAATTATAGGGCTCATATTGAGATATTGACCGAAGAGTCATTTTCGAGATGTTTTCATCTACAACAACTTTTATAGGGCAACTTTATCATATTGCTAATTGATGTGTCTACTATCTTTTGACCCCATGTGCATATTTCCAAACGCATTATGTGAGTTCTCATTGTTGCATGTGTGATGTAATTCATGGTGCTTTACTGGCTGTGTGATTGTAGATAATTACTACAATGAAAGTTCATGGATTTGAGCTTGTAGTATCCAGTGAAACCTGTTCCTAAGGTTTTTCCTTAGGAAGAGGTACGTTCCATTCCTTAGGAAAGGGCGTTCCATTCCTAAGGAATGGTTTTCAGGAACGGGCTTCCGGTACAGTAACCTCTGGAAACGCCAGGATCACGTGACGCGTAAGGAGTTGCCTAGATCAGACAGGAGCATTTTTTCAAATGTAACAAAGATCCGACTCTCAGGAACGATGTCTTCAGACAGTCAGATCAGACATGTACAATCAAAATCTTTCTTTACAAAAAATCTACGTAATGAACCGTTCCTTTCGTAGTTTAGGAACGGTACGGAACTGTACCTAGGAACGGTTCCTTTTCGTTCCTAGGAACTAAGGTAGTATCAATGTAAATCTTCAAGCACAAGTAGATTGAATGTGGTCTTGTAATCATTGAATATGGGCGGGGATACAAATTTGATGATACAACCATTTGCATCATGAAAAGTTGCTTCATGCTAGGTTCTGGTTGCATGAAGTGAGCTCTAGACTTCACTTGAGCCTTTCTTGAAATTTCTTTGTGAAAACCTTGTCTCAACAAAATAGTGACCATTAAAATCTGTAGATCAAACTTATTTTTAAAAAAAAATGAGTAGCCCGCATACTGTCTATTCACAAGATCAGAAGTCATTTCTACGCTGAAATCAGTCTGATATGCCAATTAAGTGGATTTACAGTAATAAACCTGGCAGCCATTCTGTGAAAACATATGCATATGTCATCATTGGGCTAAAACTAATCTGATGTGCAAGCAATTCCTAAGAAAAACGAGCTGTGGAAGTTCTTTTGCAGAGAGTCCAAATAATTCCTTCCAGAAAAATCAAATATTGGAGTCAGAACTTTATCCGTAGTCATTTTAGTTCATTATGAGCTTGATAGTTTTGAAAAGCTCCATTTCCAGGTTTTATGATACCTTTCAAATCGCCTTTTCGAACCGTGTTTGAATCGGGAAAAAATCGGCTTTTCCAGGTTCGAACAGGCGAATCGGTCACGTGACGCGTAATGAGTTGCCTCGATCAGGCAGGAGCATTTTTTCAAATGTCACAAAGATCCAACTCTCAAGAACGATTTCTTAAGACAGTCGGATCAGACATGTACGATCAAAATCTTTCTTTACAAAAAATCTACGTAATGAACCGTTCCTTTCGTAGTTTAGGAACGGTACGGAACCGTACCTAGGGACGGTTCCTTTTTATTCCTAGGAACTATGGTAGTATCAATGTAAATCTTCAAGCACAAGAGTAGATTGAATGTGGTCTTGTAATCATTGAATATGGGTGGGGAAACAAATTCGATGATACAACCATATGCATCATGAAAAGTTGCTTCATGCTAGGTTCTGGTTGCATGAAGTGAGCTCTAGACTTCACTTGAGCCTTTCTTGAAATTTCTTTGTGAAAAGCTTGTCTCAACAAAATAGTGAACATTAAAAGCTCTAGATCAAACTTATTTAAAAATAAAATGATTAGCCTGCATACTGTCTATTCACAAGATCAGAAGTCATTTCTACGCTGAAATCAGTCTGATATGCAGATTAAGTGGATTTACAGCAAACATAAACCTGGCAGCCATCCTGTGAAAACATGTGCATATGTCATCATTGGGCTAAAACTCATATGATGTGCAAGAATTTCCTAAGAAAAACGAGCTGTGGAAGTTGTTTTACAGAGAGTCCAAATGCTTCCTTCCAGAAAAATCAAACATTGGAGTCAGAACTTGATGCGTAGTCATTTTAGTTCATTATGAGCTTGATAGTATTGAATAGCTCCATTTCAAGGTTTTATGGTACCTTTTGAATCACCTTTTCGAACCGTGTTTGAATCGGGAGAAAATAGGCTTTTCCAGGTTCGAACAGGCGAATTGGTTTTAGGTTTTTTTTTTTTTCAAAACATTAGTCACACCATACATATTACATATTACAATGTACCATGTACATGGCTAGTTAGTAGTAAATTAGCAAATGTTCAATGATTCAAATTTCACGAAAAAGACAATGTATACAATGTGCATTGTTTAACTTTAAACTGTTAACAGGTAATAGATTATAGTACTATCTTCTAACAGCTTGCAAGCATAGAATTAATGAACCGTTATCAGTTCACCCCGGTTCTGAGAACCGTACAGTTAACTGTACGGTTCTTGAAGCATTTTGCCCAGAACCGTGGTAAACCGTACTGATTAATTAATTAATTTTTTTTTAGTTTACCCCCCAAAAATAACCCAAAAATATGCAAAAAAAGGGCCAAAAAAATCTGTAAAATCTGTGAATTCTGTGAAATCATCTGTGAAATCTGTCAATCATCTGTCAAATGACTCAAATCATCTGTATTATCTGTGAATTGCATTCATATGACTGATAGCCTATGTCGATTTGTCGTTCTAATCTCCGCACCTAATACGCTTCCGCAAAGCTAAATCTAAAACTGAATCAATTCGTGCATGGCTATGGAATCGATCGTGTCGATCCGGTGACTTCGAAGCCGTGATCAAGTAGGGCAGACTTCGATCCGTCGAAGTCGGTCTGAATCCGATAGCATAGCTGCATGCACCGAGGATTTCCGTTAGCTTCTCTCTGTTGCGATGCACACTCTCGCAGCGACGATATCCCAACAAGAGAGAGAGAGAGAGAGAGAGAGAGAGAGAGAGAGAGAGAGAGAGAGAGAGAGAGAGAGAGAGAGAGAGAGCTTTATTAATGTCTTTTCCATGCCAAAAGGCATATAAGACTAGTAAATGTACATGTCAAGTATGTGGTAACCATAGGAGCATATGAAACGTCTCCAAAACAGTAACAAAAGTAGCAAATTTAGAGCTAAAGCTATGAACTGAAATATATGTGATGCTATAAGCTAAAAGTCATGAGTGAGGTATGATGCTATCATCTAGTCCTGTCTTGCTGATGCTGATGCTATAGAAGGATGTAATACGGCCTGCGGCATGAAGGGCCACTGGTGGTCTCTGACGTCGTCTGGGAGGATGAAGAGGTCTCCTCGTGATAGGTCGAGTAGCTCGTGCTGCAACATGGGTATGTGTGGGACGTTGTCTCTGATCTCTGTGGGCAAGTAGGTCATCATCATCATCATCGTCACCGTCATCAAATACTCGTCCTCTCCTCTGGAGAAGAAAGAAGTGATCTGAGGCTGAGAACCCTGACTCTGCTGGGCTGTATGATACAAATCCTATCGTAGTATAAACATCTCTCGTATCATGAGTGTCGCGCATCGAGAATCCTCATAAGCTATGAGCGATCGTAAGGTGACAGGTGTGTCACGGAACAAACGGTGGCATCTCCCTCTGATCTCGTAATATACCGGGCACCTAAAGATAAAGTGTTCCTCTGACTCCACCTCATCTAAAGAGCATAACTGGCAAATCTGCTTCTCTCGGGGTACCCTGGAATCTACGAGTCTCAATAGCCAACTGATGTGATGATACACGGAGCTGTCCCAATGTAAATTTGAGGCAATGTGATAGTTTCGAGTCCAAATAATGTGGTAAGACTGGGAACCCTGCTATGTCAAGCTCAATAAAATGTGTCCAATAGTAGCCGGGTTTAATCCCAAGCTGTCGCCCCCAAGTACAGTCGAGATATGCCCGATATAAGATGCATCTGATATATTGATGAGTACCTGAGGGGAGCTTTGTAATGGAGATACCAAATGACTCAAGGAGGAAATGGGATGCCTGAGAGAACCACGATAGTCGATAACCCTGGTCATGAAGAAAGTGTGAGGACACAAGTGTTGTTTGTGTATATCTCATATCCTCATTGGGCAGAGCCTGGATTCTCTGAATGTATATGATAAGCTGGAACGCGCCATATATCTGAATGGGTGGAACGACAAACTCTGCAAGAAGGATCTCATGTGGAACCGAGGGCTTCGCTCGAATCATACAAGCTAACATGGTGGTCTGCAATCGTGAAATGCTGGCCCAATGTGATGAAGGGAGGCCGGTACACCATGTCTCTGTTGCATATAAGGCTGTGGGGGTGACAATAGTATCAAAGAGTCTACACTTGCTGCGAGCATCTCGGATGAGCTTCCTGAAGCAGAACTGCTCAAGCTAAACAAGAGAGGAACGCCCCTTCCCAAATCGGGTGGTGGCAGCCTGTCGCATGCTGAAGGTAGGACCAGAAAGAGTATCCCCAAATAGGTATAAGAGGAAACTACCTCTAAGGCCTGTCCATCTAGGATGAGCTCCTGGCACTGCATGAAGGCTCGAGAAGTGTTGAAGACCATAACCTTGGTCTTCGCAGTGTTCACCCCCAACCCCCAACCCCCATCTAGTACAAAATCCCTGTAAACAATCCAGATGCCTCTGCAAACCCTCTCTGGTCGGGGATACTAGTACTACATCATCCACATAAAGGAGAATAGCAATCAGCTCTAACTCATCAATATACAATCCAAAGAGAACCAGTGAAAGAGAGCACCCCTGTTTCACCCCAATGGTGCTCCAAATGTGATCAAATAGGCCACTGCTATGTCGAAAACATCCCAAGACCTTCTCATAAGGAGCCATCACTGCTAGAACAGTATCTATGGAGAAACCAAGGTCAGAAGTCTTTGAATGAGCAGGGAGCGTGGTACGAAATCGAAGGCTTTCCTGAAATCCACAAAACAACAGTAAACCCTCTCTAACCTGTACTTAGCTTCCTCAATCAAAGCTCGAAGTGTAAAAATATGGTCAGTGGTAGAATAATGAGATCGGAAACCTGCCTGTCCCAATGCATGTGATCTCCGAGCTTCCGCCTCTGAACTCATTGCAGACTGGAGTATGGTACCATAGAGCTTCGTGAGAACATGTCCGATCATGATGGTGCGGTAATTACCAAGAATCATGGGGTCACCATTTTTATGAATAGGGTGGATGATGTTGGTGCACCAGGATGAGGGGAAACCAGAGACAACGGCGGAATTGAGGAGAGTGGCTAGTGTGGGAGCAAGGAGGTCGGAAGCATGGGTTAGGAGTTCAGATTCAAGGTCATCTTTATCTCTTGCTTTATGGGACTTCATTCTTTTGATGGCCGTAAGTACCATGTCATATGTGAAGAAGGTGAACTCAGAGGGGCGTGGGGAGATAGAGATGGGTGCGTCAGTGGATATGGTATATAGGTTGGTAGCGTAGTCGATCCATATGCGGAGGTCATCCAGGAGGGGTGGTGGAGCACGAGGGATAAACTCACGCCAAAAGGCGCCTGAAGAGGAACTGAAGAGAAGATCAACAAGACACGTTCCTTCGGAGTCATCATAGATACGCTTTTTTCGGCGGAGTGTGCGATGGTAAGAGCGCCTGGCGGGGAGGGGGAGATGAGGATCGTGAGGGTGGGCATGGGTGACAAGCTGATGAAGAGAGCGACATTCAGCATCATATATAATCTCTTCTTAGTTAGATTTGTTTTTGGTCCTGTTGCTTTGATGGCATTGATCCATCTGATTTCCATCTTATGTGATGTACTAGTTCATCTTACATTAACAAAGCTTTCTTTCTTTCTCTCCCTCTCCCTCTCCCTCTCTCACGTCCATGTACGTACACATTTTTGTATGTTGTCTTTCTGTGTTCTTGAATATGTTCCTATGCTCCAAGACTACTTATTACATTCTTGGATGTACTGATTGCATCATAAGTATTGTATTAAGTAGCTAACAACTATTTTAGAAGTAACTTTAGCTCTTCCAAATAGTAGATTTTACATGTGTGTGTGTGTGTGTGTGTGTGAGAGAGAGAGAGAGAGAGAGAGAGAGAGAGAGAGAGAGAGAGAGAGAGAGAGAGAGATCACATGGTTCTCAGATCGTCTTTCAGACTGTCTACATCCTCGCGAGTAGCCATATTGGATGCCATGTTAACTAAGTTTGTCAAATGGGTTGTGATCAAATAGTTATCTCCACCAGGTTGTCCTTTTCCTCGCCCTCGACTCATTGCCCCAACTTTGCTGCAGCAAAAATCAAATTTTCAAATTAAAATAGACAAGGCAACATCTTCATCAACCGAAAGCATACTCTATGGTTGAAAGTAACTTCTCAAAAGAAAGAATTAACTCCTTTACAGAAATAGTGATATGCTTTCTATTAGAGCATTGATGGAAAATGACGACATTTAGTCAAGAATTTACAACACATAACATCGACAATAGCAATGCGATAAAGAAAAATCGGTAACGTGACAATTAGATGCATTGTATCTTTGATTTTCTTATAATTTATCGGAAGCGAGGCAAAAGTCAATGAAAGGGTGAAAATATGGCTATTTAATCTAATTTTGAGATAAAGAGTGGATCATAAATAGATGAAGAAGCTTACTATATAACAATACATAAGTCATTTTTAATCATGCTTGATTGCTTTCTACAATTCAAAAGCACAAACTTATTCAATACTCTTCATAAGAGCATCACAAACGATCTTGATCTCACAAGATAAGTTGATCTCACAAAATAAGCCTCTTTATCATTCTTTTCAAGCAAAAGCTATGCCAATTCCTATTGTGCTATAATACCACCATACTAAGCCATTCAACTCTAGAGGATGAGCATCACACATGATCTTAATCTCATAAGATAAGCTTATAAATTTGTATAAGAGAATAGTATCCAAGATTTTGAAGAAAATCCAACATCCCACTAATTTCTAGAGTTGAAAAAACAGAAACCTGCTCACCACAAATATTTCTCTACTGGCTGGCTGGAAAATGAACCACAGATTTGAGAAAAATACCATGTCGGGATGCAATGTGAACTAGAAGCGGAAACATTCACAATGAAATCAAGTGATTAATGTTCTATGAACAATCACAAATTATGCATACAAGTGGAAGCAAAGTAGGATACCAATGGAGACAAATCTCTATACAAAGAATGTATGTACATAAGCATTGCCACTCTCTCTAGTCTCTCCAACCTCTTCAAGCTCTTCCTCCCCTCTTCAGCAGAAAGAGGGCACCTATTTATACTAGTAGAGATAGAGAAATCCAAAGGCCAATGGTTCCCTATGTGGAATATCCAAAAGCCAACAGCCAAGAGCCATGTGTTACATAGGAGTTACAAAAGCAAATGAAAAGCCTTGGCATTGGACAGCCAAGTGCTAATTGGAGAAGAAGGCCACTTGCCCCATGGACCTCCCATTATGAGTTGGGCCCCTCCAAACTTGAGTACATGGACCAAAAGTAAAAAAATGCTCCTTGGGTCCTCAAAACCATATACATTGCCCCAACTTCATTAAATATGGCATTAACCCCATGAAGTCACGCAATCCAAGCCTATTGAAAGCTCTATACTCGCCATACTATCTCTGGAGAAGATTCCACCCAGGGAGAAAATAAACTTTGATGACCCCTGACAGCCGTCCAAGGTGTACCTTTTGGTACCTCGACTTTGCAGTCAAAGCATCAATAGAGGAATCTCCATTAAAAGACAAATAGTGACTTCTAACAACTTTTACTTTCATTTGCAACAGTGGTAGATCTAGAGATTCATCAGATGGATGTACAAACAACATTTTTACATGGTGTTATCAAAGAAGACATTTATATGTCTCAACCCGAAGGCTACGAGTTGGAGGGAAACACCCATTAGGTATGCAAACTTCAAAAAGCTCTCTATGGGCTTAAACAATCGTCTTGTGCATGGTTTCATCAAATCAACGAATTCTTTATTCAACAAGGGTTTATACCAAGTTCAGTTGATTGTAATGTCTACTACAAATCAGTGAGTTTATTTTTCGTTATGATTACATTATATGTTGACGACACATTACCTTTAAGTAATGACATTCGAATGCTGAAGAATGTCAAAAAGATGTTATCGAATGAATTTGATATGACAGATTTAGGGGAGGCCCATTTTTGCCTTTGTATACAGATTTTCAGAGATTGTAATCATAGATTGATTTACATCAGTCAGCAAAGGTACATTCGTAACCTATTATTCAAACATCAAATGGCCGACTGTAAACCAACCAAAACTCCAATGGATCCAGGTTCAAAATATTCAAAGGACCAATGTCCCCAATCATTTGAAGAAGTTGAACAAATGAAACAATATCCTTATCATGTATGCCATGATATGTACTAGACCTGACCTTGCTTATTCAGTTAGTACACTAAGCCAATACATGTCGAATCAAGGTTTCATTCATTGAAAAGCTCTACTTAGAGTTCTTCGATATTTACAGTTGACATAAAATTATTGCATTTGTTATGGTGGAAATTTGAATGATTATTCGATACCATGTTAATCTTCTTCAAGGTTTTACAGATGCAGATTGGGCTGGAGATGTTGATAGGAGAAAGTCGACATCAAGATATGTCTTTGTATTCAACAAAGGTCCTAGCTTTTGGAACAACAAGAAGTAGAATTCGACTACATTATGTTCTCGACAGAGGCCGAATACATTGTCGTCGCACATGCTACAAAAGAAGCCATCTGGTTAAGGCGTCTATTGTCAGACATCAATCTTAGTCAGTTACAAGCCCCCCCTCCCCCCGTCTTTTGCGACAATTAGAGTACAATTGCTTTATCTGTTAATCCTAGGTATCATTCCTGGAGCAAGCACATTCAGATAAAGTATCATTTCGTCAGAGACAAAGTACTCAAAAGGGAGATTATTCAAATCTTTTGCAAAACAAAGTTCATGACAGCGGATATATTTATTAAAGCATTATCGTTAGACAATCATTCTAAGTTTAGCAATATGCTCAACTTAATACCCCAATTTTTATGAGTTCACATTAAGGCGGAGTGTTGGATTTCATTCCTTAGATTATTTTGTAATGTGGAACTACTCTGCAGTTTTATACACATTGTTGAGACAATGTCGAAGGATTTGAGACCGTCTGCAGAAATACATCTATTGTCGACACAATGTTGAATAGACCTAAAATGATCATTTGAGGGTTCAAAAATAACAACTTCAGCAAATTTGATTGTGGAGTCTTATCCATTACATATTTCGGGTCCAATCCCATATCTCCACATGGTACTTAACGGCGCATTCCGTTAGGGCTGTGCCATCAACAACTATAAATAGATCAGTAGATTAGTTCATTTTCTTCATCAGCAAAGTTGAATCAAGCAAGTTGAAGCTTCACTAGGAGTATTTTTCTTCTCCGCTCTCTCTATTCCACCATATGCATAGATTGATCATCAATAAGCTATCGCTATTACAGTTTGTGTAAAAGCGTAATTTATAGCAGAATTAGATGCGCTATTATCATAGTGCAATCAGAGTAAACAATAGATGTATTTTTCATCATTCAGCAGTACATACTGCATTCGACAATTCGACACATGACTTGTTTTGTTCTACTCTTTCTATTATTCATGCTAGTATGATCTGAGTTCCGATAATTGGCAATGAAGCGATGTTTCTCTATCACTCATTTTTCGCACTTGTGAATGATAATAAGTTGTTTATGGTAGTATCGAAATAGTTTTGTTATTACATTAACTATTGTTCCTACAGTCGAACCATCATTGTCGCTTATTTTTCCAACACATACAACCCCTTTACCTTTGGGGGCCCCTGCATCCTTTCCCTTTTGGTCAACCCGAGCTTGCCATTGACTAGTTTTAGGCGACAACATTGAAGGACGCTGACCCTTTTGGGCATGGGCATTCGAATGCCCATACAACCCCTGTACCTTTAGGGGCCCCTGCACCCTTTCTCTTTTGGTCACCCCGAGCTTGCCACTGACTAGTTTGACCTTCAAACTTTCTCTTCTTGTTCCACTTGCCCTTGCGTCCCCAAGGTTGTTGACCACCTATAGCAGCTATCGCAATAGGATCCGGGCCTCTTTTTCCACCTTCATAATACAAAGACATATGTACGGCTCCCCGCAAATCATGAGGCTGCTCCTTCCTCACCAAAGGGCAAATACTCTCTCGAAGTCCCTCCAGAAAGTGACACATTTTGCATGTACATAGGAACTTCCTGAGGAATGCGTAAAAAAGCCTCTCAATACTTGTCTACATAATCCTGCACGCTCAAGTTACCTTGCTTCAAATAAGTCCATTGCTGCATGACTCTATTATTTTCATCCCATTTTTTGAAATGCCTCCCATGAGGTTGGAACTAGGTCATCCCTTTCCACCTTCCTCCACCACCTTTGTGCTGACTCTTGAAAACGATATGTGGCTTCAACAATCATCACAGTTTCATCATCTATGCCACACATCTAGAATGCTTTCTCCCATTTTTGCAATCAATTCTCATGGCATCTGTGGTCCTCATAGATACTGCTCTAGTGAACTTCGGAGGTTTTAGATCCTTGATAGTCGGTAGCTTCCTCTTTTGAAATCCCAACCCAGCTTCATGGCCCGTTGACAATGTTCTTTCAGCTTCCACGGCCATACCATTGATCCTTTCTGGTTCCTGTGGAGATTTATTAGCCTTAAGCTGATGTAGAATTGTTGCAGAACAAGCTTCTTAGCATCCACCTTACAACACACTGCATCCAATCTCTGAGAATCTTGGCTAGGTTCTCCAAGTTGAGACATATTGTCGATTATAAGAAGAAAACAGCAAATAACAGCCCTTGTGAACTAGTTGATTACTGATTACAACACTTTGAAAGGTCTGAATTTTTGAAAATCAGCCTTTTGCAAGTCAGAATTGATGTAAGACAAGCTCAGCAAACTACTGCAGTAGAAGGCAAGTTGTAAAGGTGTTGAGATTCTGCAAAAAACAGCAAACCGGACCCCGACAAGGATAACGATGGAGCATTGGACAACGCTCAGTTGTCAAATGAACATGAACATGCAATCCTTCATGCAAGCATGATTTCTTGTTCTTATAGGAACTTCCTCAAGAACACAACTAAACTCACATTCATCATCTTCTTTGCTCTCCACACAATCATGAATGCACTAGTTTCTCTCTTCCTATAGAATTCTCGTACTCCATTTGTTGGACGTCGAATAGCTTTCCCCTCCATACTAGACAAATTTACCTTTACACATAATAGCAACATGGTATGTAACTTGAGTACACCCCATATCCACTATAAAATTTCACCACCAAGCAGAAACTCTATGTAACTTGAGTACACCCCATATCCTATGATTTTAAATTTCTCCCTCACTGAAAAAATAAGACGCATGATTTCTGAGTCATTAGGATTCATCAATAGAAGTTATGTGCATAGCATATAGGAAATTCTTGGTATAGAGTATTTCTCAATTGGGAAATAGACTCGGTTGTTAGTAATTGTATCCCAGAGCATGCAATTTGGATGACAAGACCTAACTATTCCAAGAATGACAATTGAGTTCATATGGTTTGTTACAATGGAAAGAGGGCTCACATCATTTTAAGCATGCATTTTTGAAATTCCACATCCATGGTTCAACCTTAACTACCCTCGAATTGAGATTATCAACCATGATTAACTATAGGGAATCCAATAAAAAAAACTTAACTTGTTTATATCGAAACATAGATACAGGAAACAATAGGATAGATGATCTAGAATTTTACATAGCAACTTGCATTAGGTCCATGACAAAGAGAGAGGCAAATGGTGTCCAATCATTTGTATCACAAGCCGCCGATCAAATGATGAAGTACCAACCCAAATTTTTAACTATTACAAGATCAGCATAGCTTGACTGAACAATACAACATTAATTAGCGTCGAGCTATGTCTGGTGTGGTGTAGCACGCCTGGATTGAGATTGCCCACCCAGGTTTGTTTCCCTGCCCATGCATGGCACGATACAAGGAAAAGAAATACAATGCATAAGACTAAAACAACATATTCACAAATGCAATGCTCAGACTTGAAGATTGTAGGGCAGAATTACTAGTTTGAATATGCTTGCCTTGCATCTTCCCAGGCTTTCTGCATGAGTAAGGCACTCTTGTGCGCAGAGCTATTGGCATGTGTCGACAATGCGCTTGGTTGAAAATTAGTGCTGCCTTCTTTCCTGAACGCATTCCTCGTTGTGGTGTGCCCATGAGCTTCACAAACTGTGCAAAACATGCGCTCCTCTCCGTTCACATTCCTCACAAACGCCCATGAATGCAGTTCTTGCCACTTTTCCCTCCATAGACGCGGCCCTCGGAAGCGCTTCTTCTTTGGCTGCATGTCCTCAAGCTGCGCACCATCAACATGAGCATACAATGTTACCACGTCCATTTGACTTCGAAATTCATGAGCACCTTCCTCGCCTTCCTGCATATGATCATCGTCTTTGTCAATCCCCTCCTCACTAGCATCTCCATGTATTCCTGGATGATCACCTGCTTCCATATGAAGAGCATGATGGCTCAGAAGCGTGGCATTGCCCACGATGCCCTCGTAATTGTCCATCATTCTCACAGAAGCACATTCATCGTAAACCCCCAGATGGAAAATGCGATAACTGTGCTAAAATTGCACTACATTTCCTCCATCTTTGGGCTTGATTGCTGCCTCGAGAAGAGATCAGCAGTCTAGCTGCGAGCCCATTCTATAAAGTTCACAAAGCAAATGCTATTGTTGAGACTAACACGAGAAAATGGAGCCATAGCTCGCTCGCTCGCTCGCTCGCTCGCTCTCGTTGAATTGATGCTACGGACAGCTTCGTAGCAAAAGAGAGTCCTAACAGGAACCTTGTGGCACAGGCGTTGCCATATATGGCATTAGCAGGTACGTACTTTGCAATCTCTTTCATGTTTGAATCTAATCCAATGTAATTTTTGAAAAGATACCTAGCTAGCCAATGCCATTTTGCAAGAGAAAGAGAGCAATGGAGCATTATGCAATGCCAAACTATGACTCAAATGGATGGCTTTGGCTTGGCTTCTTTGTCCTTTACTACACGAGATGAACTTGGGCTCTCGATTGCCAAAACCCTCTAATGTTTGTAAGGTACATTTATCCTATAAATGTGCAATAGCTTTTTCATTTGCAAGGAGTAAAAGTGATTAAATTAATGTGAACAAAATATACAAAATTCCCAATGGAAAAGAGTAAGGCCCTAAACCTTGAATTGGATGAACCTCCGCAAATCATTTCTACTAGTACTAGAGACAAAGGCACAGTGGAGGCCACTTTTTGCAACAATATAGTAAAGGCACACTCTGCAAGGAATGATGCAACACATCAAAACAATGTTTGTGATGGCAAAAATGTTTGTATAAATGGATAATAGAGGAAACAACTAAAACATCACCATCACAAAGCTCTTGATAGAATAGGATCCAAATGCACCAAAAAAGATCAATCCTGCAAAAGTGCTAACCAAGGAAACTATAGGAGTTATAATTCCTATGCTCCCAAACAAACAGTTTTGACTAAGCAGTTGCAATTGGGTGTGTGTGTGTGTGTGTGTGTGTGTGTGTGTGAGAGAGAGAGAGAGAGAGAGAGAGAGAGAGAGAGAGAGAGAGAGAGAGAGAGAGAGAGAGAGAGAACTAACAAATACTATGACAATAGAACAATATATGAATGAAGATTTCCTCTTACAAGTGATAGTAAGGATAGTCGCGAATGGGATGGCCCCATTAGATTCTAAAGGGACGACATGAGAGATTATTCTATAGGCACAACTTTTGAACTTGGGGTAGGGAAAACATCTTATAATATTGATGTGAAAAGCTACAATTATGAGAGGTCATCTCTATTATGTTTCATGTTAAAAGTCATAAAGCTATAGTTGCCTCCTTTAGTAGTGTCAAAGAAGTTCTTCTAGGGTCAAGATCAATAATCCTCTTCCCAATACCAATGACCATCATGGCAACCTTGAAGGACAAAAACACACTAATACTATGAGAGATGTTCTAACGAAGAAATGTCTCAAAGGCCATAAAACGACTGCTATAATTGTCAATGTCTGTGATGAAGTTCATAAGATGGCCGAAAAATAAGATGTGCTTTTTGGCAAGCCTAAGGTAGTCACAGAATAAAGGGAGCCTATTAACGGGAAGAATTATGGAGCATTAGATAGAGGTCTTAAATATAGCTTGTTTGTTCCAATTAAATCGATTGAAGAAGTTTTACTCACAAAGCATTGCTAGCTTATGAAACAAAACCTGCAAAAATACACGGAAACTGCCCACAGACAGAAACTGTAAACGACCGCAACCGCAATGCAAACGGTTTCAACGAAAGCAACCACAACGCAACCGCAATGCTTGAGCTTAAGGTCCATTACGAAGTCGAACTAAATTGAACGCAACCGCAACCGCAACGCACTACAAGAGTCAACGTTACGATTATAAGCGAAGACCAAAGAAACACAACCACACCGAAGGCAACCGTAGTGCAAAGCAACAAAGGCAACGAAGGTCATCGCAACCGCAACCGCAATGCAAGATGCACCGCAAACCGCAACACTCCAGCCTATGGTCCATTGCGAAACCGAAGGTCAACACTTATGATCAAGAAGCGAAGACCACAGCTCACAACATGAAGCCGCCAAGACACCGCAAAATGAAACTTGCAGTCGCCTGCGAAGTAAACCAAAGGCAGTCGCCAAGCTGGAGCTTGTAGTCACCTACGAAGCAAATCGAAGGCAATCCACGGAGGAAGCTAATGCTATTTGCACATCTTGCCCCTTGTGTATAATCTTGAATGCTTTATGCTTGTTCACTATCATTACACATTTAGCTGTTATTAAGTTTTTCGCACATAGACTCGCTTCAATCAATGTATGAAAAACAATATTAGATAGATAGTGTCCATCTAAAGTTTGAAAGAGGATAGATCTCAGTTAGCAGCAATGTCTATGGCTGAGAGTTCATCTCTATCTAAGCTTAGAGGAGAAGGACAAGAGCGCCGCAAAACCACCACAAAGATTGCGTTTGCGGTCGCATTTTCGTTCCCTTCCTAGAATCCATGACAGAGGACATTATCTAACATCCCATCAGTGGATTCAGACACAGAGCCTTTCATATCCTCATTCAGATTCCACCAATGGTATCAAAGCATGAGGTTGAAAAGTGTCTCATCTCCTTTGTGTAGATTCCATCAGTGGTATCAGAGCATGCTCGATTAGAGTATCAGAGCACCAAGGTTTTATCAAACCAAGGTCATTCAGAACAAAAGAGCCTCATTCAAGCTGAAAAGTTGTATACAACAATGGTGTCTATAAGCAGCATTCAATCAAAGATTTGCATAGTACTTCAAGCAAATGGTTTAAACTACCTATCTTGGAAGGTGAAGACTTTGCTTATCCTAAGAGGAAAAGCACTTTGGCCTTGGGTGGATGGTACTGAAGAAAATCCAGTAAACACCGAGAAGTAGCTTCGCAAATGGAACGAGAAAAACGATAAGGCAGTAGCTGTTATCTTCTCTTCCATCGAAGAAAGCATCATACTCGATCTCTCAACAATAGCAAATGCACGAGAACTATGGGATGCGTTGGTAGCAAGGTTTGAAACCAGATCATGCAACCAAATCATGCATTTGGAAGATCAACTCACATACCTACGCTGGGAGGGTAAAGACCTCATGACATTCATCAGAAAGATGAAAAATCTATTTCTTTCTTTGCACAATGCTGGCATAGAGCACGCAGTCTCACAGGAGAAGCAACTAGTGTATCTATTGCACGCACTACCAAGATCGTTCTAGACGACACACATTATGTTAGCTAAGAATCCTGCTATGACTCTTGATACAGAAGTAACCGAGATCACAGAAGAAGTAGAAGCTAGAGAGCACTATGATAACAGACAAGAGTTTATCAAGCTCTGTATAGAAACAAGGATCAACGCAAGAAGAAGCCTAATGCTAAGAGGTTGTCATCTCGAAGATCCGCGATCACAATCAACCGAAAGATGCAGACAAAGAAGGAAGATCAAAGGCACCTACCAAGCACAAATCGCAAGGTGGTGACAAGGAGTTGTGTGTTAGATGCAGACATGACGGTCATATCGTTGATACATGTTGGCTAAATCCAAACATTCAATGCGTACACTGTCATAAGAAGGGTCATGCAGCAGTAGAATGCTTTTAGAACCCAAGAAGCAAGAAGACACAGAGCAGGAAGGAGCTCTCCAATAGCTCGTCATATGTAGAGGAGCCAAAGTCCTCGAAGATGGCTGAGGAGAGAGCGAAAAACAATCCATCCGCCTACCTATGCACCGAAGTGTGCACCACATCTCAAACGGATATACAAGAAGTCATTCTTGACTCCAATTCTACGTCACATTTCATGACCACCAAGCACATAGTTGTTGATTACTGTCAGACGGATTCCTCCAGATACATCATTCTGGGAGATGGATCAAGAAGGCACCAAGTAAGTGGAATAGGCCGATTGTGGCTATATGCCAACGACAAAGATAGGAAGCTTGACGACGTGCTATATGTCCCAACACCTCAAAAGGATCTATTGTTTGTCGCGAAGTTGGTTGATGCAGACATGAGCGCTATCTTTGCAGATGACTCATGTGAAGTGACCGAAACAAACAACACTCACATCATCACACATGGAAGGCGCAAAGACATCATATGGCACAAAAGGCTATGTTATACAAATGTGATGGCTCTATACAAGGCCAGTCAGAACGGAGTATTTACCGGTGCAAGCATCAAAGATGCAAACAGTCTGAAGTCATGTGAAGCATGTAACAAAGGCAAGATGTCAAGAACACCCTTCACAAGAGACTCGTTCAAGACAATAGAGCTCTTGGAGATCTACCCACAAAGCATTGCTAGCTTATGAAACAAAACCTGTAGAAATACACGGAAACTGCCCATAGACAGAAATCGTAAACGACCGCAACTGCAATGCAAACGGTTTCAACAAAGGAAACCACAACCAACCACAACGCTCGAGCCTACGGTCCATTACGAAGTCGAAGTAAACCGAACGCAACTGCAACCACAACCGCAACCGCAACACACCGCAAGGGTCAACGTTACAGTTATAAGCAAAGATCAAAGGAACACAACCACATCGAAGGCAACCGTAGTGCAAAGCAATGAAGGCCATCGCAACCGCAATTACAACGCACCGCTAGGACTCACATACGAAGACCAACAGAAGGAGTCAACCGCAACCGCAAAGCAATGTGCACCACAAACCGCAACACTCTAGCCTACGGTCCATTATGAAGCTTTAGCAAACCGAAGGTCAACACTTACGATCAAGAAGTGAAGACCAAAACTCACAACAAGAAGCCGCCAAGACACTGCAAGATGAAACTTGCGGTCGCCTGTGAAGTAAACTGAAAGTAACCACCAAGTTGGAGCTTGCGGTCACCTACGAAGCAAACTGAAGGCAGTCCACAGAGGAAGCTGACCGAAGGCCATCGTGAAGTCAACAAATACCATTCATGGTGGTCTCTCTTTCATGACTGCAAGGCAGCGTAGACAAACGATTGCGATCACAAACGACTACAAAACGACGGATCTTCACGACCCAAGTACAAGGAGGATCAAGCAAAGTACCAGATGTAGAACGAACTCCACGGACGAAGGAGACAACAAACTGAAAGCCATTAGAACATGCTTAAACCAGTTCTTGTGATCAAATGATTAGCATAAACCCCTTTTCTTTGTTCCTATATAAACAAGATGAACGCAAGAGAGAAGGTTGCGTAGTTGTTGATGATGTAAGTGTCCGCTAGAAGCGAGACCAGTTCATGAGTTGATAATCCTGATAAGGAGAAGGGGGGGTTTACACGTGCAAGCTAGTAAGCTGCACATATAGTTTGTAAGAGACATAGATTCTCTTGCGTCAACGCGTTGTGCGGTATGCCAAGCAGCGCTCACAAAGGTCATTTGAGAATACATATGCTATTTGCACATTTCTTGGAATCCATGACAATGCATTATTTGACATCCCATCAGTGGATTTAGACAAAAAGCCTTTCATATCCTCGTTCAGATTCCAATAGTGGTATCAGAGCGTGAGATTGAAAAGCGTCTCATCTCCTCTGTGCAGATTCCATTATCGATTGATATTTCGAAATGATTGATCGGAAAGTGAATGGTTTTCTTGGAGGAAAAACCTATGGTATGGGACATAGGCAATTTCAAAGAGAAGATCTGAAACTAACTCGGGGTGGCCATAGTAGAGGCGTATATCTTGAAACTGTTGGAAAGAGGTGTGTAAAAGATAGGTATAAAAGAGTCGAATAAAAATAAAATTCAAACGACAAGAAAAAAAACTTATCATGCGCAGCTATCTTCCTCTTTCTTCATGCATGACTACGCCTATCAATTTTGAACAAAACAATAGTGATAAAAATCACGTTCGATGTTATAGTAACTAACTTTGAAATCACTAGTACTACAGTGATTACGTAGCCAAACATTTAAGCATTGAATTATCAGACAAATAATCTTCGCGGAGAATTACAGAAACATATACATTCTAAGACAAACCTAAATGCAATAGAAGATAGTATTGATTCAGTATGAAACGAAATGAGTACAAGAAGTTTGTGGATCGAAGCCGCGTACTCTAAGCTATTTCTGAGCGACTAAATAAAAGTCTCAATTAAGCGCAACTACTGATAAGTAGTAAGCGAAATAACAATCAACTCTAAAGAACTAAGCTAGAATGCTCAAGAGTGTTCAAGCTCGCAGGCTTGAGAGAGAGCTAACTATTCAATACTTGATCTCTGAATGATTAATATGTTGAAATATGAACAATTATTTATACTAAGCAATTAGGTCATCAAATTCGGCTGCCAATTGGCTGGAGTCTACTGGCATTCATCCAGTTCTTATCAGAAGTTGCTTGCTAATAAGCGGTGACATTTGGCCGTAAACAATCTGTCTGCATAAATGAATGTAACTGTCACTCTGAAGAAATGAACGTAATTGTCATCAAGGAGAAAATGAAAAATGTGACTTTTGTGAGAAATACGACAGTTCGCAAAATCTCATTTCCTAAATATTGGAGTAGCCCCACACTTTGCCAAAGTCATTTCCTTAACATTTGAGGCACTTTGAAAAATGCAAAAAATATGACACTGTATTTTGACCGCAATTTCTGATAGACAAAAAATGAAAAATGCGACACTGCATTTTTACTCGAAATCCCTAACATGCGAAAAATGCGAAAAACTTGACACTGCATTTTTACTCGGAATGTTTGACAATGTGACTTTGAGAGAAAATTGACTGTAGCAAAAAGACAACAATGTCGGGTTCTGTAGTGAGAGAAAATTCCCGACACTATTCGGTCATGTCGAATTCAGAAGATAGCATTGACTTGCCTTCTTTTATCATATCGATATTGTTGCTGAAGAGCAATGTGTTGTCCACATACAAAGTGATAATGATAAAAGATTGTTGCACTGTCTTAAAGTAAACATTCAAATCTGAAGAGCTAGATGTGTAGTCGTGATCAATAAGGAAAGTATTGATCCTTTGAAACCATGCTCGAGCAGATTGCTTCAAGCCATAAAGTGCCTTATGGAGTTTTTTATTAAAACTTGGGTGTCTTCTAATAAAAGGGGGAGAAGTGGGGTGATAGAATTTTTGCTTAGAAGAAACATCTATGGCATTGATTCCAGATGGAATTTGTAATGTGTGTAGACAAAGGATCAACTTTTGAATCAGGTTTGAAGGAATATTTTGGATATTTTGAAATATTCTAAGGATTGTTAGAAAATCCAGTTAGAAGATGTATGGGAAAAAATTTAGGAACCGTTTTTGTACGAATATGAAGTCACTGATTATGAATTCGACTGATTAGTTTCAAAATCAGGTGATCCTATTACAAGAAAGGGTTATTTAGATGGTTCCTTGTTGGTTTTGATCAACTTGGTTTTAGTGACAACTAAGAGTTGATGCAAAGGAAAAAATTCTTGGTTAATGATATATTCTTTTGAAAAAAATCTTGGATTGAGATTTTGGTTTCATATTCTATAAAATAGCACTCTTTAAGAGATATACTTTCTTAAGTTAACTTGGCTACACGATTCTCAGTTAGGCATACAATAGATTGGTAAGATCTATGGAGATATGTTATGTAGTAAAGCGTAGTGGGATCATGTTTTCTTTGGACAAAGTTCTTAATCTTGTGGATCCACTATGTGTTCATTTGACTAAGTTTATTTGCATGCATAAACTAGTCAGGAAACATAGGCATATTGTTGAGAATTGTTTGAAGACAATCACTTTTTAACTTAGGAAGGATTAGAATCGGATTGAAGGTGGTGTTCTGAACATTCAAATATTTCTAAATCTAGTGCAACTAACATGATCAGGAGAGATACTTCAGAGTTAGTTGGATGAGTCTACAAGGTATTATTATTTCTTGATATTGTTGCTCATATGTATTGATTATAAGTTATTTTATTACTCATGTAGTGGGTGATATGCATTTGATACATATGGACTTTTGGTTTTAATAAAACCTTGTTTGAAAACAAAGTATCATGTAAACTCAGATGGAGTTAAATAATTGGAGTAACCAGAAACCAAGTCTTCACATAATGAAGTTTAATAAATCTTAATTTATTCTAGATCAGAACTTAAGTGTATTTTGGAAGGTACCTTGACTTTGGAATGACACTTTGTGCCATGTAAGGAAACTTTGTGGATTACAGTTCTTTATAGGCATTGTAAAGAGAGTTGATTCGCATAAAGTAGGAACTTTCCTAGTGGAAAGGATTTTTGTGGAACAACTCATATGTCTTTAAGAATAGTGGCATTCATGTTCTCTTACTCTTAAGTATAGAAAAGAATCCCGTGGATTGTGAGTAAAGAATCATAGTTCAGATTCCAATCTATATTTGACTTCCAAGAGAGGTAACCTGAGTGGTGAAAAGAACAAATGCTTTATGCATAAGTTTCTTGATGGCAATCTCATTGGAAGAAGTACCTTCCATTGGTTGAGTTTGCTTATAATAGTGTAAGCATTTAGCTACTAGGTATTGCCTGTTCATGCTTATCTATGGTTTCAACCTTGATCTACGGTAATGGTTGAAACCGAGTCAATTGAAGTTCAAAAAGTGGTCAATTTCTTGTGAGAAATGCAGGAGTTTCAAGTTGGAGATTGGGTAGTTATAGTGATCCACATTAAGGAGCCTATAAGTTGCCTAAACAAAGTGATGTCCATGAAGGATTTTTCATCATCTTCATTTGGCACTTTTACATCTTGCTCCATTGGTGTGTCAACACTTTTGCATTCTTCCATCTTAAACTTCTTCAAACGACTTTGAGCATAGTTTACTTGACTTATAAAGATAAAATCAGATCCTCTAAGCACTTCTATGTCTAAAATGAAGTGAAGACACCCTAGATCTACCATCTTGAACTCTAAAGATAGATCTAACTTGATTTTTTCAATACCATCAACACTTCACTAATGATGATGTCATCTACATAAATGAGTAAAAGTACAATACCAACATAATCTCAAGGCTTGCTTCCAGCCATAGATGTTTCTTTGGAGATGGCATACTTTGTCCTCCATTCCATGCTTGATGAACCTTGTGTGGCTACTCCATATAGATATCCTCTTCCAAAAAACCATTCAAGAAGGCATTAGAGACATCCATTTGACATAGGATCCATCCAAAATGTGATGCAAGTGCAATGATTAGCCTTATTGTGACCATCTTGCCCACGGGTGCAAAATTTTTCTCATAGTCTATCCCTCTCTCTTGAGCATAACCTTTTGCAACTAATCTTGGCTTTATGTTTGTTAACACTCCCATTTGCATTCAACTTAAGCTTGAAGACCCACTTGCATCCTATTGTGAAGTTTTGGCATGTGTGAACTTCCCAACACACTTACAAGGATCTTATGAGATGTTGTGATTGCACATGAATAATTAAAGGAAAAAATTACATGAGCATAGCCACATAGAAAGATATTTTTTACTATTCTTCACACTCCTCCTTAAAATATATCTATCTATTCACCATGGACTTTGAGATTAAGCCAAAATTTGATCTCATCTTGACAAACACATTCTTGAGCAAAGGTTTTGTGAGTAGATCTGCAACACAAGATGATGATTCAACATGCTCCAACAAGATCTCTCTCTCTCTCTCTCTCTCTCTCTCTCTCTCTCTCTCTCTCTCTCTCTCTCTCTCTCTCTCTCTCTCTCTCTCTCTCTCTCTCTCTCTCTCTCTCTCTCTCTCTCTCTCTCTCTCTCTCTCTCTCACTTTCTCTCTTACAAAGTGGTGTGCTACCTCGATATGTTTTCTTCTTCCATGGAATACAAAATTGTTTGCAAGAGCCTGAGTTGAGATGTTATCATTCTTGATAATAGGTCGGTCTTCATCTCCGACACACCTTAGCTCCAGGAGTAGCCTCTTGATCCATAGGACCTCCTTTGTGGTAGTTGTAAGAGCTTTGTACTCTGCTTCACAAGATGAAAATGATATAGTTGCTTGCTTCTTGGATAGCCAAGAAACTAGATTTCCTCCAATAAAAACTGTGTATGCACTTGTAGATTTCCTATCCACTTTGTCTCCTACAAAATCCGAGTTTGAAAATGCAACCAATGTTAGATCTTCTCCTTTATAGATCAATCCAAAGTCTATGGCAAAGGAGTTGCAACCTTGTGAAGCATGTGTTTTGGCCAAAGCTCATAGAAGACCCTTTCCAAGATCAAGCATCAAGACACATCAACCACTTGAACTTGTGCATTCAGATGTTCACTTCTCTTCTTCCAAGAGCAAAGGAGGAGCTATATGTTTTGTTTCTTTCATAAATGCTTACACAAGATTCTCTTGGATTTATCTTCTATTTTCTAAAGTAGGCATCGCGTTCAACGACTTGAAGACACCATAGGAAAAGGACGACTTTCTTTGTTTATGGGCCCAGTTATCTATCGAGTAGAAAGGATGTCTCTACTGGAGCATAATTCAGGAGAAATTCAAAGTTGAGCCTTTTAGATCAGCAGAGTTGTACATAGGATGTTCTGCCATGTATGCCTTAGAGTATATATGTATAAAAAAATACCAGTTTTTGCGTAAAGAAGACAATAAGCGACAATTTTGGAAGCAGAAGTCGCAGTTCCAGCTGTATAAACCACAAGATGTTGTGGATATGGGTGCTTTTGATGATGCGGGTCTGCTCATCAATGTAAATATGGCGTATCCAGAACTTTTTAGTCTTCACGTCGATTGGGAGCAAATCTTGCTGACTATTTTGCAAAAATTCAACACAATCTACAAGATCGAAGAAAATCAATTTGTTACAAGCACTTTTGCACATATTCTTTTTGGCAGTTTGGCACATTTGCAGTAAAGACTTTGTTTTTTTTACAGAATCTTTATGTTAAAAGTTTTGTTTATAAGATTTTCAGCTCGCTTTTGTAAAGAAATCACCCTATAAAGTGATTCAGATGAAGATGTAAAGTTAACTCAGGAGCTGTTCGATGGAACATTGCTCCTTGTCAAGCTCGAAAAATTCAGCAACCTACCAGTTGGCTGATATACACAATCAAAGGACATGTTGATGTTGTAGAGGATCTACAGAATATGGAGTTAGCCCAAAGATTACACAAAGAATTGAATCCATCATAAATATTCATTCTTGCCTATGTAATGGTGAATGTTTCTATGTGATGCTGAATTATGATCTTTGAAGTTTTGAAGACATTTTGGAAGTTCGATTTTTGTTCTAATAATTTCAAAGATCAACTCAAATCAACCTACTCAATTCAAGAAACATCAAGTCATATATTCAAAGCTGAAGAAATATCTCAAATGGAATATCTAAAGGAAGGAACATATGAAGAAATATCTTTTGATCTTAATGAATATGTGAAGACCCGAATTAATCGCCAATGATACTCGAAAGGAAGATTATATGTTCACGAGGACGTTTCACATTTGAGGAAGGGGATATGTGATGTCACAAATTTACTAAATATTGAAGATCAACCTAAATATGGCATAATATACTCAAAAATGAAGATATGAGCTGGATAAATATAAATCATGAAGAGGCCTATATCATTTTTTGGAGAATATAACTCCTAAAGACTTGTCGTGTATTTAAGGACAAGACCTCCAGAAGTGAAACGCTACCTTGGATAGCCTTTACTAGGTCATTGATGCAAAACGACTAAATATGAATCGACATATTATACTAGAGTTATTTAAACTCTTAGTTAAATATACCTCTCACGGTATAATTGAACATACATTCAACCTAACTATTAACTAGACCTTTTCATGGGAGCGACGCACCTGTAGTCTTTAGAGGTGTGTTTGTTCGCTTCGTAGAACATATATTGACCACACGCTTCAGTCTCAATCATCAAGAGAGAAAGAGTTTATGTATTTGTGAGAGAATGAAGAAGTGAATAGAGTGTTGAGGATTATTCTCTCTTATCTCTATTCTCCACATTGTTGAGTGTGAGTGATCTTGAGTCTACTAGCAATTTCTACTGCATTACATGAATTACTCTCTGGTCAGACCATCGCTTTAGTGCATTACAGTCGTTTGTTGTATGTCCGTAAATATGTTCTAAAGAACTGTCTTAAAACTATCTTATTCGTCTGTCGCAAACACTTTGTATTCGGCACACAAATAACGTCTACATTTGGTACAGTCTAGCACAATCATTGATAGAACTGTATGTATACATCTGAGATGATAGTCCCTTTTTGAGAAATTGAGTCATTGATCTATGTTCTTGTTTGTGACTGATTAAGTTTCTAACATACTCTAAAACTATTCGTGTTCTTACCCACAACTTCCTTATGTTATAGTAATCATTACCGTATGATTAACAATTAGCATAAGCAGAAACCATCTCAAGCTTATCATTACTATCCAAGCATACAATCTGAATCACATCACGTGTAAGGTATCATACCTCAGCGAGTGATCAGGTATGAGGCTGATGTAGCGCCCAATCGTGGGAGTTGTATTTGAAACCCAACACACTAAATCAATCAAAATCATATACTTGTGAGTAGTTCACAGCAAGCACATATGCCCAGCGATTGTAGAGTTGAACATATATCAGAAATCATACCTTATTTAGTATCACTTCCCTTCACGTCTACTCTCTTGTAAAGCATTAACAGTTATCTCCTTGTTCAATCTAGAAATGGTCGCAGCAAAGCGAAGAGATGCGAGATAGACTGAGAGAGAAAGAGAGAAAGCAAGAAGATTAAAAATAGGGTTGTGTAATCTCCTTATTTATAGAAACCAGACAACACTTAGGTGCACTGAGTGCAAGAAAATGCCCATCGTTAGATTGAATCCCCATAATGTGCATAAATCTTGGCCGTCGAAGGATTTCCAATTTTCCCACCATTTAAAAAAAAAAATTCTTTGGGGGGACCTTCCAACTTAGTAAAGCACTTTGAGGCACTTTCATGAACTTGGTTTAGAATAGACAAATACTTCCAGCCAAAACACGTGGAACCACTATAGTAGAATGTGCATAAAACAGAGGCCATGAGAGAGAGAGAGAGAGAGAGAGAGAGAGAGAGAGAGAGAGAGAGAGAGAGAGAGAGAGAGAGAGAGAGAGAGAGAGAGAGAGAGAGAGAGAGAGAGAGAGAGAGAGAGAGAGAGAGAGAGAGAGAGAGAGAGAGAGAGAGAGAGAGAGAGAGAGAGAGAGAGAGAGAGAGAGAACCCACCAACCGTACCCACAGTTAGAAAGGTATCTCAGGGGGCAATAAGCACCCCTGAGATGGAGTGCTAATTGTCCATCAAGAGAAATTTAGCATTTTATGGTAATGTAAACATGAGACCAGGGAACACATTGTGTAAGAATAAATTGTTTATGATTTCATACAACATTCCTTTCATAAAGCCGTTTCTTTGAAAAGCAAGAACGATGTTATTAAACTCATCAACAAAGGTATCCAGCTCACTACAACAGTACATGGCAGCAATGATTTGTGCAATAATAACTTTATAAGAGCTAAGAATCGGCCTATTGGATGTCAGATGTATAAACTGGAAAAAAGAAAAGGGAAGCTCCCTTCGTTTATCAAATTTTTTCATATGAAAAATACTTCATTTAGAATAAAAGGTAGAAGTAATATTCAAGAAATTGACGGTATTTTCAGTAGATTTGTCATTTTTTATGGTCAGGTTTTCCAAGAGATAAATTCATGTAGCATTATTATCGACACGAGATTGCTCTTTGTCCAAAAATAAAAGATCAACATTGTTTATAAAATAGATATCATCAATGTAGCGAAAGGTATGCTTGAAGGCACATAGGTATTCTACTTTACCAAGTCTGGCAAGTCTCTTCATGAAATGTAATTCATAAAATGATAGATACCAATTACACCAAGTAGGGAAACATGCAAAGCCCATGGGAATACCACAAACCTGTCTCCATGTTCTGTTTCCTAATCTCACTATGCAATTGCCAATCAGTCAATCATTCCACTGGCCATTAAGAGGGATATTTTCATAGCATTTAGAGATGTCGATAGACCACATTGAAGTGATTTTATTTGGCACATTAAAGTAGAATTCAATAATGGATGAATCACATTGCCAGAATAGATTGGTATCCACATTTAGGATACTCAAGTATGAAATTGCCTTAAGGCCTGCTCCCTCCATGAGGAGCGGAGTCAGAATACCAAGAGCTCCAGAAATAAACGTGGACACCTTTGAAAAGTAGCAGTCATGTGCATTTGTAATCCATCTGAAAGCATTCTTATGTGCATTAAAAGTACAAAGTAGAAAAGGTAATTCCTCTTTCCCTATCATGTAATCAGACATTCTATTAGCAAGGTATCATTAATCTTTATCATAGCATTGTCTAAAGTATTGTTACCTTCATTTGGGCAAAATCTAGACTAGACAATCTTACCAAGGCCAAATTTCTTACAAAGTAGATGCACATGAAGCATGGGTTATGTTGGGCCTTATCCACACCATTCACACACAGTAATCCAGTTACGCTCATCAATGGCATTTTTTAGTTTGCTGTTCGTTATACTTTTTCCGTGTAGCCATCTGGTCTTTTCCAAGAAGTTTGTCACAACATCCTTGCATATAAGAGCATGTTCCATAATAGTTTTGTGATCAATGTTTTGATATAAGGGTAAAATTTTAGCCAATTTAAACCACCCTTGGTAAAGTTTTAAAGCGACCTCATTGACTTAGACTGACGTAATGGAATATGGTTAAGTCCTTTGTTCAGGTCATTCTTTAAGAATTTGTTACTAATAATTATAGTATCCATAAAGACAACATGCCCAAAATTTCCACAAATGAACTCTTTAAAACGTCTACTATTAGAGCAAGTACATGGTGGGATATTATCAACATCAAAATCACAAAAGACTTGAAAGAATTTATACCATTCATGTTTCAAATGCGGAAAGAAAGCCCAACCAGTCTGTGCGAATATTTTCAGCATCGCCAAGGTGTGTGAGGAGCTTAGAAGTTGGGTTCATGGAAAGTTCAATGGCAACATCAATAATGTGTTGTCTAATATAAAGAAAGATAAGGTGAAATTTGACAACATCCCTAGCAAGTCTATGCAACCAAAGGAAGAAGACATTAAGCTAGTTTTGTAGAGACGCACCAGGGAAGAACTTGGAAAGATTATTCATTATGTACCAGATAGAGTGATCAAACCAAATAATAGAAGAGTTGTTTTTGTATTTGTCACCACATCTTTATTTAAAGAAAGGTCTTTTCAAGTTCCAAATTCTAGCTTGATGCAAGCTCATCCTATTGAAGCTAGTGTCAAAGTGGCCCCCAGGTCTGCTCAGAAGGACATCTCGAGGGTTCAAATCTACTCATTTTGATGATGATATCAAAGGCGATAGGAGTATCAAAGGAAGGATTTTTATGCAAAGATGCAAGCTTGCAAGCTTGGACTTCTACATCAGTAAGATGAGTAAGAGCGATCCAAAGCTCAATAGAGATGGGTACAAGGAAATTAAGAAAAGGAAGGCTCCAAAGTTTATAGGCAGTTTTGGCAGATCTAAACTCAATGACACGACCCGGTACCAAAGGTACTTGGCAACTATTGGCTTGACAATATTCAAAGGCAAATTGATTGCTAGATTCACAAATCTCCTACGAGAAAGACTCTAGCTAGGAAGCACTATCTTCATCAAGGTCTTCGGTAAAAATCAATGGGTGAGGTGAAGTAGGAGGTGTAGTAGGTGAAGTAGGAGGTGCACTAGGGGTAGGGGTATCAGCAATGAGATCACCATTTTTTTTTCCAAGCAGATAAATACTTTCCGAATATATAAATTGCAAAAATTTTCTTCAGTAGCAATACGTTCAGCATAGTTTGGGAGGTTCGTATAGATTTTTTCAACCATGTCTAAGGTTTTCTTCGTTTTAATAAAGTCCATATAGATCCTGATCCACAATCAATGGTGGTCATCAAGTCAACAAGGCAAAAGACTTTATCATCAGGTTCAGCAGCATTACAAGTAGCTACTATCGTAAGAGGTAATAAGTTTGTGAACATCAACAACTTTCTTCATGCAACATAAGATAGTTTGAACAAAGAGACTAGGAGGAGGAAGGGGCTCCCTATAGCCAAGAGCAACTGCGTCATAAAACCATCCTGTGGACTAAACCATGAAACAGACCTTGTTAGTCATAAAATACAAGTAATGGTAAAGGTTTGGTACTACCCCGGCCAAAGGGTAGTCGGGGTGGCATCAAAGATGCTTGAGAGAGAGAGAGAGAGTAACAAGATTTCACATAGTCCCTCTTGACAAGTCAAGACCAAACCCTTTGAACCCTTCAATTTATAGCATATTAAGTAAAATCAATGCTGTATAAAGTTTAACAATACAAAGTACCATAAAGCGAAGCAATTATTAGGACACCTAGCTGTTACTTACCACCATCCCACACAACAAAACTGCACAAGTTAGTTATGTGAGGAAGACATGTGTCATAGCTAAGCATCAGTTGTTATCCATGTCCAAAATAAAATTCACTACCTTATCAGCTTGATTGCAATTATGAAAAGTACGTCCAATCTTTACTATCATGCACTTCATAATTAGCAATACATTCTACTCTTTAGCAAAATCGTATCAGGGCAGATGCCATATTAATCAGTATAAGAGCAAAAAGAATGTATTAGGTCCACATAATCATTCTACACGTAAGAAGCTATCTTGCAATACACGGATGAAAAGAGACATGACTTTGGCAACAATGCCAGGTACTAGGGCAGATTCGTGCCATACTAGCCCCATGGACGTCCCATGAGAAACATTTCGAAGTCCAAGCACTACACGACTTGGGCAAATCCATGCCATTCAAGCATACCAGGGTCAAGCTCTGCACAAATCCATAGCTTACTTACAAAAGCTGCACTTAAAATCAAGGAAAAATAATTTCCAACTTTGCTATAAGCATAGTAGACCAATCCTTATAAACTTCTAAGCATGCAAGATAAGCATTTTCTAGAATCATAACTTCAAAACAAACCATTTTAAGCAACTCTTGAAGTTTCTCATGCATGTATGATCCAGACCGTAGTGCTGAGTGAGGCTACCTCCCATGTGGGTGTCATTTTATAAAGTTTCGTACTTGAATGCGAGGCGAAGTCATTTCATACCCAACGATTGTAGAGTTGAACATATATCAGAAATCATACCTTATTTAGTATCGCTTCCCTACTCTTTCGTAAAGCATTAACAAGTCTCTCCTTGTTCGATCTAGAAACGGTTGCAGCAAAGCAAAGAGATGTGAGATAGACCCAGAGAGAAAGAGAGAAAGCATGAAGAGTAAAGATAGGGTTGTGTAATCTCCTTATTTATAGAAACCAGAGAACACTTAGGTGCACTGAGTGCAAGTAAATGCTCATCGTTAGATTGAATCTCCATAATCTGCATAAATCTTGGCCATTGAAGGATTTCCAATTTTCCCACCATAAAAAAAAAAAAAATTGTTCTTTGGGGGGGCCTTCCAACTTAGTAAAGCACTTTGAGGCACTTTCATGAACTTGGTTTAGAATAGACAAATACTTCCAGCAAAAACACGTGGAACCATTATAGTAGAATGTGCATAGAGAGAGAGAGAGAGAGAGAGAGAGAGAGAGAGAGAGAGAGAGAGAGAGAGAGAGAGAGAGAGAGAGAGAGAGAGAGAGAGAGAGAGAGAGAGAGAGAGAGAGAGAGAGAGAGAGAGAGAGAGAGAGAGGGGGGGGAGGTAATGTGTGTGTGTGTGTGTGTGTGTGTGTGTTTGAACCTAACAAATGTACACAAAATTGTACATTATCACCACAAAACCAAACATACGAATCTTAAAGTAAATCAAATTTTGTATAGAGTCATCACAGTCAAAGATATCATATTGACCAAACCTCAAAACTAACAAAAGCTCTAAGTTGAGGAGAATGTGCTCACCTGCATCCATGCACAACAACAACCATGTTAGAATAGGGACATTATTGTGGAAACTATAGGTGTCTACACATATTCTCAGTTCTTATCCATGTCGTAACAAGTAATTGTCAAGTTAGGTCACTTTAATTTGTCCATATCATGAGTAAAAAGTCGGACATTGTTTCAGCTCTACTCAAAGTTACAAAATTATAAAGTTAATAGTGTATAATTAGTGCTTGAAAGTCAACAATTACATGTACGACTAAAGTAGACAATTACATCCAGACTAGTTTTAAAGTAGAGTTAAAAACTGTTTGCCATTACCCTTTTTAGAATGCTTATCGGAACACCATCTCTTGTCCTAAGTAACAACTTAGGAAAATATTTATTGCACTCTCAATTTCAAATTGTCAAGACATTACCGTCCATATATATATACTTCAATAGACAGGTTCAATCCAAGTCATAAAACTAAACCCATCATGCCAATTATATTAGAAATAGTCGAAGTGTAACCAAAGGTTTAATAAAAAAGTAGTACACTTCAAAGGAAACCTTGTTAATGAAAATTAAGCATTAATGAGTAGGAAATTTACGATCATTTCATGGCACTTCAATTCTTCATACTTGTTAGTAGTGACAACCATATTCAGGGGATTAGAAGACTGTCAACACGAATTTTTTCATTGTAACATTAAGAGTGTTGTACGAAGTCTAATAAAAAGAACTCAAGATAGTTCATTGATTGTGATCGTAGTGACCAAAACAAGCGAGTAAATCATGAGAGCATTTCTTAATCAAATGTGTGTGTGTGTGTGTGTGTGTGTGTGTGTGTGTGTGTGTTTTGAGAGAGATTTTTTGTGTGAAGATGGAGAGGGAGAGGTTGTCACTAAATTGTAACAATCTAGTGAATTGTAGGGAAGGTTTTTTTTTTTTTAAAGAAATAATTTTTACTCTTTTTTATAAATGAAATAGATGATTAGAAATTTATCCCCTGATTCTATTTTTGAGCTAATCAAATATTAATATGCTAGCTTTCTAATCCTTCAGAACTCCAACTTCATATCACAATATTTAACTCCCATTTTCTAGTCACTTCCACCATTTTTGAAATGTTTTTCGTCACTGAAAAGGATCCCAAGTTTCAATCTTTTCTTTTTCTCGTGATAGATTTAGGAATCGAAAATGGCTAACATGACTTACAACTGATTAGCTTTCTTATATATATATAAAAACAAGGGATTTTCTATTAGGAGTAAAAGGATACATATGGAAGTTTCCTACTAATGAGTTGGAATTAACCGCTACATGTATAATTCATGCAATTTAAATGATGTTGAATTGCAAATACTTGTTTCAATGCAACCATAGGCTCTTATACAAAAGATTCATTTTTCAAAATCAAATTTCTCTGCTTCCCAATTCTTTATAAGCTAAGACTATTATACTTGATTTATATTAGTCTTTCCTTGCTTTTCAAGCACTCTTCTTTGATCGTGGTCATCAACTGCAAATTCCTATGAGAATGTCTAATTATAGTTTCTTAGTAGTCAAATGCAATATATGCTTAGCACAATTTGATGAAAAAGAGATCTGATTTGATTTTGGTATGGTATGTTTATGCATTTAAATGGTCTATTTAACTTCAAAACATAAATTTAAAAAAAAAGTGCAAATTGCCAAAAAAAAAATGTTCTTTCAATTATCCAAATTGTACTTCTTCTCTAATTCTAATGCAATTGCTATAAGATTACTAAGGAATATCAACAAAGTAATAATTTTCTATTCCTTTCTCTAAGAGCTGATACAAGACATGTCAAGAATGAACATTATGAGACATGTCAAGAATGAACAATATGACTTAGAAGAATATCTCAATTGAACATTAATGTAACTCTTGTTTGGATTGTGGCTTAAATAAGCCAACAATTTTGGTTCATTAGGACTGTAGGGAATTCCAAGTTGAGTTTCATATAACATGGATATGCAAGTTTTGATTCACAACTTTAATATAGCAAAATGTAATTTTTTTGGTTGTGCCTAAGCAACAAAATTAGCCAAGACTAATCTTCTAAAGGATTCCTTCAACGAAAACATTACTATGGTAGCCATTACTTATGTCTAGCTATCCTCCAAATACCACAACAAATGAAGGCATAATATTTTGTTTTCCCTCCTGTGAAGCCCATTTTTTATTTACTTTTGATTGCAGAGACTTTGGAGCAATTTTGGACTCTCTCTCTCTCTCTCTCTCTCTCTCTCTCTCTCTCTCTCTCTCTCTCTCTCTCTCTCTCTCTCTCTCTCTCTCTCTCTCTCTCTCTCTCTCTCTCTCTCTCTCTCTCTCTCTCTCTTAGAATTTTTTCTAGACACTATTTCTCTAAATCACATTTTACCTCTAACCCTAAAAATTTCCCTCTCCTTTTCTCTCTTTCCCTCACACACACATTCTTGCTTTCTTTCTCCTGCTACCAATAGAAACAAAGAGATCAAAAGAAGCATTGGTCTCAAGAGTATCCTTAGCTCCAGGTGAGATCGATGAGCAAATTCTTGTTGAGCATATAGTTCAAGGGAACTTTTCAAGGAATGGTGTTAAATGATTTATTAGAAATTGTGAACTCCTGCAAATTTGCCGCGATGCGAAGCGAAGCGAAGGTCGAATGTCGAACAATTCACAAAAGCCAATGTATCTCGAAAACCCTAAGACACGAAGCGAAGCGAAACTCGAAGGTCGAATAATTCGCGAAAGTCAAACATCTCTCCAGGACCAGAAGACACAACTGACACGAAACGAAAAGAGAACGAAAGAAAATCTTTCGCACTGCTAGCTGGCCGCTCAACGGGCGTAAAGCTTTGAACTTCACGCTCAGTTGAAATACAGTGGAGATATAGATAATGTCTCTGGATTGGAAAATAACAGAAATAGAAAGAGAAACAATGAAATAGTTGTGCATGAAAGTCTGCCAATGAGCAGAACACAATGAAAAAGAGTAGAGTGTCAGGCCGCCAACGAGCGAGACACTGTCTTTCAAGAAGGTCGTGGCATTTGCAGAGAGACACACCTCAAGGAAGATTCAAATCATCATATCTGACAATGGAGGTGAGTACAAGAGCAAAGAATTTTCAAAATTCTGCCAAGAATAGGGGATAGAGCATCAGTTCACTCCTGCGTAGACACCAGAATATAATGGTGTCATAGAAAGAAGAAACATGATGCTAGTCGAAGGAGTCAGATGCATAATGACACATGCTCGATTGCGAAGTCAATTTTGGGTTGAGAAAATAGTTGCAGCAGTACACCTGCAGAACAGATCAACAACGACAACGTTGGAAGACAAGATACCGTACGAAATGTGAATAGGTAGAAAGTCTGATCTATCATACGTACGTGTGTTTGGATGTGTAGCATACAAGCACATTCCAAAAGAAAAAAGAAACAAGCTTGATGATAAATCAGAGCAAACAATCATGGTCGGGTACTCAAACGGATCACAAGTGTACAGACTCTACAATCCAATCACAAAGAAGGTTGTTTCGAGTAGAGATGTGAAGTTTGATGAATCCACATTCCTTGGACTAAAAGATGAAAGAGGCCATGAGATTTTCACTCAGCTACCAATTCAAGAGAGAGATCGAGGGTTTCTTTCCTTGCCTATCCTCAACCCAAGATCTAATTAATCTAGCATCAAGGAGATGAAGTTAGTTGTCACGCGTAGGTTTGTTCCCATGAGAGCGATAGTATAGTTCAGATTTCAACATGAATAGAGGATCTAACACTAACATCCATTAACACTAAGCATTAACACTACATCCATTAACCCTAAATCCACAACAATGATAGAAACTTACTCTTTCTTTCTCTCCCTTTCTCTCTCACAAAAAGCATAAAAAATAGCAATCCCAATAATGATCAAATCCAACAATTAGCAAAATCCAAAGAAAGCATGAGAAATGGAGGAAAAGAGAGGAAGAGCAAGGACATTCATCAATCCATTTCTAAAGAGAACCAATCTGCTTTATCGAAATGAGGAAATGAACATCGGGAGCAACTCGAGTTGGTCCCTTTTTATAGTAGAGAGGAGGACCTTGGCCTCGGCACTTGTAAAGCACGGTGGAAGTCCACTGAAATGGTCCAGCTGTAAGGCTGATGGATGATTGGCCAATTGGGCGTATGGATGGTGATTTTGTCCATATCCAACCCCAAATCTTTCCATTTATTTCTTTGCGGCATTGGCACGTAATAGGGATCTACCCGCAACTGGCAAGGGCTGGCGATGCAACTCCTAATTGATTCCGGAGTTTTCTCAAAAACCGTGATTCTCCATGTCGGCTGCTCTCCCAGTGCAGGTATTTTGTCCAACTCTTTGTCGGCCTCGATCTCGGAGGTCTTAAATTTCAAAACCCATCCACCACGCGAGGACTCATGCGGATGTTGCTTTAAGAAGGTCTGTATCTGGTCCTCGACGTTGATGGGCCTTCTAAATAGAGGTCTTGTCCTTGATGAGGATGGACCCGCTTGTACTGCCGGTATGGTTGGCGGTTGGTCTGTTATATCTAGAGCTCCCCCCTGGTCCATGCTCGAATCAATCCCTGTATCCATTGGTACAGCTTCTTGGCGCGGGGGGAGGGGGGGAGAATTGCGACATGATCGGGATGGGGATTTGTGGTCCGGCTTCCAACACTTGAGCGGCTGCATTTTCATAGGCGGTGATGGTCTCTTTTGCTTTGGCCAACTCGGCTGAAGCTGCTCCTTTGAACATATCAAAGCGGCCTTGGAATCTCTGAAGGGCCACTTTGTATGTCTTCACTTTTTTGAATAAATACGCAATCTCCGTCGGTGTGACCGGATGATCGGGTATTTGCGTTTGCAGATAGGCATCACACTCAAGGGTGGTTGCATCCAATTCACCTTGAAGCCGTGTGCGATCTTGTGCAGCCATCTATAATTGCCCCTTCAGCAGCTGCACCTGTTGCATGGCATCTTGCACTGCCTGATCTATCTGATCTTGTGCGGTTGTCAAGGCATTTTGCAGGGAGCTGATGTAATTTTCCAAGCGATCAACTTGTTGTTGGGCCAACTTCTTTTCACTTTCAGCCTTATCTTCATGTTGTTTGGCTATCTTCAACTCTTGATCCAGCTGGACAATTTTCTAGCTCATCAGAGTGTTTTCGGACCCCAGATCAGAGATTCTCTGTTCCATTTCTTTCTTCTTATCCAGCATAGACTGGATCACTTGCCCAAGGCTTGAAACCAACCCTAGAGCATCACCAGAATCAATGGTCATGGCGGCGGTAGCAAAAGGAGGACCTGATGGTACTGTCCTTGGTTGGCATGGAATAGGTGCCACAATCTCTTCTTCTTCAAAAATATCCTCCTCTTCAAACCCTTCAGGCACTATGACGTCAAACTGTTTTGGTGATTTTACAACCGTGTCAACCTGAAGTGTGGCTGGACTCTCTTGTGTGTGAGGTTGCTGGCTGGCATCTTCGACACCAACAGTAGATTCATGGATATGTCCGAATCCTCTTCCAGGAGATTGGGGTTCAAAGGGCGTTGGGCTCTGGGGCATTTCAAAGATTTCGGTGGCCCCAAGGGGGTCGGAATCATTGAACATATCCATAAAGAACTGTGTGTTGGGTGAGGTGGCTTCGGTGTGCAGGGGTGAGGCGGCCTGGGCAGCTGTGATGGGAATGGTAGGCCCAATGCTCATAGACTATCCTTGTATGGGAGCAGAGGCGAGGAAAGCATCAGAGGCTAGGGGGATGAGAAGTTCAGTGCGAATAGCAGCAGGGGGTGGAAGCGCAGCTGACGAGGTATGCCTAGTGTGACGTCGTGACGCGGAAGGCGAGTCAATAATTACGATCTCGCTACGTGGACGACAACGACTATGAGAGCTTGAGGCTTGATGGGATGATTCTACCAGTGCTTCTTTGTAGACCGAAAGCACAGAATCCAGGTGGAAGCCATGGATTCTGTTTTCTAAGTGAGAAGCGGTTAAAAGGGACAATAAAGAGCCAGCAACGAACTGCTACTTAGTATTGGCTTTAATAGCTCGTTTGAGCTCACCAGAAATAGTCTTGAACCAATTATATGGTTCAAGAGGGTCTTTGGCCAACCTAGTGTGGGATTCCACTATCCTGTGAAGGATTTGAGATGTGATGCGGTCTTTCTTGAGGTTGCCAACCATCAGGAAATTATTCAATAGCTGGGCAGCTGCGTGGATGGAAGGCTCAGTGATGGCTTCCAAAATGTAGCCATCATTGGTCCAATGCAGATCAAATAATGGCGTGCTTGTGATTGGGTGAGGCATGCATACCAGATGATATTCCTAGGGCTGCAAGGGCGGCCTCAATGACGCGCACCTTGTGTGTGGCTCCCTGAAAGTAATATAGAATTTAGATTTCTCTTCCTTCCACATACTAAAGACAAGAGTGATGAAATCCATATTGATACGACCCAAAAAGCAATTTGAACCTATGGACAACCTAATTTTGACATTTTAAGATCATCTAGCAGGTCGGCGAAGGTTCATAATGAGGTTATGATGCTCGGCGAAGGTTTCCAAAATGGCATATCGCTGAACATTCGCCTGACTCAAAAATTGGATTTTCTCTTGTTAGGAACCTTCGCCCACCACAATTTAGATATATCAAGGGTGGATGTACAATCTGAGGGCTCTACGAAGGTTTCTGGTACTGTATTAGGCCAAATCTGTCCAAATCCGTGATTTTCTAAGTCATTGTCCATCAAAAATATTGCGCTTCCTTTTCCTTATGCTGATGACTTCCTGACTTTTGCTCATCAGTCTTTCCTTATTTTTTGCTTTTTTGCGTTTTTGTTTTTCTTTAACTATCTTTTTACAAAAAAAACTCAACAAATTAAATACTGAAAACAAAAAATTGAAAAACAAATAAAATTAAAAAATATATTGAGATCAGGCTTGCTGAACTGGCAGAGCAGGCTGCCAAAACTTGCGTAATCGGCTGCCATTTACCGGAGTATCAAATCGTTTTCCATCCAAGTGCTCAAGAATTACTGCGCCATAGTTCAAGATTTCCTTCACTTTATACGGGCCTTCACCGGTAAACTTCAACTTACCCTTGATCAGCTTGGTTTTTTACATCAATGCAAGATCTCTTGCTTTCAAATCTTTTTTGTGCAATCAACGATTGTGCCATGCCTTGCGGTGGGCTTTCTCTGCTGCTAAGACATGAACTGCCATCAATCGGGTTTCACATAATTTGTGCAACGCTTCATGACGGAGTTGTAAAGACATATCATCATTCAATCGTTTTGTGGCTGCTATGCGTAAAGATGGGATTAAAAATTCAATTGGCATAACAACAACTTGACCATAAACCAGTTGAAAAAGTGTTTGATTTGTACTATTTTTGTAAGCGATTTTGAATGCCCATAATGCTGCATATAGTTTATGTTCCCAATCGGACCGACTTGATTCAACTGTCTTTGTCAAAATGGTGCAGAGAATCTTATTGGAAGATTCAGCTTGGCCATTCCCTCTGGGATAGTAGGGAGTACTAAATCTGTGTATAACAATTTTTTTTTGCAGTAAACACTTTATTGTTTGATTAACAAAGTGTGTACGCCGATCACTGACAATTTCGATCGGACATCCAAATCTGATTATAATATTTTCATATAGAAACTTGGCCGTAGATTTCGCATCAGCCACTTTGACAGCTTTGGCTTCAACCCACTTGGTCATATAATCAGTTGCGACGATAATGTATTGGGCCTGAGATCCTTGCGCGGCAGGATGAATAGGACCAACATAATCTAGTCCCCATTTTTCAAACAGTGCTTGCGATAAAACCGGATGCAAGGGTCTATAATTCTGTCGAGTAGGCCGTCGTGCACGCTAGCAAACATCACATGTCTGAATAAAATTTTTTGTGTCTTTATGAAGCGTAGGCCACCAACAACCGGATTGCAAAAGTTTGCGAACAGTAATATCTATAGAGAAGTGTCCTCCACCCATGCCATCATGTGAAAACATGATTAAATCTGGTACTTCATGTGGTAAAACATACCTTTGTAAAATATTATCTGATCCACGACGGTACAATTGTCCTGCAATTAATTGATAAGGTTGAGCCTTATGAATCAATTGTCTCTTCTGTACTTTTGTCAAAGAGTCATTCGGTTGTCCTAGCATCAGGTACTCAATAATATCTGCCACCCACTCAGGTACTGCTTCAACATAGAGCAACGTAGCATCTGGCAGTTCATCATCGACTTCAGTATTAATTGGTGCGGATTCAATTCGTGAAATGTGATCGGCTAGATAATGTTGCTTTCCCTTTCGAACCACAATCCAAAAGTCAAATTTAGTCAATAATAATAACCATCTTGCAATACGTCCAATATTGCATGTCTTGTTTACCAAGTAAAGTAACGGTTGATGATCCGTATAAAATGCAAAGTGCGTTTCCATGAGGTAGTGACGAAATTTCCGAACAGAAAAAATCATGGCTAGCGCTTCACGTTCTGTTGTTGAATATTTCTTTTCTAGATCTGTAAGTTGTCTGCTTGTAAATCATATAGGATAATCCTTCTTATAGTCACCTGACTGCATCAAAACTAATCCAATGGCGTATTTTGAGGCATCCGTATGAACATGAATCTCTATCGTCCAATCTGGAGAACGCAATATTGGTGCTGAAGCTAATGTTTTTTTTAACTTTTCAAAGGCTTCTAACGCCTCTACTGTCCAAATAGGGACAATAGTTAGTTTGTATATAGGTCTTGCTAAATCCGCAAAGAAGATAATAAAAATTTGACAGTTCCTCATGAGATTCTTTTAGCGGAGTTCGCGTCACTCCCCATGGTGGTTGAGGCTCTGTTTCAGATTGTTACCTTTCTACATTGACTTGAGACTATGAGTTCGCATGACCCATAAACACATAAACTCCTCAAATTGTTGCTGGCGGTGGCAATTCCACAATACCTTTGATCTTAGAATAATCTGTGGCAATACCATTTCTTGACATAACACATCCAAGCACAACTCCGTGTGAAACCCATATCTGGCATTTTTCCGGAGTTGAGAAAACTGATATTTGCGACATCTTTCAAATACTTTCTCCAATCGATCCAGGTGGTCTGTATCTATACTATGAACTCCCAAGTCGTCCAAGTAAATTTCAAGGAATTTCTGCAGATAATCTTTAAAAACAAATTGCATTACTCTTTGGAATGGACTTGGTGCATTACAAGTCCAAACGGCATTACTTTGTAAGCATAGGTGCCCCATTCTGTTGCAAAAGCAGTTTTGTGGCGATCGGCAGGTGCAATTTTAACTTGGTTGTAGCCACTAAATCCATCCAGGAAACTATAAGCTTCCGCTCTAGCAAGGCGATCCAAAATGCTTTCAGTAAAAGGCAACGGAAAGTGATCCTTCCATGTCACTTTATTCAATGCTTTGAGATTCACACAAATCCTCAATTTTCCATTTTTCTTAGGAACAATGACAATCGATGAAATCCATTCAGTGTTCTCGATCTCTTAAATGAAATAGGCATCAAGCAATCTCCGAAGTTCTTTCTTTATCAGACCTGCCACATTAGGATTACAGCGATAGAACTTTGTAACCTTTGGGACTGCATCAGGTACTAAAGGTATGGTATGTTCAATCACTGATGTCGGAATACCCTTCAAATCTTGATAAATCCATGCAAAGCAATCTTGATACTTAATAAGTAACAAGCGGAGTGCTTGATACTGTTCAAGAGTAAGTTGTGATCCCACTTGTACAATCTTTTCCGGTTCTCCTGGTTCGGCAAGATTCATGGCTGCATCCTAACTAGGCCATCGTAAACCTCTTTAGATTTCGGTATGTGTTCTTCAGGTTCACGATGTGCTTTAGGTAACATAATAACCACATCATCCAGTGTATAACGTTTAAAATGCTCTAGCATATAATGCTGGACTACATTTGCTTGTTCTTTTTCGAGAGGATTGTCTTGGATCTTCGTTTAGCCTTCTTAGCAGGAATTGATCGTGGAGTGATGACTTTTGAGATGATAATTCTTTCTTCACAGGTGAAGACTTCCTAGATGATGATGTCTTGCTGGAAGTCTGACTTGAAGAATCATTCTTGACTTTTCCTTTGCCTTTATCCAATAGAGGTGGCACTTCTTTTGAATCAATCTTCTGAGGGGGATTTTCCCATTTAAGGACCGTATTATAATGTTGCTTAGCTTGTTTCTTCATCATTGAACCTGTGATCCTGTCTCCCTTCAATATAACTGCTTTGGGAGGTTTGATTGTTGGTTCATCAGGAACGTTACGCACTCCAAATCTAGTGGTATCCATATGATTTAAAATATGCTTATCCATAAGTTCTGCATTGTCATCATAAGTCAAGGCATGGCTCACTAGTATGAGATCATCCTCAATTGGATCTGGTATAGGTTCTGTTGATATCCAGGCTACATTCAGCACATTTAGTGGAAACATGATTGGTGTATCCAAAGTTTGATCTAATAAGAAAATCTCGCTCAACTCTGATTGAATATCTTGTTGATACATATATCCTGTTGTACAATCAATTGTTGCAAGAGCTTCATTCCAATTGACAGTATCCGTTTGAGAATCGTAGTGAACTCCCAATTTTTTTTTCTGGTCGATCAAAAGTGTGATCCGTTGTTGATGAATCATCATCTTCTTTTTGAACCACTGGTTTGATAGTCCAAGTCGTAGGATCAACTTTAACTGCACATTCACAATTTTCAAAAGTGATTTTTCTGGTGCCCCAGTTATGAACTACTTGCGCAACTCGTAACCATGGACGTCTTAATAGAACTCAGTAGACATTTGGCGCTTCTGGTAAGTCCATCATGACGAAATTAATGACGAATTGTACTCCTGCAATCCTGACAGGTATATCTTCTACCATTCCTCGTGGACGAACTGTCATTTGATCAACTAACTTAATAGCAAAAGTAGCAGGTTTGATCTTTGTAAGGCCTCATTTTGCACATAGCCTTGTAGAAATTAGGTTAACTTCTGAACCGCCATCTATCACGACTGTTTCTTTAGAAAATTGTCTATGTTGTATCGGCAGAGTGATATTCTTTTGTTCACTTTTCCAAGCGGCTCCAACATGGAGTATTAGATTCTTCAAATCCAGCACAAAAAAGTGGCTCCTGATGGACTTCTGGTTCTTCTTGAGCTAACTTTTGCGCTAAGAATTCTTTTGCTTTTGGCACCAACTTTAGGAACTCTCCCAATGAAATATTGATCTCGCTAGACAAAATGTTCATGAGTAATTCTGTATGCGGTGCTTCCAGTTCAGTCATCTTGAAGGATTTTTCATGATGATGTAATTGATCATTCATTTCCGTACATAAATTTCTTGGAGGCTGCAATGGTGAAGACCGAACTTCAGTTATTACTTTAGCAGCTTCAAGTTCCTCTTCTTCTTGCAGATGTTTAATCCATTGTCTCATATCCTGATATCTTTGTTTTCTGTATTAAGATTTGGATAGACTCGATGCTGTTGGTGTATCGTTCAATGGTATCTGGTTCCATCAAATTGGTAGGAGGAGCAGAGTGTTTTGGTGGGACTAGCAAAGCTAAACATTCCGGGTATCCAAGAGTAGATTGTGGCAGTCTTGCTGCTGGATTTCCTCTATACTGTGGTTCTCGATATCCCATCTGGGCATACCGTTGCTGAATTATCCGAGGGTCGAAGTTGCAGAAAGCAGTCTCATGGTCAAGTGAATTACACAGATGGCAAACACTGATTTCCATTCATTTTTTCAATTGAGGACACTCGTTCACTGTGTGATATCCTATACAAATAGAACACCAGATATTTTTCCTGGTAGGAAAAGTCTTTGCAACCTTCTCAGGTTCCTTGTTTGTTTCTCCGTGGAAATTTTCCAATGCTTTGATCTTCTCATCAAATTGCAACTGCAACTTTTTCATCTCTTTCTGCTGGGTCTTCCCAAGTTTCTCGAACTCATTGAGCATCATTTCTAAAGTAGCATTGGCATTCGTTGATGCAATAGTGGTGGATGTCGTAGTAGTTTGCCTTGCTGTATAAGGCAACATACTGACATTCGGCTCATCATCTGAATCCTCATCCTCCTCCTGAATTGCATCGTCCATAGCATTTTGCAAAAGTGCGTACTCATTATGGCGTTTAAAATCATGTCTGATCCGTTTAGGTAGACTTGACAAAAACCACATAATCATGGCATCTTCATTAATCAGCTCAGGTTCACATTCAGATCCGAGACGTTTCACCCTTTCGATGTAATCTCGAACCATTTTTCGCTTTCCCATTTTAACTTTACTTAGAAATAGGAAAGGGTCTTCCATAAACTTCCGCGGTTTGAACCATGTGATAAGGGCTCGTTTAACAACCTCCCAATCTGTACATTCCGTTTCATCTTGGTTAAAGTACCAATCTTGTGCTGCGCCTGTTAAGGCCATAGGAAACAGCTTAAGTTTATCTTGAGGATAAATCTCACCATAGCTACCTCACAGGATTCAGCATAGATATGAAGAAATCTAACTAGATCTGTTAATCCATTATAGATCCAATTGGGGTGCTCTTCCAACAATAGTTAAATTGATCTCCTGTGGAGCACTTCCAGGAACAGCTCCAGGGGCAGCCATCTTTACAAATTTAGATCAAGCGGACAATGAGATTGGATCTAGATTTTTCCAAAAAACTATCTCAGATCAAATCTGCTAGATCTATTCCCTTTTTCAAGAATCTGACTCTATATGATAAAAAACTTTTCGAAATTCGATCAATCAATACTTCTACAAATCTCTCAGAATCCAATTCAGAATATATCAGATTTGATCCAAATTTTGACAAAAGACTTGATCTAAAAAATCAGAAACTAAAAATAGGACTGACAAAGGTTCACTAGGCAAAGGTTGGCTCGGCGAAGGTTAAACAGTGCTATTTTGAGAAAAAAAAAACTCTTGAACAACTTTTTTGACAATTTCTTGAGAAATAACCTTCGCCGACATCTCTGGTGAAAGATTTGACACAAATAAAAGTATGAAAAACCGGACGAAGGTTTCTGACACAAGGAAATACAGTTTTTGTTGTTTGGCGAGGGTAAACTTCAAGATTTTCTATGATCTGATCAAGAAGAATCTTTGTCGAACTCAAAAATAGTATTTTTTTATAAATAGAATGTTTTGGAAACTTGACGAAGGTTATGGCGAAGGATCAAGAGTAATACTGGTAATTTTGCAAAAAAGTGACTTTTTTGACAAAAATATGGCAATATGACAACTGATCCTTTGAGACCCTTTCTATTTTTGGTATTATTTTTTGTCGACCTAGCAGTAGCTAGATCTGAATTACTTCTAAGCACAGTGAATTGGGGGAAGGTTTATTTTCTGTATTTTTAGAGTTTTGGTGATTTTTTGGTGTTTTTTGATGTTTCTGAAAATTTGCTGGGAATTAATCTTCGCCCTTCAAGCTGAAGATTCTATGAACAAAATCGAAGGTGTCTGCAACTCGGCAAAGGTTTCCTGAAAGAGGATAAAAAGTTCTAAGCTCTGATGGCACTTTTTGCCTCTTTTTGACCAAATCTGGCAAATTTGATCGATTTTTGTTATTTTATCTGATATCTTAGATCCAAATGGATCTTAAGATTGGTGATATGAATAGGTTTCTCTGTTTAACAATCGGATTAGACTTCAAACAAGCAAACCCACTACAATTTTGGCACCATGGCCGGGGAGCTACGCCAATTTTTCAGTTTGCAACATGTTTGGTTGATGATTAGCTTGCATTAGGCATCTTGTCGTGGCATGAATAGTGTTAGATCTGTATTTTAGGGTTAGTTTGGGATTGATTCTAACTTTGTTGGCGTCAGTGGCAACCAAATGGAATGAATGCCTCCCTCCTCTGGCATTCGATCCAAATAAGCCGATGGCCTCAGAGCAAATCAAAGATCAGCTGCCGGTTGCTCGTCTTTGCGGCTATGCTTCTTGGTTGGCTCTTGGGAATCCCACTTCACCTCATGGACAACCTCCAAGTGGATTGTCGGAGCCCACCGTTGTTTCCTGCCCCACAATTTGGATTTCAATACTTCACGCCTCGACTTTATGGAGAAGGTGCAATATCATTTAATCAAGATTCGGCGCGAAGCCAATAAAAGTCCCCAATAACTGCATATTGCAGGTGTCGTGGGACCGCCACCAATTTTAGTGGGGGAATTGTTGGAGGGTTTGCGAATCCCAAGGCAACCCTAACCCTAGTTAATAAGTGAGAGGGATTTGGCACCCTGCGTGTGTAAGTCCAACCCAATGATCACATAGTTATTTGATTGATCAGTTAAAAGTTAATAAAAGGACTTTAGGCCTTTTTACGAGAATTTTAATGTCACAGGGCCTAAATGTCAAGTTAGTGAATAAAGTTGGGTTTCCCTCCAATTTTGGTGGTTCCCACAATTTTTTAAATTTGAATAAAAAGAGAGACAAGTCTGGACCAATAGGATTCAGAGGCCAGGGTCCTCCTCTCTACTATAAAAAGAGACCAACTCGAGTTGCTCCTGATGTTCATTTCCTCATTTCAATAAAGCAGATTGGCTCTCTTTAGAAATGGATTGATGAATGTCCTTACTCTTCCTCTCTTTTCCTCCATTTCTCATGCTTTCTTTGTATTTTGCTAATTGTTGGATTTGATCATTATTGGGATTGCTATTTTTTATGCTTTTTGTGAGAGAGAAAGGGAGAGAAAGAAAGAGTAAGTTTCTATCATTGTTGTGGATTTAGGGTTAATGGATGTACTGTTAATGCTTAGTGTTAATGGATGTTAGTGTTAGATCCTCTATTCATGTTGAAATCTAAACTATACTATCGCTCTCATGGGAACGAATCTACGCGTGACAACTAACTTCATCTCCTTGATGCTTGATTGATTAGATCTTGGGTTGAGGATAGGCAAGGAAAGAAACACACTACAGACATCAAATCAGAATATTGAGCCACAAACTCTAGAGCAGCAGGAACAGAAGATTAACCCCACGAACAAGAAATGTTCGAGCAGAGACGAAACAAACCCAGAAGGTCAACAAGACAAAGAAGACCTCCAGATTGATATGCTGACAATTTTCAGTGGAGTGAAGACATGAAATTCGAGTACTGCAGCTTCACTGAAGAGACAACAACATATGAAAAAGTTGTCCAGAGTCCAGAGAGAGAATTCTAGAAGCAGGCAATGTTAGAGGAGATCAAGTCGATGAGGCAAAATGAGGCATGGACACTAGAGCCACTGCCAGAAAACAGAAAGATCATCGACTGCAAGTGGGTGTACAATAAGAAAATGAGATCAAATGGCACTTTTGGCCATTACAAAGCAAGGCTTGTCGTGAAGGGCTACACACAAAGATATGATGTTGATTATTTCGACACATATTCATCGATGGTCAAGATGACAAGCATACGACTACTCCTTGCATATGCTACACAACACAATTTGAAAATTCACTAGATTGATGTGAAGACAGCCTTTCTCCATGGAGATCTAGAGGAAGAAATCTTCATGAAGCAGTCTGAAGGATTTGAAGACCCCGACAATTGACAATATGTCTGTCGGTTGCAGAGATGCATTTATGGTCTAATGCAGACATCACGAGCTTGATACAAGAAGCTCAACGGTCTTCTGAAGTCTCTAGACTTCAATCCTACACAACCAAACTGTAATGTCTACATAAAAAGAGTAGGAAAAGATTTTGTGATACTGACTATTTTTGTGGATGATTCCCTTATGATAGGTAATTCCTTGATGCTAATCGAGGACATGAAGAGTCAGATTTCTGAGAATTATGAAATCACAGATGTGGGAGAAGTGTGAAAAATGCAAAAATAAGCTCAGTAGAGGCCAAAAATCATGTATATAGGATGATTACACATGTATAGAGCCTGTTATCACGTGTGAAAATAGTGTACTTGTCATGTACCATAATCATATAGGTTGTACATATGATTTAATTCAAGTTCTAGTGGCTAAAAGGCCAAAAACTAGTTTTCTAGACATATGACACATGGCATCAATCTATTGATTGCATGAGCCACATCCTTTGGTTAGGTGTCATATCACATGTGTAGAGGACAGCTCACATGTGTGGATTAAGCTGAAGTAGGCGAATTTTGACTTCTAGAAGATTTTCAAGTAGATCTCCATATAGAAGGAAAATGGACCAAAAGTGCTCAAAATAGAAGGTTTTGTCCAAGTGTCAGTTTTGCATGATGAATCATCATATGAGAAAGCACCTTCACACATGTGGGATCAGAGGGATGATTAGTACCACAAGCTCTCACTTATTGTATACATAGAGCCACATTTGGCCATAATCATTGTGAGACACCAATCTTGGTTTTGGAAGCAATTTTGAAGGATTCTCTCCATTTGTCTACATTTGTTTTGATTGTTTTGAGGTTCTATCAATGTGTACTTGATTTTCAGGTTGGATTCCATACTCAGACAGTGTTTCACATGTGTGAAACCAGAAATTACACCTACCTTCAATTAATGATTGTTCTTGTTAGGATTTTGTGTCTAGAATTGATCTAGATTGATCTTAATCTCAAGTAGATTGATAGATCAAGTAATCTGACAACCAATCCCTCTTGAGGATCAGATTAGGATCCACTCTTGGTCCTTTTTGTACTTTTTGAACATGGTATCAGAGCCTAGTACAAGAGGTTTTGTTTAAATTGATAGGGTTAATCGAAATCAAAGCCAAAGTTAGCAGTTTTAGTCAAATTTTGTGTAGCGAGTTGGATTTGATAGCTATCCTCAAAATTTTTGGTCCAGATCTAGTTGTGGGCTGTAGGAACCCTTTTCACACGTGTGAGGCCATACATCTCTGGTTTTGACTGAGAAATTTTAAAAATTTGTAGAATTTGAGGAGTCCATATTTGAGTATTCATGCATGGTTGAGATCTTTGTGAAAAATTGGTGGTATAGTTTGTTTTTAAATCAAATCAAATTCATTTTAAATCTCAAGAGTGAGATTATTTGGGTCAAGAGTGAGTCCAAAAGAAGTGATTAGTTTGATTTTCATGTTTTTGAAACAAAACCCATCTTTTGTTCAAGAATCTCAAGTGTTGAGAGAACTAGTCAAGTGAAAAGGAAAATCTAGGTGTCAAATCTTTTTCATATCCATTTCGACTTTCAAAAGAAAGAGTCATTGGTATTTGATGAGTCCAATAGGAGATTGGATCTGATTTCTTTAGTGATTTGATTCAAAGATTGTGTGCTTTTGTCTTAGTGATCAAAGCAAAGTTTCCAAGTGACTAGTCATTACTGTGAAGATTGATTCTTAGGTTTGTGAGCTAGATCTTTTGTAGATCCTTCTAGATTGTTGAAGATGCTCAAATCTAGTCTCTTGAAAGTCACAAATTACATTTGTAGAATCATATCACAGGTTTTTATTCACATGGCATCAATAGGTGTCATCCTATTGAAGGAAAGAAAGGATCCTAAGTGCAACCTTTGTGGCAAAAAGGATATTTTTCCTCAAGATGCTACAAAAAGAAGACCAATCCATCCAAGAAGAACCAAACAAGGGGGCCTAGGAGAAGGATGGAGCTTCAAGTTCAAAATGCAAATACAAGAAGGACAAGTCCAAGGAAAGGTGTTTCCTTTGTGGAAAGCTGAATGAGGCTTGGAGTCTCACAAGGACTTGCAAGATTTGTCTTCAAGAGTCCATCACAACACATGTCAAATCTTTTGAAATTTTTCATTTGGAAGTGCATTGTTTGGTTTAAGATGCAAAGATAGATGTCACTTTCATGAAAGTAACTTGGATTTATTCTATGTCCTTGGAAAGTATTTTGTTTGGAACTTTAGATAAGTCCAAACTTATTGTTATGATCCAAGAGAAATCAATCAAGAATAAGGAGCAGCAATCACAAAATGAAAATAGTTTCATTTATGCTATCATGTTAACTTATGAAGAACCATTTTGCTTTGAAGAGATTTTTGTATCTCAAAGGTGGATTAAGGCAACACTAATTGAGTGTGATGCCTTAAAAGATAGCAAAATATGTTTTCCTTGTAAGCTTACATTAGTTATGAAGTCCAGGAAATGGAAATATCTTCATAATGTAGGATCTTTTGGTTTCAATAAGATCATGAATGATGTGTTCATTCATAAAGATGAAAATTGTAGTTTTCAATCTTAAACGCAAGTTGTAAACTTCTTATGAGAATAAGTGAAGCATCCAAAGTGGACACTTATATCCATAAGCAAGTAGTTAGCCTTATTGAGATGGAGATACCTTTTGATTTCAATATTGGAAAAATCATGCCAAGTTGTGGTGATTTTTGGACTTATGTTTCTAGCATAAGTAATCTTGATAATCATAGGAAGTGCATATTGAATGGTTAAATAGAAGGTTTTGTCCAACTGTCAGTTTTGCATGATGAATCATCATATGACAAAGCACCTTCACACATGTGAGATCAGAGGGATGATTAGTACCACAAGCTCTCACTTATTGTATATATAGAGCCACATTTGGCCATAATCATTGTGAGACACCAATCTTGGTTTTGGAAGCAATTTTGCGGGATTCTCTCCATTCGTCTACATTTGTTCTGATTGTTTTGAGGTTCTATCAATGTGTACTTGATTTTCAGGTTGGATTCCGTACTCAGACAATGTTTCAGTGTGAAACCAGAAAGTACATCTACTTTCAATTAATGATTGTTCTTGTTAGGATTTTGTGTCTAGAATTGATCTAGATTGATCTTAATCTCAAGTAAATTGATAGATCAAGTAATCTGACAACAATTCCTCTTGAGGATCAGATTAGGATCCACTCTTGATCCTTTTTATACTTTTTGCACAAGAAGCAACAAAATGCCTCGGGCTGGAGATCAGAAGAGATCGAATAAAAGGCGAAATGCACTTGAGTCAGTCTGAATATGCCAAAAAAGTGCTGAAGCAGTACCACATGATGGACTGCAAAGAAAAGGCCATACCAATGATAACTGGATCCAAGCTGACAAAGCAGGATTGCGCGAAACCAGAAGAAAAAAAACAGAAGATGAAAGGTATACCCTACCAAAACCTAATCGGTAGCCTGATGTACATTACATTTGTACCAGACCCGATCTAGCTTTCTCTGTTTGTGCTTTAAGCCAATTCTCTTCCAATCCTGGCATGACACATTGGCAAATGGCAAAACGAATCCTACAATATCTAAAGGGTATCCAAAATATGGGATTAACCTACAGAGTAGAAAATGAAAAAAAATGATTCGAGCTACACCACTACAATGATGCAAGCTGGGCGAGTTGCAAAGATGACAGCAAGTCCATAACTGGAGGATGTTCAATATCGTGCAGAACAACAATCAGCTAGATATGCAAGAAGCAAACCTTGGTAGCTCAATCCTCTTGCGAAGCTGAATACGCTGTAGCTTCAAAGGTGGCAAATGAGGTAGTTTGGTTGCAAATCATGCTGGAGGCAATTGGGATACCACAAGGAGGACTATGCATGATGATGATAGATTCTCAAAGTGCCATTTACCTGTCCCATAATCCTGTCTTCCATTCCAAGACAAAACACATACCTTTGAAGTACCATCACATTTGAGATTTGATCTCGAAAGGAGAGCTCCAGGTCCAGTACATAAAGTCTGAAGACATGATTGTGGATCTGCTCACAAAGCCGTTCGACAAGCCACTCTTCGCAAAGAAAAGAAAGACAATTGGATTAGACATGCAATGCTGCAAGATTAAAGAGGGAGTGTCAAAAATTGTGAACTCCTGCAACTTTGCCGCGATGCGAAGCGAGGCGAAGGTCAAACGACGAACAATTCGCGAAAGTCAACGTACCTCAAAAACCCTAAGACATGAAGCGAAGCGAAACTCGAAGGTCAAATAATTCGCGAAAGTCAAACATGCCTCCAGGACCAAAAGACACGACACGAAACGAAACGAAAAGAGAATGAAGGGAAATCTTTCGTGTTGCCAGTTGGCAGCTCAACGGGCATGGAGCTTTGAACTTCATGCTCAACTGAAGTAGTTAGCAATAACAGAGAGTAACTAGTTGATTAGCGTTAAGTACTCTTGCAATTCTCTGTTTAGCTATCTTGTAAACTCCACACAGTGGAGATATAAACAATGTCTCTGGATCAAAAAATAACAGAAACAGAGAGAGAAACAACGAAATAGTTGTGCATGAAAGTCTGTCAATGAGCAAAACACAACGAAAAAGAGCAGAGTGTCAAGTCACCAACGAGAGAGACACTGATCATTTCGCTCTTAAAAAAACAAACTGATAATACAGTTGCCCTCTCTTGTGCATCTCCTTGTCGTCCGCTGTCTTAATTGCTAGAATGACTTCTAATCTGTGATCTGTAGTCGCGTGTCCAGGATTCTACAGGCTTCCGCATAAGAAAGTTCAAAAGAAACAAAATCGTTTGCGATACAACAAAACACCCGTTCGTGACATGATTATTATTTTTCAACAACAAGGATCTTAAGCTTCCAGAACAATTATTTTCAAGAGGCTTCTACATGTTTCACTTTTTATTAACCAATTGCTTATTTCCTCTAGCCAATCCTCATCGAAATGTGGCATTTTCATCGGTGGTTTTCTTTCTGCATTTATATTTTTGTTTGCAATTTCTTCCCGAATGATTTTAGCATCAACTGGAGCTTGGACTTTTGGATTGATTTCTTGTTCTGGCTTGATTTTTGGTTTCTTGAACAAGTTGTTTGGTATATCTGACGCAATATTTCTATCTTCAAATATAATTCTTTTTCTTATGCTGAGTTGGAATGCTCGTCAAAATATCCCATACTTCTTTTGAAGTGGAACAATTTGATACATGAGCTCTCTGAGTATCTTTTAGATTTAAGGATACAATGGCAAGAGCTTTGCCATCCTTTGCTTTCCATACGGGTATCAGTTTTGGTTTTGCTGGTCTGGCTATTGAATCGTTGACGTATCCCCATAGCTCCTTTTCGATCAGTATCATCCTCATCTTGAATTTCTACATGTGGAAATCATCTCCGTTGAAGTTATTGATCAAGTGGATCTGTGAGGTTGAAACTTCCATGAAGATCGATTAATAGAGATTAAATCAGATATAAACTAGCTCTAAAATATGAACGTATTAGTTCTTTTAATCCTTGTAAATCCAAAACCATGCTCTGATACCACATTTAGAATGAATGATCAGGCTGCAGTGGAAATGAAGGTCGTGATCCCATCACCAACGAAAGAAAAACACAATGAAACGCGATAATATGATCTGGATAACTTAGAGAACGGAATGATAGAGTAGTTCTGATATGTGATGTTAATGAGTATCAGCACATGTGTTGTAGACAATTGTAAAGAGAGATTGTAGGCATTTGAGATAGCCATGCAATTATCTGATACTGATATGCAAAACATAAAAATATGTGAAACAATTAGGCGTCTATGACAGCCATACATTTCTTCATTTATGGAGTACTTGACAGTAGAGAAGAAAGAATGAGAGGCATTCAAGCATTTACATGAATACAACTGATAAAAAAATAGCAATCATGTATAATGAGTGTTGTAGTAACAATGATCAAATCACAAGACAATAGCACTGAGCACGTGATCCTACTTACAAAATCAAATGCCATGATATCCTTCAAAATACTCTTTACTCTCTCTATAATCTCTAACTCTGAGGAGTCAGATACCGTGAAGACCAATTTTGGTCGTTTGATCTCTGTCTGATTTCAATTGATACGATGGATATAAATCAATCTTGTCTCTACTCGTTCAGTTCCTTATATAGGTGTTGGATGATCTCATGCTATTCAAAGGTTTAAAAGATCATTAACAGTTCTAGTAGTAGATCCGTAGATCGATTATTGGCGGAGCGTGAAGACGTAGACATGTTGTTGCGATGTGGTTGCAGCCGCATGTTGACCGCAATCGTTGACTTGAGGTGTTCCTTTGGTCAGTCCTCTTCCTAAGATACAGTTCATCCACTTCACATTGTGACTGCAGGCTAGACTCGGGCGGTTCCTTGCGGTGCCTTGGGCGGTTGGCGGTTCCTCGTGTTATTCCGTGTAAATCTGTAGTATGTCGCATTCCTCGCATTCATTGGAAAAATGTCGCATTTCTCACAAAAACCTTTTGTTCTCGGGTGCTTGGAATGTTAAGTAGCAGACTTTGTCGCATTTTTTGCCTGTTGAAGATTGCATTAAAAATGCAAACTTGTGGGAAAAACAATTCATTTTTGCAGACTGCTTTGAGAGAGTGATTTACTTGAGTGAATTGGAGGGCAGTTAGAATGAGTAGGAGTGAGATTAACTCCAACACCTACAAGGTTTGAAGTTCGTAATATTCCAGATTAACCAACAATACAATTGCCAAAAGCAGTGATATTGAAAGGAGGGAAGAATACAGGACCAATGACGAAAAAGCAAGCCTAACAACATTATAACACGATTCTAAAATGGAAAAATCCATCACGAGATGTAGTTTTGATAGTTGATTCAAAAGTTGTACTGCTTTTATTGGATAAAGGGGAAGAGAACCTTGAAGATGATTCATCAAGTCAGAGTTCCAAGAAGTCCTCGTCTTCTCACAAGACTTTGGTCAAGAAAGCTAAACGCAAAGTAAAAATTAATCCTTTTGAACAAGAGAAATAAGATGAAGTTCATTCAAGATATGCTGGAACATTTCAAATATTATACCCTTGATGATGTTGTGATCATGTTACCTAAAGCTCATCGTGAACCTGAAGATCAAGTGCCAGAATCAAAAAGTTTACGATGGACCTCAACCTATGAATCTTGTTGAACTAGGAGAAGTTGAGAAGATTGTTCAAGTTGGAATACAGAAACACCAATGATTGTGGAATCATGGCAAATTTTTCCCAAGAGAGTTGAGCATGCATGGCTGACACCACTTTACTCTCTTCTCAACTTCATTATTATTATGGGACAATCAATGATATCCTCGAAGTTGGATTTAGACAATTCAGCTTTTTCATATTTGTTGTCAAATGGTTCAAAGATATTTGCAATGGTCCCAATGCAACTGTGAGAAAATATGAGAGTGGTTATTTTGCCATTGACTCCACCAAGCTTTGGATAGATCATATCGATACATTTGTTTTTCTTCAACAATGTGAGTAGGTACATATGTGTTCAAGTAGTTAATGCTCTTTTTATGTCAAAATCAATTGTTTTCAATATAAAAAAATTGTATATTGTGTGTATACCCAAGCAATTGTAACATAAATACTAATTATGAGTCAATGTTTATGGTAAAATCGATCAATTACAGGTGGTCTTTCACCTCGACCGTTTAGATCCCAGATGGTGGTACGTGATTCAAGTTGCTTCATCAAAGTAAAGAATTTTTGAGGTTAGAGATGTCATGGAGAACATGGTGCTGTCAAATGATGTACTTGAACAAGATCGTGATGATGAAGTCGATGACACATTTTCCCAAGATGTGCATGCTTCACAAGCAGTTGATGATATTGAGTGTGATGCATCATCATCGGATGGATCGAAGTTGCACAACACAGCTTCTCGATCGTTCTCATCACATCATCGCCATCAGCTTGTGAAGATCAACTTATTAATAACGAAGCTATTATAATAGGACATATCTGGGTAGAACTAGAGATAGAGACTCGTTTGGTTTGCGGATTTGTCGCATGATGATGTGACAAATGATAACAAAGAATTAGCAACTGAATAATAAATCAAACAAAAAGTTGATGCATGTGAGTACATAAATTGTGATCATGATATTGTTGTGATACATTATTTTCTATTTTCACTTGTGTCTATGGTCTCTAAAGTTGATAAATAATGAAATTCAATGTGTTAATAAACAACAATCTTAAAAAATACCATCCATTTTCAGTTTGTAACATTCCGAGGCTTGTATCAAGGTGTCTTTTTTATATCAATGTCGGTATTATCCTCGGTTAGTAGAGTATTTTGGAATGTCTATGGTCTCCCTCCTTATAACCCTTCTTATAACCCTCCTTATAACTTTCAATTAGCAGGTATTTTTGAAATGTCTTTGGCCTCCTTATAACCCTCCTTATAAGTCTCTTAAAAACATGTTTAAATTTGCAAGGCTTATACCGAGGACAGCCTACGGACCCAACGCTCGAGCTTTCCACTTGCCCCGCGTCTCTTTGTCGATTCGTCTTTCAAAAAAATGCTCAAAAAAAGTTCTAGAAATCACGCGTCTTGTTGTAGTGAAGCAAGACCACTAGGCTTTGAAAAAATTAGGGAGGAGGTAGAGGTACTGGCGGAGATGGGTACCACAATAGCCAAGGGAAAAGTCAAGTGCTGAGTCCTCTAGGCTGGAGCAGTTGGGAGCAGTATGCAAGCGGCCAAGAGCAGGGAGGCAAGAGTCCAGAAGAGAACGCTCATTTGTAGTTATGTTAGAAGGAGGGAGAATCTAGCAAGGGGGCACATGGATAAGTTGATGAAGCATGGTAAGGCCTATACAAGCCAAGGCAAGGGATAGGCTGGGCAGGTGAGAACAAAAGAGGGGAGAGGAAGCTCATTTGAAGTTATGTTAGAAGAAGGGAGAATCTAGTAGGAGGGGGCGCATGGATAAGGTGATGAAGCGTGGTAAGGCCTATACAAGCCGAGGCAAGGGACAAAGGCCGTGCAGGTGAGAACAAAATAGGGGATAGGAACCTGGGGGGAGAGAGAAGTGGTCAAGATAGGCTCATTAGGGAGAAGAACGACCATGTCTAACCAACGAAGAAGACAACAAAATGTCAGGAAGTCAAAAGCAAGTTTTCTAAGAACAAAGGGCCCCTTAAAGTGAAAGGAGTAGCCACAAGAGTAGCTTTGGGAATGAAGGAAGCGGGAGGCCGAAGAATCGGAGAAACAATAACATCAAAGGCCATAAAGGCTAGAAGAAGGGAATGCCAATGCCGAGAAGGGTGGACAAGGGAGGAGAGGTGACGAAGCACTAAGAACCTATTTTGAAGGGCAAGGTTAGGAATGCCAAGGCCTTTCATTAGGTGTAGTAGCAGACTGCGACCTGACCAGGAAATGAAGGGCCGCTTGCTGTGCAGCTCAAAGGAAGCCTATATAAAGTGAGATCTCTTTTTATTTTTGCCAGAAGAAAGTACACGCCAAGTAGTCATGAATAGGAAGTCATTTAATGCTACGAATTAGGTAGCGGGCGTGAGTAGGCCCGCTACCCTGTGTAGTAGGCAACCTTCAAGCACTGAGCCGCCCTGCGGCGAGGTGCGTTGAAGGCTACTTTTACATGGTAGCAGGCCTGCTCACGACTTGCTGTCGGGCGTAATTGGCCCTTCAATTGAAGGCCAATTAAATATGAAGAAATACTCTGATGCGTTTATTCATAGAAAAAACTAGTAGGTACATTGATGAAAAAGATATATACACCCTTAAGGGGAAATTTAAGCAAAAGTAAGCTCAAACAAGAGCGAAGCTTGCAGTAAAGATAAGATTAATCCAAATCCTTGCATTAAAATAAAAGTGCATAAACTATGATGATGTCAGTGAGAGTCTGCCAACTGACTGCAGCAGATCAGAAAAGTGAAGAGGTGGTGAGTCGGCTAATGAAGGGAGATGAGAAGTAGCAGACCCAACCCCCGTCGCCCGTTGCAGGATTGATAGGGCCTGTGCACGTTGCAGGGCGATGAAAATACGTTGTTTGAAAGAAGCCATGAGAATAGAACCAGGAATACCTTGACGTTCCGTCGTTTTATGAGAACACACGGGAAGAAAATCCTCAAAGCGTCGATGTAAGGTGCCATAACGCAATTGCCAAGGGAAGGAAAGCATCAGTGGGGTGCCTGTCGGAGTAGTTTTTTTACTTCTCTTGCGCTGCCACGCCTGCCGCTTCTCCTAGTGTGAAGGCAAAGCGAGGCAGTAGGTCACCACGCGTGGGTTCAACAACAACAACATCTGCCAAAGTACGAAGCCCATCCCGAGAGAGGACAATGTCAACACGCCTGCGGGGAGAGTGGGACACAATAGAAGGAAGGACATGAGACTGCTCTTTGAGGACATGGAATCCTCCATCTTTGGCTATAGCGGACGCTGCATCTCTGACAACATCATGCGTAGCTGCGCGCTCACTCCCAGAAGGACATCAGAGGAGGTGGATAGCAAGAGCATCAATAAGGTGCCCACAAGAGCATCAATAGGGTGACCACAAAGACACCTGGAGAGACCCAAGACCGAAGGATGAGGTAGCCCCAAGCCAAGGCGAAGATCAGTGGTGAAGATGGCCGAAGACAACCGAAAGGAAGGAATGACAGGCCGAGCTGACAACCAAGCCCCCACACCTGGACCCGCACAAGAAAGAAGACGAGCTCGATGCAATGCTGAGAGAGCCTCAAAGAGCATGCTGGAAAGAGTTTGCTTGTGCACGCGCTCCAAGAGGGTCCCTTGAAGGTGATCTGAACACATATGTTCAGAGCTTATGAACATTCAACATCTGTCCGTTGTCACTCCTCATGCCAATGTCCTTTGTCACTCCTCATGCCAATTACGGTCCCTACCTCCTTAACTACCTGATGCATATTGTGAATAAGGTTGATCCTAGATCCTCATTGGACACGACAGGTTTGATAGGCAATCGACCGCCTCGATCTCGAATTCTCGAGGTTTACCCATCGAGGTTACCCTTATTAGATGCATACGTGCATGCACAGTGTTTGTGAAGCATAGGTTGCCCCCCGTGTGATAGAATCATCTCCTCTTTGAATGTTGTTTGATCAAAGCATGTAAAATTCATTCCCGCAACGCGATAGGTGCAATCTAGGATCGATTGCAGTTCGTTTTCTGGTTTTGTTCTCGATAGCTTTGCCAGAATTCAGGAGAGCGGACAGGTATCGTTACTAGCTTCATCGAGTGCTATAAGTGGGAAAATTTCAATTGACGGAATCCAACATGCAGACGATCTTAGTGACAATCGCAACAACAGCTTCTCGAGGTTCCAAATTTTGTACTTTGTCGTGGATGCTGATTATTTTATTGCTTTTGTCATTACAAGTCCGGCTCACGGTAGCAGCGCAGCCGTCTGCGCATGAGAAACTGAAATCTTATGGGTTCCCAGCAGGTCTCTTACCCGATACGGTCGTGGATTACTCTCTGCAGGAAGATGGAAGCTTTGTTGTCCACCTGAGGAGCAAGTGTGCAGTGACCTTGCGAAAGACTTATCATGTTGCTTACTCTTCCACCATCACTGGGATGCTGGAGTCTGGATCCCTCAAGGGACTTACGGGCATCAATGTCAAGGCCTTTAAAGTTTGGTGGCTGATCAGATCAATTCGTGTGAGCAACAACAATCTCATTTTTGAAGTGGGAATCATGAGTGCCAAGTTTCCTGTCGAGAATTTTATTGAAAGCCCTGGATGCAGTAAGGTTCCATTGGTGACGTGGATGTAAAGTGCACTCTTGCGTTAATAGTTCATCTATTGGATTGAAACTGCAGCATCTTCTGTGCTTTCTGGGTATGGATGCTCGTTTTATGCATTTTAATTCTGATTCCAGAAATTTGCAGTTAGATACATTGTCCAATTGTTTCTGTAGTCATGAACCTGAAGGTGGATTTAGAGAGAGATTATTTGAAAGAGACTTCCATGTATTGGGTAATGGCCTTTTAGTGACTTTTTCGATGGGTTCAGTGCCTATCAATAATGGCTCGTTTACTAGTCTCATCTATGCATCTTTAAGGGTCATAATCTATCTTCTCAAATGTTTTTACACGTGTCCCTTCCATGAGCACAATGTTCTCTCTTCTCAAAGGTTTGAACGCCCCTTTCATGAGCAAGATGTTCTTGTGAAAATCTCATTATAGCCTTTAAGATCTCATGATAAGCTCCCCAGAAAAGGTGAGGGCACTTGCGAAGCTCATACAATTGTTCAATGCTTTGTGGTGAACGTTGGCTTCATGGTCCAGAGAACAAGGACTCAACTCATTTTTTTTTTTATGAATCTCAACCTTTGCAACATATAACGCTTTTCGAAGGAATCTAAACCTTTTACCTCGAGGTACATAATAATGTGGATTGACAATGATGATTTTTAGAATGTTGATCATTGATTTACTTTAAAGATATAGTTTTGTGTGTGCTATGATATACCATTAATCATTTATAGAGCAATAAATGTGTGGGGCACCAAACCACCAGCAATGCTAGGCCTTATATACTCACTTTAGTACCAAACACATTTTATGGTGCTAATGAATTGGAATAAACATCACTGCATTCAACACACATACGGACATTAATCTCAAATGCATATTGATGATTGTTTTTTGGTATATTTGTTGGACACATACTTTTTGAAGTCTTTAGGAGCTATCAAAAATATGCTCTCTAGTGGTGTGCAAATCATACATTGTAGATGTTTGTTTCTCATGACCTTTTTGGGAAATGCTATTCCATATGCACAACATTTTGGGTGCACAATACAATTTCATAATCACACACATTGCATATGCATAGGTATATCTAGTTTCATCATATATAATCCAACCTTTAGAATTTTACATAGTTTCTCATCTCTATGTAGCAACATATAATATTAGTATCTGCTCTCTAATAAGTCAAATCATGGATGTCCATTAATATTTGGAACTCAAATAAAATGATTTAACTCTCTACTAAATAACCTTTTCAAATTAATGAAACTTATAGGCTCTATTGTTGGGATGATGGATATATGCTAGACATATATCTACGTTGAGTGGCAACATCGAGCTCGTATATGTTATGTAAAGTCCACTAATACTAATCTTGGTATCTAAAGAGAGTAAGTGAATCCTCACTAAAACTTATGCTATTCAATGAACCATGCTATTGTCAAAGCATTACTTTTCACTGACTTAAAAATACATTGACAACTTCACTTTTGAATTAACTAAGTGAATATTGAATAGAAACATATATTCCAAGCAGGTTATCCAACGCGAGATACCTACAGCCAACCAAATTTGGCCTCTGTCGTCTGACTCTTTGGTTGCACCATGGGTTCAGGCAGCCGGGCCCCTTCTCGAAGCAATGGGCATGTACCTGGCGATTTTTTTTCCTCCGCAATGGCATATGCCACATGGGACGAAGTGAAATCTCATTTCCACATAGTGTATGAGGGTACCACGTACAAGGTACGAGTCAACACTAACTCCATGGTCACCCTCGGGATTGTCTCTGGTGATCGACCACCAATCTCCCACCGTTGAGCCAAAAATATCATCAAACCCTATGTGACACCACTCGCTCTAGAAATCCAAGTCAAAACTAACAATGGTTATTTGATAGAAGCTATCAATGACCGCACCATCCAAGCCGCTGCTCACCTGTTGAACAACTTCCTGGTTGTGTCAACTTTCTGAAAAGACCGCATTCAGTCCACCCTCCTGAGCCAAATCCTGGAATCCTTTATAGAATTTTTGAGTACCTCAGTTGTGCCTTATGCTGACATACCTGCCTCCTTAATGAGCTTTCCATTGCTATCAAGCCCAACACGAGCGATCACCGCTGGCCCCCTACTTTGTAACTTCACCTGCGCACTCCTGTCGAGCCCACGAATATCACATCCGCCTACCAACTCTTGGGAACCTTTGTCTAGGATGCGTTAGCGACCAGAACTCTACTGGACGACCAAGTATTGGAACTACTGAGAATAGGAGTAGTTCAAGGGGGGAAGAATGTTACGTCCACATCCTGAACATAGGATTCGATATGATCCTAGACTTGGATACATGGTACTCCAGTGCTCGAGATTATTGGTTATGCCACGTCATACTGGATGAGGCCAATACTGTAATTAATAACCTTGTGAGGCCCACAGTATTTGGAGTTAGTACATGGTTTAGGACAGTCAATGCATGTGCAGAGTATCAACAACAATGAAATTTTTCGATTGGGGAGTTTAGGCCTTGCATGAACATGCACAAGAAGATTTGGGGCCTATATAAATCCTGGAAACTCATCCTACTCCATCCTTATTGTGGTGATTCATTGCCAGGTCCTCTCACTCTTGCTTCCTATTCTTTGGCTCGACGGGAAAGCTTATGAAGATTGATCGGTTGCCTCTACTAGGTTGGGTGGTTTACTCCATAGTGTGTTCTCTTGTGTTTCGACTTCTAAGCAGGATCTTGAGGAGTTTTCCCTTACAGTCTGTAGGGTGTGTAGAATAGTCGGTGAGCAGCCTTCTACCTGTCAAGAAGGGTTAGAACACAAAGATATGGCCCTAACTATACTTAGATGCTTACTAACACTACCCAGTCTTAACTCTACCTCTACTAACTCTAAGCACATGCATTCATCATGATTGAGAATGAAAAGAGAGAGAGAGAGAGAGAGAGAGAGAGAGAGAGAGAGAGAGAGAGAGAGAGAGAGAGAGAGAGAGAGAGAGAGAGAGAGAGAGAGAGAGAGAGAGAGAGAGAGAGAGAGAGAGAGAGAGAGAGAGAGAGAGAGAGAAAGAGAGTAGAGATGGAGGTTAGCTCAAATGCTCAATGTCATGCTTATGGAGAAACCACAACTAGCAAAAAACAAGAACAATGGAAACTAGAACAATAAGCAAATCACACAAAAAGCATAAGCAAGATTGATTAGCAAATCATGATGCTTGAGCTCACAAAATAGTAGAGTCTCCTCCTCCTTATTAAGCATTCCAAATGATTACATATGGTGCCTTTTTATCTTTGGGGTGGCCCTTGCCCCTTGCTTCCTATTGGCTCTTGCAAGAAGGTGGGATTGGAATCCACACCCTTCACAAGAAGCAAAAACAAATCTATGGTGTAGGAAGAAACACACCCCACCTACCACCATTTGACCTTTGACTATTTCACAAAACTTAGAACCTTCTAATATTATTTTTATTACATGGCCCAAAGTCAAGTTTATGTCCAAAAATAATTATTTAGAAGTGCTCGTTGGGCCATGGGCTTACGCACGTAGGATGCCACGATCCTCGCAACTATTTTCGACCAAACTATTTATTTACAATATAATACCCTCAACAGGGCCTTTGACTTGAAGTAGTGCCAATTTTTCGACATTGTGGAGTTTAGTAGACCCTCCGTCGCGCACGTCGTTGTTGAATCATATAGCTTGTCACTTCTTCTATGAAGTCCACACGCTTTGTACTCTTCTTGTCCTTAGAAGTGAAGAAGGATTTATGCATGGCGGTTAACCAAAATTGGTCGATCCAGGTTTGGAATATTCTTACCCATGGATTGCCTAGGAGGGCTGCTCTAAAATACACTTGCGCCACTCGTAGTTGATCTTCAACTTTTTCCGAAACCAGAGCGGTATTGGGATCAAAACAGATGGGCGACAAGAAATCGTCCGATTTGCTGGGGGCTCCCATCAAAATTTTCAAGTCCCGGGCATATGCTGCAGCCACGCGGACTGTGGGGTCAGGACAATTGATATACTTTTTAGAAAACTGGGTGAGATCCCTCTTGGCATCTACATCCGTTTTTCAGCCATACTCCGAAGTTATTTTTGGCCAATTCATGTTGTGGAGCATGATCTGGTCCAGAGGGGTGCCACACTCCGCCCATTTAGATCGTCTTGTGCAAGGGAGGAAGTGTGCATTCACTCGTAATTGTCATGGACTCGTCACATAGGCCCTGATTACCGTAGGGTCGTTCTCGAATAACTATTGGTGCCACTCCGGTTGTGGTTGCAATGCAGGGAGACACGCTAGCTCATTGCCCTTGATGGTTTGGGCTGAAAATGATACCTGCCAGACATCGCGTGAATACTCATGGGGATGCTTGAGTAAGAACTCGTTGATCTTATCCTCCACAGACTTGGGTAGGCGAATGGCGCGGCTGACAGAGATTGATTGAGAGCCTTGGAATGAGAAAGCTAGATGCTTCGCTTGGCTTTGGCTCTGATCGATTCCCTTGGCTCATATCTAGGCCTTGATCTTGCATACTGGCCTTGGCCGTGTCTGATGCTTGTGCTTGAGATTCCAACCCTGCTGCCTATTTTCTTTGTCTTGGTTGGAACTAGCCATCACAGCTTCAAGTGTGGGTGGCATTGGAATCACCACTGGGGATGGTTGGGGTTGCTGCTCCATGTGCCTTTGGCATGCCTTGAGGGCGCTCTTTGCCTATGCTAGTTCTTGCATTGCACTCCGTTGGTAATTGTCGAATTCAGTCTAGTATTTGTCAAAGGTTTGACAGTAGACCTTCACCTGCTGCGTGAGTAGATCCATCTCGGCTTGGCTAAGTGGTTTGTTGACAGGTGTTGGTTGAGCTAACCAAGTTGTCTTCTCTGCTTGTAGGGTCGTCACCTCCACTCCCAGGCGTGTGTTTTCTGTTTCGATCATTGAAAGTTGTGTTTGGAGCGGGGCTAGACTTTGCGCAGCTTGGTGCTGGATCTCCTGGACCTTGAGTTGAGCATCCATTGTGGATTTGGAGAGGCCCTTGATGTACCTCTGGAGGTTGTCTTCATGTTTTTCCAACTTCAGCACCTCATTCTTTTCTATAAGCTCATGTTGTCGAGCTATATGGAGGTCCTGTTGGAGCTGTATGCTATCAACTCTCCTCCACGAATCGTCATCCTTAGTTCGACCTTTCCATCGAATTAAGCACTCAGAGATAGAACAATTTCTCAATTGTTTATCATTGGTTATGAGCACTTTTTCAGATTCCAAAGGTATACTAAGTGATAAATCTTCCAGGTGGGATAGATCCTCATTAGATCCAACTATATCACCATCATGTAAACTTAATTTTAATCAACTCACATGAAATATTGGGCGTGCAATAGATTTGTCTTGAAGATCTAGCTCATAAGCTAAAGAACCAAACTTTCATACAATCATCTTTCGTACAATCCTGAATGATCCACAATATCTAGTAGACAGTTTATAATTCTTTCCGGTATGTAATGTCTTAGAATATTTTGGTATTCTAAGATATACCGAGTCATCAACTTTAAAATCTTTGAGAGATCTCTTAAGATCGACAATAGTGCTTAGCTCTATCCCAAGATACTATCCTTAGCCATTTGCATTATTTCTTGCATATCATGCAGGAAATCAACAACCTTATGGATCTTAATAGATTTGGTCTCCACATTAATATGAGATCTAGGTTGAAAACCATACATAAGCATAAAAGGAATGTAACCTGTAGCAGAATACTTTCTACTATTGTATGCAACTAGTGTTCTATGTGTTCCTCAAAGGTCTTATTGTAGACAAGAATGTCATCTAGGAATACTATCACAAACTTTCCCAAATATGGATGAAACAAATCGTTCATCATTTGCTAGAATGTCGTTGGAGCATTCGCTAACCCAAAAGGTGACACTAAAAACTCATAATGGCCAAATCTAGTACAAACTCCTATCTTTTGGACATCTTCCGATTTAATTCTTATTTGATAGTATCATGTCCTGAGATCTATCTTAGTGAAATATTTAGCTCCACCCAAGCGATTTACAAGGTCATTCATCTTTCTTCGCTTTTAGAAGAACATGAGTGCCCCATGGTGACTTACTGGGTTGGATATGTCTCATCCTCAGATAATTTTCTATTTGATTTGAAATCTCTATCTCTTCTTTTTGAGAGAACCTATAAGGCTGTCTAGAGATAGGCTGACTTCCTGGAATTAACTCTGTCATGTGGTCTACTGATCTAGATGGTGGTAAACCATGAGGTAATTCTGGTGGAAAAATATTTTAAATTCACTTATGATCTCTATTTTCATTGCTTGTTTGTGATCTAAACTTAATGAGTTAAGAATTGTAGGAAATTCACAGCTATTTAGATACACATCAGAAACATCCATTATAGGAATAGCAAATACCGAAACAATTTCATATTGTGAATGATCACATGCTTTCATTATATTAATTGTAGAGATTTCATTCGATGGATGTACAAAATTACTGTCAAATAAAGTAATTGTTGGAAAGAGGTGTGTGAAAGATAGGTCGAATAAGATTCGAATAAAAAGAATTCGAACGACAAGAAAGAAAACTTATTGTGCGCAGCGGAATAAAGTATCTTTCTCTTTCTTTATGCATGACTACGCCTATCAATTTTGAACAAAACAATAGTGAAAGAAATCACGTTCGGTCTTATAGTAACTAACTTTGAAATCATTAGTACTACAATGAATACGTAGCCAAACATTAAGCATCGAAACATCAGACAAATAATTAGTTGCGAAGAACTACAGAAACACATACATTCTGAGACGACACAATAAGAAGATAGTATTGATCCAATATGAAAATGAAAATCAGCTCTAGAAATTGAGTTAGAATGCTCAAGAGTGTTCAAGCTCGCAGGCTTGAGAGAGCGCTAACTATTCAATACTTGATCTGAGAATAATATGTTGAAATATGAACAACTATTTATACTTCAGAAAATGCGGCAACGTCCAATAGTAGGACAACTAATTAGGTCGTCAATCATAATGGCCAATGAGCCATAGTGAGCTGCCATCCATCCAGGTAGGACTTCTCAGAAATTACTTGCTGATGAAATAATGCAAGTCGGTGGCTTTGGTAACAGTCTATCTGCAGAAATGAACGTAAATTGGGACTCTGTAGAAATGAACGTAAACTGTCATGCGAAAAATGCGAATAATGTGAAGGTCTTTGCCAAAGTCATTTCCTTAGCATTTGAAGCATCTGGCATTTTGCAAAAAAGACGAAGAGAGAGAAAATTTTGAAAGAGCGCAAATCCTGAAAATGCCGATACTGTGAGCTGTTTCTGAGCAGTTATGCAGACTGTGTAAAAACACGAAGAAATCTGCAGGTTTGGATAAAAGTTGGACGAAGATTAAAATGTTGATTAGTCGATTAGTAGGAGAATAATCCAACAATAACTACCTTATCACCTCCTTGAAAGTGAGAATATGTTTCTCAAAATTAAAAGCCAAAGAAGGTGATTTACTAAATAAGCACTCATATCAAAAAATTAAATCAGTGTGGGCTAGGTCTAAAACATGAAAACTAACTAATTCTCTATGTCCTTGTATCAAAACTAGGAGATTCGGCACTTTCACATTTCAAGTCTCCAACTTTGCTCCTAAAGCTAGATAAACCTTGTATCTATGATTACTGGCTTTAGTTGCCAAACTGAGCTTCTGCACAAGACGAGAATTAATGAAATTATGAGTAGAACCATTGCTTAATAAAATACTAACTTCTTGATCTTTAACTGTGCTTGTTAAACGAAACAGTTTATTAGGCAAGATAGAAGCAGTACTAAAAGCGCATCACACTCACAATCAAACAAGTTAATTTTCAAAGTTTTACCTTTATCCCCTAGGACTTCAATCATCTATGTCATAGGCTTCTTTCTCTCCAAACAAAACTTCATCATATGTCCAGGCTTATTACAAATGAAACAGAGATTTTCTTTCTTAGCCTTCATGTAGGGCATAGATTTCTTCAATTTCTTCTTCTTCGGTTTCTAGGGTTCCGACGCCATTTGATCCAATTCGTCAAAATATTTAGTAGCTTGATCAAGACCGCGCTTCTTCCCCTTCTTGGATTTCAGGTTGGAATCTGTTGAAGTTGCTTCCTGGACACCGCCACTGTGGAGTCATATGCTTTTGCTATTCAAAAAGCATCCTTGAGGCTTCCTCCTTCTAATAGTCGGCCCAGGATAAACTGCCATAATGCCAACTTAGGATTAAATGATGTAACTCTATTTCTAGAGATCCATGAATTCTTGGATATAAGAGTCCAAGCTCTTACTACCCATCTTGCAATTCACAAATTTTTGGTAGTAATCGACCTCATTAGCCTATTATGAAAGCTTTTTTAAAGACCTCCGCAAAAGCATATTCCGAGGTCGTGGGTTTCACCGACAAATCTCGCCACCACGACGATGCCTTGCTGCGTAAGAATAATACGACACTTTCAATTTTTTTTCGCATTAGAGAATCCATGTAAATTGAAGTAACTGCTCCAATTAACGAGCCAGTCCCTCACAACTTCCGGTTTCTTCTCCTTTTGCTCCCCATAGCTTTATCTGGTTCAAAAGAACTTCCATCTGCTAGTCTCTCAGATTATTTCGATAGTTCATGTCATTGAGCGTCATACTCAATTGTTGGCACAACCTGAAATGTATTGTGTATGATGGTGTAGCCTGATTTGCAGCTTCTTCAGCCATCTTGAATTATCTATTTCAGGAAATAACTAACTTAGTTAATATCTAGACAATCGAAATCGAAAAATTGACATACTGTTCGATTCCTAATCTTACCAACATAATGTTAGTCCGGCATGAAAAGCACACGACATTAACTGCTTTTTGTCCGTTACGAAATTTTTTGTAAATTTCAGTTTTATGAAAAAATTATCAGCCTAAATCACTGATTTGTGACTCAACCGCCAGAGCACATGCATATGACCACTCAAAACGATTGTAAATACCTCATGCAAGTCAGAAACATTATCAAATTCAACATGCAATCAATCCATGCAAGCAAAGTACATCAAATTGAGGGGCGAGGGGGGGTGGGGGGGAAACAGGCGTGCAATCAAAACATTGACAGATATCGACAATTTTGCTCACAAAAATGCCAAAATTTCAAACTACCATAACTTGAGCTATAGTGCACCAAATTAGACGCTGTAAAGCATAGTACGGAGGGATGCCAAGTGACCGAGATGATTGACAGATCATCCTGCCACCTCAACTTCACACGTGTGAGAATAGAGACGCCGAAATTCTGTAGTAGGGCACACTTTTTCTAGACCATACTATCTAATATCATGCAAACACCTCTCCAAGCCCAAAATTGATGTTACCAAGAGTCTTAAATGGTCTAGTGATTAGTACTCCTTTTTGTAAATTTTATGCACTCGAGAGTGGCTATCTATAGGAATTCTGTATTTCCTTATTGAATCCTTGCAAGCAATCAATTATTATCTCTCGATGGTTAAAAGAAAGGAAATATACTTGTTAAGAATTGGCTGGATTTATTCATCTCAAACATGTTCATGCCTAGTAGATACCAGCCGGGAATGATTTTATGTGAAATGTTGCTGGTTTCTAATTCGATGCAGGTGGATGTATGTGTTTTTGCGTTTGACATGATGTATGCAAACAACCAATCGTGAGTATAGAACACCTCAAGGTGAAACACTTTCAAGGCTAAGGCCCTTTTAAATCAAATCTGTCACTTAGTGCTATTGTTTCTTTGAAACTTTGACTTGCCAATGTATGGCTATTCATCAGGTTGGTGAAGCTTCCTTTGAGTGAAAGACGAAAGCGGAAGTTAAAACTTGTGAACATGCTAGGCTCGTCTTATGTATCTATCTCTGAGACCGATGATAGCATTAGCTTGCATTAGTATCTCCTTTTTGAGTTAGCACTATCTGGCTCTGATATTATTATCCCGTCAAGTTTTTGGCCTAAGCTGCAGTGGTACTCAACTGATATGCAGGAATGCATGAGTTGTTTCCAAATAGAAGGCCTGGATATTTTGAATTTGCAAACGAGATAACCCCATGACCATAGTGATACTTTCATTTGGTACCTTCTCGCAAGTTCCCCTTAGGGCCTCCAAGACAGCTCAAGTAGCTCGTGTGCTTTCCAAAGTTGGTTATTTTGATGACTTGAGTTCTTTTTGGAGACTCAGATTGCAGCTCTTTTGTAGGATATATGTGACCATCTTCATTTTCCCAGGAATTGATTTCGATTTTTCAGAACACAGGTGTGTTTTGTGTGCATACATATATGTGCATGGATCTGTGAAGCTTTTTATGGAAATTTTCAGAAAAAATCAAGCCTTGTTTTCTTGATTCAGATCGATCCTGGGAACAACTCAATGGAACTGGCAGTGACTTCACAGAAAGTTGAGGCCTTTCTGGAAGAAGCTATTGCTGCATCATGTGAAGGACTCATGGCTAAAGCTCTCGTTGAGGATTCTACATACAGAGCATCAAAACGATCTGATTCCTGGCTGAAGGTTATATCACACTGCCCAAGATTGAATTTTCTGCCAGATTAATCTTTACACATCAGGGCTTTTGAGGAAAATATACTGTACTCTTACGGATTTCTGGGATATTTGGAGTTCTTTTAGTAGGTATATTCATAAAGTGTCTACGGGTAAAAGTGGTTATTGACTTCCTACTATTGCTGCTAGGGTATCTTGATTCTTTACAGGTGGGCTGTCAAGATTAAAGAAGATAAGTGAGACTAAATGGTTTGCACCTTTTTCTTTCGAGATTTTGCAATATAATAATCTCAGGGGATGTAATCAGTGTGCATTCTAAGTAAAATTTACAAATCTAGTGTGATTGAAAAAGCACACAGGCTCGAGATAAAATTCACCAATAGTGCTTGTACAGACGGGTCCCTAGGTGAACTATCCACCTGATATATACAAGTGAAAGGCATGTGCTTTGTGCACTGTTCATTGCATTTCCCAAGATCACCCAACACAAAATCACTCCAGGATGGTTTATAGGTAGTATGAAACTCTAGAATCTACAATTTGAGTTCAATGCAGAGTAGCTTGCAAAAGCTTCAGAAATAGGTGAATTAGCAATGCGTGAGCGCGTGTAAGAAACCGACAGTGTAAAGGTATAATTTTATTGCAATCAAAAGCATCATACATGGTTCATAGTTTGACATGTGCATGACAAATTCTATTCAGTGAGCTTGCAAGGAAATAGCTTTGCCCAATTGGTATCACTTCTTCTCCTAAATTGGTTTAGGGGTCCTTCGTCATAGACGGAGTTTTGTGGTGGATGGTTGTTATCATTGAAAACCCTTGGCTTTTTGTTTCTTTTGTTACAATTCACAGTGCATGCTAGATATACAATAAGTAAACTTTACATGCCTAGGTTTCTTTCGTAGAGCTTAAAAAGAAAGATGCACTTTTTGGATGCAGATAAAGAGGGATTATGTGGAAGGCCTGCATGATACCTTAGATCTAGTACTAATTGGGGCCTGGAATGGTAACTGGAGAAAAGCAGGCTGGTCAGTAGCTTTGTTGTAAAGTTATTTCTGCCAATGTATGGAATTCTGGAAAATGTGCTTGTTGCTTTTCCAACTATATTGTTTCAGGATTCATGTGTATCTATTATCTTCACTATTTGTCCTAAGCTGTATTGTCCACATACATGCGCACAAGCACATAGGCACGTGCCTATATTATATATCCTTTACCTAAGAAGATTAAAATTTTATTTGCACTCATGCCTATACATGCTGTACCTATGAATTGAATTCAATTATAACCATTGTCTCCGTAGACCGATGATCTACGGGACCAGTAACAACATTACATTCGTCAAATCACTGTCATAATAAGCTTATCTTAAGTAACTTCATATGTATAGTAGGTTCTAGCAGAAATTTCATCTTTGCATGAGCTTTCAAGTAGTTTTGGGTCATCTTCCCGGAGGAAGTCCTCGAGGGACTGAGTTGGTGTCCAAAGAGTTCGTTGAAATCCCTTAACTTGCTTGTAGGCTGCTCCCTTCTGTAACATTGGATGGAACTCACAACCTCTAACCAGCAAGCATTCAGGGATTTTGTTAGAGGTTTTACTAACAAAGTAAAATTCTAGAATCATATGTAAGGAAATGATACAACATTGAACTCAAATTTCCATTGAATAACTTGAATCTAATTGCTTAATCTGAATGGAAAAGACATCACATGCAGGCTTATAATTCCTCTCTGATATTAACATGCAAATTTGACATTTCCTAGACAATAATACTTCATGAGAAGATTTGGCTCTCCCCATTTGAAGAACTTGGCCTTTGAGCTTCAGCAAGAGGCCGGACTTTAATTTCTCTTCCTGTTTGCTTTTCTTTCAAGTAGATTGTTGTAGCTGATTTTCCCACCTGCTAGGGGTAGTCGTTACCAGAAGGCTTGTTGACCGTAAGTGATGGTGATAACTGGTAAACACAGCTAGGCATTTGGCCCAAGATAGGTCAAGTGTGTTGCAAGGTGTGATGTAATGAGGTTGAGGATGACCATCATGGACCTAGTAGTCAATGCTCAGGCAAGTTGAGGCTGATAGTGGCTAGCGGAAAAGCTGTCAGGGTGGATGGGGCAGGGGGTGATTATTGTTTGTTCATGCCGAATGGATCAAACCATGGAGCGTTGATCAGGGTTTTTTCAACTTAGTTACAACCATGTGATTCCAGGATCAAAATGGCATGGTGATCTAAGGCAAAGAGGAGCTTCATTCTCAGGGTCTCATCAAGCTAGACTAGCCTTTGAAGTTTGGAATTATACATAAAATCGTTGTTAGAACGACGCTTAATCTTTACAAGTATTTGGTGGTTCCAATGGGGTTGACAAATGTTGCTACAACCTTTTGTTGTTGTAAAAACCACCTAGGAGATCACTAAGAATAAGGTAGAAATTGAAAAGCAAGAGAGATTAGTGGAAGCAAAACCACCCAACCAACTAGAGATGAGTCTCCCAAGAAGACTAGCACCTCACACCCAAGCCATGGAATGTGAATGCATAGGGGAGAGAGAAGATATCGAAAATTGAAATCCAAGGATGCTAGAGGGCAAGTTTCTACCACTATATATAGAATCTGGTGACCTGTGCATGTGTCCATGCAACCCTCATGCAATCTAGATCAACTCCAGTTACAACTCCCATGCAATCATCATGCATACAACCGTCACAATCATGCATTGATAATATGTGTGTCCATGCAAACCTCTTGCAATCTAGATCAACTCCAATTACAACTCCCATGCAACCGTCATGCATAAAACCGTCACAACCATGCATTCTCTCAATGGAGTTTGAGTCCTCACTTATGATTTATCAACCATAAAGACTGAGAATCTTACGATTTTTTGTCAATCATAATTCACCAAATTCTCAAATCACACATAATTATTAAAAAATACTGGAGAGTATCTCCAAAACACAACACAAGAATTATTGTAAAGTCTCTTTTTGTAAAAAAGACTCACAAATATTCCTTAGATTGGATTCATATTATACAAAATGAGTTCTCTTAATTTTGTATTCCAACTGGCCAGTCAAAGACAAAAAATACACCGAAACAGTTTTGATACTCATCCTCCTTAACCACAATGTGTGTGCACATGCACATGTGCTGTGTGTGTGTCATGTGTGTGTTTATGGAGGGTGTGTGTGTGTGTGTACAGACTCCGTTCGACGACACTGGACCAATTCTTGAGACTGTTGGAAAGTAGTCCATTTAGTGGCATTCCCCCCGACAGAAAGGGTGTTTCCGGACAAATGACGTCGAAATTGAGCTTCATATGGTCCAGTGGGTTCATGTCAAGCCCACGAACCTGTGGACACCTCCCGTCCGAGGTACTGAACCGTTTGGAGCCCGGTTTAGTCTTGTGGATTCGTCTCGGCGTGCAGCACAGGATGGAACAAACGGTCTGAAAAATCTCCATTCGACGACATTGGACCAGTTCTTGGGGATGATGGAAAGGAGCCCATTTAGTGGCATTCCCCCCGACAGAAAGGGCGTTTTCGGACAAACGGCATCAAAATTGAGCTTCATATGGTCCAGTGGGTTCGTGTCGAGCCAACGAACCTATGGACACCTCCCGTCCAAAGTTCTGACTGAATCCGACGGGACTTGAATCCCAAGACTACGTTTAGGGTTTCTGATTTGGACGCACGTTGCACTGAGAGTACTAAAATGTTTGGAGCTCGGTTTAGTCCTGTGGGTTCGTCTCGGCGTGCAACATAGGATGGAACAGACGGCCTGGAAAATGGACATGTTGGAATCTAATCTAACTCCTACTCATCCTAACAGCCCTTCTTCCTTCTCTCAATTTTACTCTCTCAAATGAAACTTGCAGAAAATGAACTGATGGGCGATGTCGGCCGATCTAGGTGGTGGCCGATGATCTAGTGGGTATGCTCGTCGTTGACGACCGACGATCTAGTGGGTATGCCTGTCGTTGATGGGAGACCGATGATCTGGGTGACGGGCGAATGTCGGAAGTTGACGGGCGACCAAGTAACGTGTGCCCGTCGTTGACAGGCGATGACATGTTTAAAATTTAACCATGTTCAACAACAACATAGGGAGTATCTTAATAAAAAGGTTGACAGGCGATCTGTGTTTGCAAATGTCTGTTAACGGGCGGTCCACAGTTCAAAGTGAATATGTTATAAGTTCTCTATGCTTCAAGACCATTTATCAAACGTGTTATAGGGGTTGTCAGTAGGGGACTACAAAATATTCCCAAGTTTTGAGGGATTAGAGGGCTCTAAACAATGAGAAAATATATATCCAACTTTCTCGGATTCGACAATAAAAAAAAAAATAAAGAACGTCTCTCCTCGTGTCGTGTGCATGAAACTTAAGAGCACTTGAATCCTATTTTTTGAGAACTTTATAGCCTTAAATCCTAAATAGCCTTGAATCCTAATAGTATTTGAATCCTATATAGCCTTAAATAAATACATATCAGAACTTTCTGAAGTAGCTTCAAATTCTAGCTAGAAATAAAACAAAAAATCGAATGTTGGGCCATAAAAATTTGACGCCTCTTGAATCAAGGTTGCTGATAAGTTCCCAAAAGCACCTTCAATGCTCACTTGAGATTTCTAGAAGATAGACAATACCTCAATAATAAATTGCAGTTGCAAGAAATAGAATATGACCTCTCCAAGGTCTAGGGTCCAGCAGCCAGCCTTCCAAGTTTCATCAATCAAACTGCCAAGAATATGCATCAATAGCCAATGCCAAGAAGTTGTGCCAACTGCCAATGCCAAGAATCTATGCTAGGTTCCAGATGGCAGTGCCAAAAATCCGTCACTCGTTAGTGCCAAGACATTGCTAGTTTGTGTAGATATGTCTTGATTTTGGAGAGCGTTAGTGCATGACAGGAACACATTGTTTTTATCTAAGAAATGGGTGAGCAAGGTAATTGAAATAAGGCCTGTTGGTTTGATTCTCACCAATGAAATCAATGAGAAGGCGACCATCCCAGAATCTATCACATGGGTGGCGGAAGAATGTCTGTCCATAAGGGTGCATTCTTTGCTGCAAAAGAGAAATGCGGTGGGTATTCCCTGTATCTGTTAGTGAATCACCAAATGCAAAAAGGAAGTCAAAGCATCTTCCATTGCTGTCTGGAATCATACCTGAAAAGGGCAAACCCGTAAGTGGAATCATACCTAAAAAGGGCAAACCCGTAAGTGGATTGGTGGAAGGAAAAAGTAAGGTTAGACAAAAATGGTCCTGCAGCCATAGCCAAGTTTCAAGCTGAGCATGGACTGGCAAGAACTCCAGACAGCTTAGCCCTTGCTGCTCCCACTCCTCACACCCTGCAAGAGCTTCAAGACACCACCTTAGGCTCTCTTCTTTCTGTCTTATGCAGCATTGTGATCCTCCCCAGAGACGAACCCATAGCCATAGGCATATGGCTGAATCTGATAATATCGTATCTTTCAGCTTCAATCAGATCCACACTCGCAATTTGAGCACAACATCAGTTGTGTTGCAGCTTCCGCAGATTCAACCAGACGTAGTTTCTTTTCACCAAGAACAGCCGTTGATCCAATCTATTCTTCAGGAGCATAAGAGATAAATTCCAACAATAATTCTCTAGCACGATTCACTCCCCTAATATCGAATCTGATCCAGTAAAACGCTTCAGGAATCATTAACGAATTACATAATCTTGAAATGGTTTATCAAACTTGGATCAGTTTTCATTCAGTTGTTTGCATGGCTAAAAATTCTTTGAGCAAGGGTTGTCGGTATGCTGAAGATCCTCCTCCTGGATCACTATTCAGAAATTAACTTATTTGTCTTGTATCTTCCATGGTTTAACTTCTTCTTAGAACATTGGCAAGAAGGAACAGAAGGCAGGAGTGACCACTGTTTGAATAGCTATGAATACAAGTTGGGAAGTCTAAGACTCTCTCTCTAAAATATCTTTATATATATAGACTAGTTGTGAGTGCCCGTCGTTTCCGGGCAATGGCGGCCGATCTAGGTGACGGCTGATGATTTGGAAATTCAATATTTGTTGACGGGCGATGATGACCGATCTAGGTGGCGGCTGATGATCTAGTGCGTATGTCCCTCGTTGGTGGCCGATCAAGAACTCAAACCTGGCAAATCTGCAAGTCCTTTTGGTACTAAAAATCTAAAAGTGCAGATTGAAAGCCTTGTATATGCAACACAATTTTCTAGTGTGTGTAGACAATATATTGAATGTGTAATGTACAAATGGTTCTTGAATATTTGACTATCTGAACATATGTATTTAACTTGGTTTGTATCTTTGTGTTCGAACAATGATATCGTCTATGAGGAAGATTTTGGGAGAATATGTAAGCTTTGTTACATAAATTAACGATGAAGGTGCAAACAACTGGATAAAGATAGGTTGTTGGCACCCTTTCTGGACAAATATTTTCCTGTATAGCCATACTTCAACAAAGTTTCCACAAATATATCTTCTTGTTTATCTAGCCGCATCTTTTGGGGGCAACCAGCCACATCTTTTGATGAGTATGAGCTCAAAGCTGGGTATCAAGCCACCCATCCCGCCTCCTGCCTGCTCGCGATCCACAGAGAGGGTGCTCGTGATCCACAGAGAGAGAGAGAGAGAGAGAGAGAGAGAGAGAGAGAGAGAGAGAGAGAGAGAGAGAGAGAGTTGGGGGGGGGGGAATTGGAAATTTGAAATGTGTCAAAAATTAAAAAAAGTATTGTGTGTGTCATTTTTTTCAAACATTTTTTAGCTCTTTTCTTTGCAAATGAGTGACATTTTTTGCGGGCAGAGCATGACATTTTTGACGGCAAAACACGCATTCTCTCTCTAAAATAGTTTTATACTATATAGATGATATATATATATGTATATATATATATATATATATTTTCAGGCCTACTAAAGTAGTCATATAGCCCCCAAAATTAGAGTTAAAGGTTTACCAAATCTAAGGCCTTCTCCCATTTTTGAGGACCTTAGCCAAACCATGCTCTGTCCTTTTCCAACTTTCCATGTGCTTCATCCTCGTGTCTCCCAAACTTGTTGACCTTTTCTGATAGACCACCTAGGTTTAATCCTAGAATCGAAGCTTGATCATTCTCTTACTTTTTCACTTTATTCTGCTACACCCAATGTTGCTTTCTTTTGGGGCTTCATAATGTGGAGACCTACATCTCCTTCATTGTTCAATAATAATGGTATTGATAAGAAATGATAAGCTCTAACAAAGGAACTCCTTACTTTCATAAGCAAAAGAATTGGCTAGGATGCCACAAGAAGCTGAATTGCTCTAAATTGAGTAATGCTATGGATGAATAATTCAAGAAAAACTCCTTGAGATGATTTAGACTAAGAACGTAACTTGTCACAACATGCCAAATTTAAAATCTACTTGTGTATATTTAAGGATTGCACTGATTTAAAAAACTGTTGAGGCCTACACTAGATAATGAATACAGTTCAAGCATGAACTCCAAAGCAAGCTTCTCAAGCTTAATTAGCATGATCATGAGTTCCCGTAGAAACTTGGTGCAAGATGTAGTGGCACTTGTTGAGGGATGAAATTTTTTTACCCAGCCTGCTAGGAGAACTTCTGACTAAAGGAAATAAATGCTAAAAATATGGGAAAACTTAACGTCCTACAATAAATCTAGTGATCTCTCTCTCTTGACTGCTGCCTGTAAAGGAATCTGGAATGCAAAGTTCGGGTCTTCATATACAGCACGCTTAGATTTTGAATTAGAATTAGTTTGCAAGCCGTAAGCTATTACAAATGGGCCTCTTTCTCGCAAATGTATGGCCCCTGTGCGATTTTCAGACAACCACCTATCCATGTCATCTATGGTTGCAAACCCTAGAACCAGCGAAGGAGGTGTTCGTATTTAGAAACTTGCAAAGCAGCCTAAGCAAAATTGATGGATGGATGGTTGCATTGAAGCTGCATGCTGGCGTGTTATCATAAGTAGGTCCGAAGTTGAGATCTGTAAAATAGAATGTGTTGCCTTCAAGATTACAATTGATACCTTTGATGGCATTAACCCCACAAGGATCTAGCAAGGTTTTCGAGTCCCAATCATGGTTTAATACTCCCATTACATCGTAAAATGCTTGCTTCTCACGCTCATCTGTGATTGTTATGCCATTCTGTGCTAGGTTGGACTTGGTGTACAATATACTCAGCCAAACAGCAACAACGCATATTTGGAACAAAGAATGAAGCCATGATGCAAAAAGAAGAGACTGCATCATAAGTTACATGCAGAGAACCAAAAGGAACGGAATGCATTACAAACTTTGCGAATTAGAGAGATGGTAATGTGATGTCCAGTGCGATGTGAGCTGAAAGAAAGCTTGCTTTCTGGATTTTGAATAAAAGTTCCAAGACTTTCAAGACACATGAGCAGCGTTCTAGAATATTTTCTTCACTACCACAGTTGTGAACCATCCTAGGAGAGGTGCGCCTTGTAAACCTCCCCAAAAACCCCTGCTTCCTATCAGTTCCTTGGAGCTGGACCCTTTGGTGGCTTCGCTAATGAGATATGTGCAAACAGTTGCGTGTGGGGATTTCTTGAGGCAAAGAAACCTTCCCACATCCAAATATCTACAAAATAGGATGTAATCATCTCACCTTCCCACCGATGCTTATTTGCTCAACATTTATTGCTGCGAAGGAGCACAATTGTTGCTTACTGTAATCATTTATTGTTTCGAAGGAGCACAATCTTTGGAATTTTCTTAAAAATTATACAGTTACTTAAAGGGAGCTCTTAATCTTTCTAATGCAGAGATGTCTGCTGGAGCTCTCAACCAGATAAATGTTATCTTTACATTGCTACTTGCTCACATTTTTCTATCATACAGCAAAAGTTCCATGTGAATGCCGAATTTCTGTGTTTGATTCACTGCAATCCGCCATATCCCTTCTCTCCAATAACCAAAGATGTGCTTCACAAAAGGCTCAGACCAATTCGAAGGAGCCGATGAAATTCCCTTGTCCCTTGCCCCGATCGCAGCACCAGTCATTTCTTGGCCCTGCGAGTTTTCTTAGGTGCCCAGACGTTGAATCGGGCAGCAGGACAAAGAGCTCAATAAATCAACATCGCTGATCTGCCGTTGGGTGGAGCCATCCTTTTGGGTTCTGCCTCAAGCTCCTTCTAATCCTGAGTGAGCTCCACTCCCCTATTCCATGGAAGCAACTCGGATGGATTATGTAGTTTTATGTATTCTTCAGTCTCCAGCTGAATATAAAATTCCATGCTTTACGCAATCCATTGCAATGGGGATTTTGGCACTTGAATTGTGTTGATAGATCTCCCACGCTCCAATCACTGACACAAAGGTTCTTAAGAAGCACGCCGGAAACATAAGCCACTGGTGCTTCATATACAATCTCTCCAATATATAGAAACATTGCTGGCAAAAGCTCTGAAGCCCCCTTACATGCATATTTGAAGTAGGGCGTACCCCGCTTCTAGGATCTCTATCTGTCTCCTCATCATCCACCTCGCCTTTCCACCCAAGCTTGCCCAGTAGAAAGCGATGACCACCATCCATCACGATCAGCATCGGGGAAAAAAATTTCAAATCTATGTGTGTGAAAAAAAAGAAAGATTGCATGTGTTATTTGTTTCACCATTTTTTTCCAAACGACATTTTTTTTTTTTGTAAAATGCGTGGCATGTTTCGCGGGCAGAGCGTGACATTTTTAGCGGCACAGGGTTAATTTTTTGACGGTAACCCTTACACTCTCTCTCTAAAATATCTATATATATATACACTAGTTGTGAGTGCCCGTCGTTGACGGGCAATGGCGGCCGATCTAGGCGACGGTCGATGATTTGAAAATTGAGTATCTCGTTGACGGGTGATGATTTTCCGATGATTTGGAAGTTTAGTATGTCCTCGTTGACGGGTGGAAGATGTATGTGTGTACGTGGCCAAAGTGTGCCAGCCGACGTGTCACATTGTTCGGGAGGGGGAGGCAATTTTTGGGAGGGGGAGGAGAGTGTCGCATTGTGGCGAAAATTTCGCAAAATTTGCCTGAAGGTTTCACGCAAATTTCGTGAAAATCACTGAATCTCGAAAATGGCCAATAAATACCTCAAAAATCCCTCAAAAATGGCCCGAAAATACCTCGAAAATGCCCGAAAATACCCCCGAACATACCTCGAAAATGGCCCAAAAATACCCCCGAACATACCTTGAACTGGCCCAAAAATACAGACCTCGAAAGTGTGGAGTGTCGGTGCGTAAAGATTGTCTGGAGGGAGAGGCCTCGAAAATTTTGCGAAAATCCTTTAAGGCTTCTCAAAAATTTCACGAAAATCCATGAAGAGACAATACCTCGAAACGCAAAATATTTTTTGGAATCCCTGAAGAGACAATCGAGCCGCGATCTGTTGTCGACGGGCACTCACAACGGTTCGTGATCCTCAACTTTCATGCGCCTTAGCTCATTCATCATTCCTCTTCGATTTCGCGGATACCCAAGACAGTGGTTACAACAATGTGAATGACTAATAACTATAGTGTTTGCATGAGTTAATTCCATTGATAACTTCACATCATAGGATCATGTATCACATCACAGGTGTTTACAGTAATACTAGATGATGCTTATAAATTTGTTTCCTCTCGTCTTGTCATACTAATAATTACTGGCATTACTGCCTATGTAGTTAGAGTGGGAGTGAGGACAAGTTTTTGAAAATTAGGTGATGGTTAGTCAAAGCCCATACGGTAATTCAGGTCTGAAAATTAGTTGTTTTGAATCACTTGTATACTATAGTGTTTGAATGAGTTAATTCTATTGATAACTTCATCACATGATCATGTATCACATCACAGGCGTTTAATACTACATGATGCTCATACGTTTGTTTCCTCTCGTCTTATCATACTAATAATTACTGGCATTACTGCCTACATAGTTAGAGGAGTGGGAGTGGGGACTGCGGGAACCTAGCATGCATGCATCGATTAGTCACATTCTCACCAATCTGGTCCAGATATCGAGGATTCCGACAAACCATAGATCTATCTTATTGACAAAGTGTAGCATCTGAAGTATTTTATTGTTGTCACAAAGAGTCTTCCCTTGTAGAGAATTTTGAATGCAAGAGTTTTTAAAAATTTGACAACCCAAATAAAATGAGGGGGGGTGTTATAGATAGTTGATGTTGTTGAAAGAGCATGGGACGGATGGGTACTGCGATGTTGTTGTAAATTTCAATAACTTTCTTTAAGAAAAAAACTTGTGCATTTCAGTGCAGTGTGTTTGGTTTCTCTGAAAAGCAAACAAACCATGAAAGAGAGTGCACAGAACAGAAGTAAAGGATGGGCTCTGGAGCTAAAAGAAGAAACTTGTCAGCAGCTAAACTAAAGGGCTCCCTCCACCAGAAATAAAAGGAGACTCCAGAGTTGACGGCAACACTCAACATCGCGTTGTGAGTGAGCAATTGGCAATGAATTGCATGCCACGGTTCGCGATCCTCAACTTTCATGCGCCTTAGCTCATTCATCATTCCTCTCCGATTTCGCGGATACCCAGACAGTTGTTACAACAATGTGAATGACTAATAACTATAGTCTTTACATGAGTTAATTCATTGATAACTTCACATCATAGGATCATTTATCACATCACAGGCGTTTACAATAATACTACATGATGCTCATACGTTTGTTTCCTCTCGTCTTATAATACTAATAATTAGTGGCATTACTGTGGATATGTCCGATTTCCAATGTGGGTAAGCCCGAAAACTGTTTGTCTAAGTTCTAATGTGTGAAGGGCTTCATGAAATTTGGTTAGTGTTTCCATAAACAACATTCCATGTGCAATGACTTGTTCATGTGATGTCACGCGAGCTTTGGGGGGGGGGGGGTAGAACTTCTGCGCCGCTGCTCCTGTGGATATGTCTAATTTCTGATCGGTGCCTCCAATATTCTCAAGAGAATCTGATTTCTCTTGCAATGTTTGTGGCTCTGCAATCTTTGCTCCGGATGACAGCAGATGCTATGCAATCTCTGCTCCTAATGACAGCAGATGCTCCGCATTCTTTACATCGTGCTCTGCAATGTGTGAACCCGATGGCTGCATGTGCTCAGCAATTTCATCCCGTTTTGACACGGGATGTGTCTGCAGAATCTGTTCGGCTACTCAACACATCGCTTGCCATATCTGATGCATTTGAAGCACCAGACAACAAATAGAGCATAGACTCCAAAACAGGCACTCTCGTCTAGACTGCAATCTATACTAATGGCCATGTTTGGTGACCGTTGCTAATAGCAAGCACTCTAAGTTCAGCCCTTATTGGACTCTCTAAAAAATGCTTCATTGCTCCGAATGACAGCATATGCTATGCAATCTCTGCTCCTAATGACAACAGATGCTCCGCATTCTTTACATCGTGCTTTGCAATGTGTGAACCCGATGGCTGCAAATGCTACTTGGTATTAACCCCGAATGGCAAGAGTGGCTAAGCACATAAATCTTTACAATCTACGGATCTGAACCTCCCAACTCAGACATGCTCAACATCCTTAAACTCGTAGTACACTGATTCTTTGTCCTCTGATCCTTGAACTACATGTTTCTTCTTTCATGTTAAATTAGAAAATATTGTCTTCTGATTTCTCAAATATCTTTTAGTCCTAGCTGTTGTGTTTTCTGAAAATTAGTCACAAATGAGTGTTGCTAAGCCTTGCACTCAATGTTTCCTGTCTATAGGTTGCTATGGTGTTGTACGAGGCACTACGCTTGTATCCAACAACAACAACGCTTCTGAGGTGTGTATATGTGACAGAGAAAGACAGAGTGAGAGAGAGACACCCACTTGATTAGGCTCAGACCAGTTGGAGGAAAACCCGCAGGGAGATTGCTCTTCATACATATACTCATGCGCCTATGGAGGGAGATGGAGGGAGCAGTGCAGATTTCTCCAGATTACTGTTCATGCGATTGCTCCAGATTGCTATTCACTCACTGTTCTTTCTAGAATTGCCAAGAAAAACATCGCCTTGTTGCCAATAAATCGCCCACCGACTCCTTCAAGGCAGAAGGCAGAAACTGAATCCGAGCGAGAGAGAGAGAGAGAGAGAGAGAGATACTGGTATGAGATGCTTCAGCTTTTGGATGATTATGGGAGGATTCTGGAGGAGAAGATCCAACCATGTTGATCGGAAAGTAGAAGCTCGGAGGAATAGGGAACTTGGTGGAGAATGTAAAGATAGGTTCTGAATTCAGGGATTGCACTCGGGGTTCGGGAGTTAATAAGGCGGTAAGGTGTGTAAGTTGATCAGACAAATCGTATTAAACTCTGGATTGGAAATTTTGAATGCGTTGCTCGGTTGTGAAAGGGTGATTAGCAGGGATATTGTACGGTTGGCATTCTGACGCCTATCTGAATAAGTCCTAGGTGAACAAAGTTATAGTTTTGAGCTAATTTTGTTGACGATCGGACTCTCAATTAATCTCAGTCAATCGAATGAAATGTTCTGAAGAATTTAAAGGAAGCTTTGCTACAGAACGATTATCTAAATAGAACGTAGAAGCATGTAACTTGAACAAAGAGCGATGTTGATAAACCTAGAATGGAGTGAAAGTAGGTAATATCCATTGATTATGAGCATTGGTCTCTTCTGTTGTAAGTACAACGTTTGCTAAAGATCGATACACCTTCTTGAGAGCGGAGGCAGCCATGTTGAGAAAGACAGAGGGATGAAAAGTGAGCAGTTTTACACCCAGGGAAGCAAACGCAAGAGAATTTTATAGTTTCTTATTTTCTTTCGAAAATGCACCGCTGCTTCATCGTCTAACGCAAACAGTCTAAGCAGGTGCGAGTGTGGTGCAGGAAACCACGACAACCTAATCTTTCCCTTCATGCAGCAAAATGAGCTATTAATCTCTTGTTTCCATCTCAAAGCTTCACAATGAACACACTTATGTTCCATTAAACCCGCATCATGACACGAAAGTGTTTTGTCACTCCATGCTATTTTAAAAAATGAAAACGATGTACGTTTGTTTCTGTTACATGGAACATAAACAACTTGCATATCAATAGGTTGCTCCCGTATGCTAGGTGTAAATGGAACTGGTGTCATAAAATCACAAACACTTGGCATGCATGTCAAATTTTCATTTACTATTGTGTGCGAATCTTGTACAGAAATTGTGTCGTTGCATTCAGACGTAATAGTAGGCTCAACCAAAGAGAATTGCAAAGCTAAATTTCTTCTCTTTGCCATTCGTCTTCGATTTAATCTCTGTGTCCTCTCGGACTTGCTTTCAAGATCTGGAGTCATGTACTATTGGTTTGTACGCACATGTTCTAGGGTAGTGAATGCTCCAATGGTGGCATTGGTGCCAACACATCGATCTGTGTTTTCACAATCTATTGTCAATGATGGTCCACATGTAACAACTTCTGAAACACTACCACCTCTATCTGAATGCAAAGCTCTTCTCTTAGCTTGTCTCCTTCGATTTATTCTTGCCTCTTAGCTTGTTTCCTTCGGTTTAATCTTGCCTTTTTTCCGAGCACTGTTTCATTCTCCGGAGGAGTCTTGTACGTTAAATGATTGCGTACACACTCCGGAGCAATATTGCTTACACCGTTTTTATCCGCCATTTAAGCACACTATGTATGTAGAAAGACATAGTTACACGTTGCATGCATCCAAAACACACACAAAAAATTATTATCCATGCATCCATCATCTAATCAAAACTTAAACTGTTTGCAAAACAAACAACTATCTATTCATGGCACTCTTCATGCATATTTGTACAGAAATTAAGGCTTTTAACAAAATTGTATTTTAGAACCTAATCCTTTATACACAAAATGATTGGTGTCTACGACAAAAGTGTGGAACCTCAATCCACTACATCATGAACACCTATGTCTTCTAAGTATTGAGCAAAGCCAAATATTGTCCATGCTGTGTATGTAGAAAGATGCAGTTACAACTATTACACGCTCCATGCATCCAAAATATAAACAACAAATTATTATCAGTTACTCCATGATATGTGACCAAAACCACTTAAAATGTTTGCAAAACAAACAACTACCTATTTAATGTTGTCCGCAACTACAATGGAATGTTTATTGTATACACTCGAAATATTATTTATGAGGACTTCACTGACCAAATTGACAATAGAAATGTCTGGAATCTCGAATCTAAAAGATTGGTGGAATTCATAATATTCCGCCACGAACTGTATCATCCATAGGATGCTGCTAACTCGGACAGTAACTATAAAGTCCTCAATCCAAGGATCCTATTCTAAGCATGCCAATCACAAGCAACACAAGGGAACCTGATGGTGGACAAACCAACCCAACCAAACCTAGATCGAACGGATCTAGCCCCCAAGCTATGGATCAATCACAAAGAGGAGTATGGCATCACATCAGCAGCATCCTGCAACTAGTCATGCTATTAAGCATACACTAGTGAGAGCCCAATAGGTATACTTATACCCTCCAAGGCCCATGCACCACTAGTAGTGCACTGTGACATCTCACTGGACACCTCTGCAGCCTATCTGGGCCACGTCATCCAGTTCCCCAATGACTCACTGATAGACCCATACAAATCCACCATCAAGTGTTTAGGCCTACAACCATTAATTATGACCATGTTCACATAAGGGCCCCAATTTCCTTATAGTCACAATTAACTTACGGTTTGTTGGTCTATCGGTCACTAGCATGGACACGCTATTCGAGACCAGTCATGGGCATGACATTCTTCCCCCCTTATTCAAGTTATGTCTTCAGAACTTTAAACTGGAAAAGATCCTCCTTAAGCTTCCTTTATGTTCCCAAGAATCGTCATCGTCTGTATATCCCTTCCATTGAACCACATGCTCGGTAACTATACGATTTTCTCAATCGTTTAGTTCTTGTTTTCAAGATTTTTCCGGGTTCAAGTGGAGACAAACCTGACGATTCATTCAACAGGTCCAATCGATCTCCAGATCCAAGATACTCTCCTTCACGTAGACTCTTTCAGAGACGGCTTACGTGAAATCCAGGATGCACTTGAGATCCATCCGAAAATTCCAATTGGTAAGCTAAGGATCTGATCTTTTTCAAGATCTTAAATGGTCCTCTAAATTTTAGGGGACAACTAATAATGCTTGCTGGTACCCAATCCCCCACTTGGAAGTCTCTCGGTGATCTTTTCAGACTTGCATAATGTCAGTCCCCATCCTGGGTACACTAGACATTCTCACGTGCAATCCGTATCATTTCCTGCATATCATGTAGGAAATCCGCTACTTTCTAAAACTTGAGTTACTGTAACCCAATCTCCATCAAGGTGATTACCTCTCCTAGGAGAATGCTATGAAAATATGAATAGATATCTTAACTGATCTTCTGATCTTGTAGGTAATCTTTCTTTTAACTGATCAAGTATAACTAGAATCTGAACTATGATTCGTCAATCATAATTCATCGGATTCTTGTCCTATACTCAATAAAAGAACGTGATACCCTCACATAGGCAACAATTAATGATCAAAAGAATTCTTGAACTAAGAGTCTTCTCTAGTTTAGCAAATACGGCTTGACCAAAAGTGACTAGTGAACTTCGAATCGCGAATGTTCAAAATGTCACTTTGGTACCGTAAAGCCTAAACAGACACTCTATGACTACTTGGTCTATACCCGAATAAACATAGTCGATTTGGTAAGGTGATCAGTCATACCAAAATTCCACTAACCTGTTTATTCATCCGAGGTATGAATACTATCCTCTCCTATGGATTAGGTAATTCCTAGCATCCGAGTTATGATTTACCAATCCCAACTCTCCATATTCCCAAGACCATACCAATCATAAGAGTGCATTACAATTCTTAAAAGATACATGAGTTGTTCCTGAAAGTCCTGTCCATTTGGAAAGTTCCAAACTTTTCCAACTCACACACGGTGCCCATGTAAGGTTTGTAATCTAAAAAATGCCCTACTTTAGACATGGCTCAAATTGTCATTCCAAAGATAGGGTCCCAATCTAGAATACGTCTAGATTTTTCTCTTAAGTTATAATCTAAGATAACTTAAGATTTACCAGAACCTCATTACGTGAAACTCTAACTTTTGGCAATCCACAACTATCCAACTCTCCTGAGTCTTCCAGGATAACATTTCATCAATTTCAAATGGGAAGATAAGGCCAAAAAGTTATCGTGTATTCTATGCACACACATCTGTAAACGAATCCAAAATGACTCATAGATGTTGTGACTTATAAGCAATACATCTCAACAATAGTATCCGTAATTAAGATTATATTGTTGATTTCCAACAACTAACTCAGAAGTAACGCTCTTCACTCGGCTAGCTGTATCAGATTTAGAAAATATTTAAATGTCTAGGTGTGGTACCAAAACACCACATTTAATGTGATTCTAAATCAATTCTAGGTTAATAAGCAATTCTTAATGAGAAATTACTATAACCCAGCGAGAAATTGTCTTAAACACAATTGTCATCAATGTGCCTATGTACCAACAACTAGTTTATGCATGCAAATAAACTTAGTCCATGGAATACTTTGTAGATCCACAAGATTAGAAGTTTGTACTAATGATCCCACAAAGATTCATTACATAGCATATCTCTACAGATAACTCAAACCAAAGTTATTTGATGTTATCAGTTCTTGTCTTAAAAACGTCATTATTTTCTTCCTGCAGCTTCCACTGCCCATTTTCTAACATCGCCCAAGTCAACGAGCCAAAGTGCATCTATTTTTTATTATCAGTCAATATGCTGCTCTACGGTAAACTATTTTTTGATCACTATCTTGCCCAATAAAACTATTCGATAGATTTACAAAGCAATCACAATTTTTGTGAGGTATATCACGTTCTTTAAAAATTTAAACATACAACTCGTAGTCACAAAACCTCAATACAGCATCTGCAAGTATTCACAAAGATTTGCCAGATGACTATGTATATTTAAGTTGGTGCATTTGTATTTTGCTATAATATAAGCAACAAAGCAATCACATCCTTTGTGAGACACATCACGTTATGTAAATATTCAAACATATAACTCGTAGTCACAAAATAAGGAGTGTACTCAATACGTCCCTCAACTGGGTTTTGTAGTTGTTTGAGCTAAAATCTAGAATGTTGAGCTATTTGTTTTCTATTGAATGATCCTATTTTGTTGTTATGCTTTAAAAGGCATTTTTGCTTAACATGCAAAAGCCACTTTGTGTATCATAATATCCAAACTAAGTTTACTTTTAGAGGCATGCAACTTGTATCTATCCTCACAAAATAGGACCAAGAGTGACCTGCTATCAAGTGACCACCTGCAAATGCCCCTTGCAACCTGCTAAGAGCAAATGGGCAATTGTTCAAGTATCCAGAAAGAAAAAGCTACAAAATGGCCACTTATATTATATCACGGTCAAAGTACTTGAAATAAATCTTGCATTCTGAAAGGCTTAAAAGTATTTGGTGAGTCGATTTTGCTTTTTTTAAGCTTCATATCAATATTTTGGCATTCAGTTAGCAACCGTTGTTTTCTATTAGCTTGCGTAAATGTACATTGTGCTGGGAGAGAGAGTATGATTCTATTAAAATAGTGTAGGAAGCAAGTATTTCGGATGTCAGTCCTTGTAGAACTTCACTTGAGTCACGACGTTGTTCTGTCAGTCGGAGCTTTTTGTAACAGTCGGAGCTTTCAGAATGCAGGATATCATATGGAGATGCAGATGGAAGTTGCAGATGCAAAACTCAAAAAGAGAGAGATGCTATCTTCTTGAAAAGCACAAGAGTGGGGCTGATGCTTCCTTTGCTTGGAAGCACAAGAGTGGGGCTGATATTGCCTTTGCTTGGATTCTTCTGGGCATAAAATGATCAGATGAAAGGTGGATAGTTGTTGATGCAAGAAGAGAAGATGCAGACTACACATTCAGAAGAAATGGTTCTGAAGACCATTAATGAAGAAGAATGCTTAGATACAGAGATGCAGATCAAAGGTTGCCAAACTCCGGAATTATGGCATGCCTTTCAACATTTTGAAGTAGAAGAGAGATTGTTAAGGTTGGATCCTTGTAGGGAGTAGAGACAGAGAAAGTGAGCGAGTGCCCGAGAGAGAGGAGTAGGGAGGCGGAGGCACAAAGAAATAAGCCTGTGGAGAGAGAGAGAGAGAGAGAGAGAGAGAGAGAGAGAGAGAGAGAGAGAGAGAGAGAGAGAGAGAGAGAGAGAGAGAGAGAGAGAGAGAGAGAGAGAGAGAGAGAGAGAGAGAGAGAGAGAGAGAGAGAGAGAGAGAGAGAGAGAGAGAGAGAGAGAGAGAGAGAGAGAGAGAGAGAGAGAGAGAGAGAGAGAGAGAGAGAGAGAGAGAGAGAGAGAGAGAGAGAGAGAGAGAGAGAGAGAGAGAGAGAGTCATGCCCATGACTGGTCTCGGGTAGCGTGTCCACGCTAGGGACTGGTAGACCCTATAATTAGTGAGGGGGAGAGAGGGGTGAGAAGGGTATGAGAAGGGCACATATTTGTCATCATGAAGGATGACAAATAGTTACACACACATGTAGTTTTAAACCAAGGAAAGAATCTATATACATTTTTTTTCAAACGTTTTTTAGCCTTTCTCTTTGCAAAACCGTGACATTTTTCATGGGCAGTGGGTGACATTTTCGGTGGCATATCCGAGTTATGTCATATATTGTAAAAAATTTCACTTTCCATATACGTAAAATGTGCTATAATGCCTAAATACATGTAAAGGCCTATTTCGCACTTTGTAAATTCATATTTTAAGTAGAAGTTGCGACGTTCTAAAGAGATGCAATAGAAGTCCGGAACCGACATTTAACGGTTCGTAAATGACATTGAGGCTGGTGATCGTTCCTATAAGGTCGACACTTCGTGCCATTGTACTGACGCATTTCTACGTAGAGCTGAGTATCAATAGAGAGAAGAGCAAGTTCCTATAGCTTGAGCATTTTTTTCCTTCTGCTATCTTTCACAGAATTACTTCTTATCATATGTGCGAACACACTCTATATGATCTGTGGATGATTGTGATACTGTTCTGTTTGCGTCACACACATTTCTTATATTATACTGAATTTCAGTTACTCTAACATGGATTTTCAGGCGCACCAGCAAGTAACAATTCTGACTAATGTGTGCAGGGTATTAGCCGAAGCTGTTAAGCATCATTTCTTAGCAGACCTTCTTTCATTTTTGAATGAGCTATGTGTTCAGATAATGGGATTGTTTGAGACTCTGTTTTGCTTGCTTTCTGCGATAAGGAATAATTCTCTGTGTTTGATTAAGAAGAATCCTTAGCTAATGTGATTCTGCTTACGGAATCCAATTGCTAGTTGCTATCAGTTCTGACTATTTCCTTGATGCCTGAAGAGCCTGAAAGATGAAGTAATCCTTGCATTTACAGACCTTGACCAAAACATTTCATCACTGGTGTTCCTGGATGCCAATTTACCCAAATATCTTTGGATAACCAGTTATGTCGCTGTAGTATTCGTTGTAAATTTTATACATACCAATCCGTTTACCATCATATATACATTTACCATGCAAAAGGTGAGATTATTCTCTCTCTTGGGGAATGATCAAACCTTTTATACTACATAATTCATCATTTTTGTGAAAATCTATAACGACTAGGCCACCACACATTAATTGATCTTCGCTGATTCTTTGAGTACATGTTGAATTTGAGAGTGATTTTGCCAAAAATCATAGATTAAGGAGTGATATACAAGGTGAGAGGATGAAATTCATTGTACCATCACTCTAGATTTGTTCAAGAGTGATAGGGTCAAGTTTAGAAGCATCAAGGGGGCCGAGGTGAAGGATGGAGCTTTAAGTTCAAAATGCAAATACAAGAAGGACAAGTCCAAGGAAAGGTCTTTCCTTTGTGGAAAGGTGAATGAAGGCTTGGAGTCTCACAAGGACTTGCAAGATTTGTCTTCAACACATGTCAAATCTTTTGAAATTTTTCATTTGGAAGTGCATTGTTTGGTTCAAGATGCAAAGATAGATGTCAATTTCATGAAAGTAACTTGGATTTATTTTATGTCCTTGGAAAGTATTTTGCTTGGAACTTTAGATAAGTTCAAACTTATTGTTATGATCCAAGAGAAATCAATCAAGAATAAGGAGCAACAATCACAAAATGAAAATAGTTTCATTTATGCTATCATGTCAACTTATGAAGAACCATTTTGCTTTGAAGAGATTTTTGTATCTCAAAGGTGGATTAAGGCAATACTAGTTGAGTGTCATGCCTTAAAAGATAGCAAAAGTATGTTTTCCTTGTAAACTTACATTAGTTATGAAGTCAAGGAAATGGAAATATCTTCATAATGTAGGATCTTTTGGTTTCAATAAGATCATGAATGATGTGTTCATTCATAAAGATGAAAATTGCAAGTTTTCAATTTTAAAGGCAAGTTGTAAACTTCTTATGAGAATAAGTGAAGCATCCAAAGTGGACACTTATGTCCATAAGCAAGTAGTTAGTCTTATTGAGATGGAAATACCTTTTGATTTCAATATTGGAAAAATCATGCCAAGTTGTGGTGATTTTTGGACTTATGTTTCTAGCATAAGTAATCTTGATAATCATGGAAGTGCATATTGAATGGTCATACTTGTTGTGATCATTATGAGACATGAAGGTCTCGGATTTCCATAAAAAAGGAGCACCATGAAGAGGATCTTAAGAAGTCATCTCAAGGTTCAAATGTGCCAAGGATTGAGGAGGAGAATCCTTCTCAAGTTCAAGTGTGCCAAGGATTGAGGAGGAGAGACCTTCTCAAATTGTGATTCCAAAAAGAAACTCAAGAAATATGGTCGAGTCCATGTGGCTCACATTTCAAGGGAAAGAGAGCATATCTCATGTGGTATACATCTCATACTTACTTCTCTTGATTCATTTGATGAATCAATTTGCTTTAGTGAGATCATTGCATCTCAAAATTGGAGTAAAGCCATACTAGTTGAGTATGAAGTCTCTCTTGAGGACATAGATGATGTTCTTAAAAGTTTAAATTGACTTTAAATCAATTAGAAAAAAAATGGTTATTTCATCAAATGTATGCTCTTGAGTCATGCAAGAGCAAAAGTGATTTGTTCACTCATAGTTTGAAAATTGGTATGGAGACAAATTGTAAACTCTTTATGAGAGTAAGTGAATCATCTTCTAAAGACACTTATTTCCATAATGAAGTATTTAGCCTCATTGGATCTGAGATTAGCATGGTAAACAAGCATGAAGATATGATTCGAACACTTTGTTATTATAACATGCATAGTCTTGCCAACCTGGATGAGTCTAATTCTCTAGATTGTGGTAACATGATGTTAGATCTTTGTGATCCTAAAAAGACAAGAAGGAATCTATATTTCCTCATGGAGGATCATGCACATGAAGAGGAGCAAGCCTCAAGGTCAAGCATCTACATGAAATTTGGAAGGGATCAATTTTGGAGGTGCTAGGATGGTGCAAAGCTCTCAAGTTCATCAAAGATGTCAACATCAAAGAAGCACTATCATGGATATGGTGATTTCAGATCAACATCAAGCTCATTGGTCACACCTTTTGAACCAACAAAAACCAATTCAGCTCATGGAGTCAAGTTCAAGATCATCATGTTTTCCATCAAGCTAGATTTACCAGGCTAGATTTTTTAGTGTGAAAAATGCAAAAATAAGCTTGGCAGAGGCCAAAAATCATGTATATAGGATGATTACACATGTGTAGAGCCTGTTATCACGTGTGAAAATAGTGTACTTGTCATGTACCATAATCATATAGGTTGTACATATGATTTAATTCAAGTTCTAGTGGCTAAAAGGCCAAAAACTAGTTTTCTAGACATATGACACATGGCATCAATCTATTGATTGCATGAGCCACATCCTTTGGTTAGGTGTCATATTCCATGTATAGAGGACAACTCACATGTGTGGAATGAGCTGAAGTAGGCAAATTTTGACTTCTAGAAGATTTTCAAGTAGATCTCCATATAGAAGGAAAATGGACCAAAAGTGCTTAAAATAGAAGGTTTTGTCCAAGTGTCAGTTTTGCATGATGAATCATCATATGACAAAGCACCTTCACACATGTGGGATCAGAGGGATGATCAGTACCACGAGATCTCACTTATTGCATATATAGAACCACATTTGGCCATAATCAGTGTGAGACACCAATCTTGGTTTTGGAAGCAATTTTGAGTGATTCTCTCCATTTGTCTACATTTGTTTTGATTGTTTTGAGGTTCTATCAATGTGTACTTGATTTTCAAGTTGGAGTCCGTACTCAAACAGTGTTTCACACGTGTGAAACCAGCAAGTACACCTACCTTCAATTAATGATTGTTCTTGTTAGGATGTTGTGTCTAGAATTGATCTAGATTGATCTTAATCTCAAGTAGATTGATATATCAAGTAATCTCACAACCAATCCCTCTTGAGGATCAGATTAGGATCCACTCTTGGTCCTTTTTGTACTTTTTTCACAAGTTAGGACTGAGATCCGTGGGTTGATGCAAGGAAGAAAATTCATGCTAGAAATATATTCTTTTGACCGAATCTCCGGTCGAGATTTTGGATGTGAAACAACACTCTTTGAGAAATATTCTCTCTTAGAGGATAACCAAGAAAGTGGTGTGTACAGATCAGAAGTGATCTGTAGAGATATGCTACGTAGTGAATCTTTGTGATCATTAGACCTTTTGTACAAACTTTTAATCCTGTGGATCTACAACGTATTCCATGAACTAAGTTATTTGCATGCATAAACTAGTTGTTGATACATAGGCATATTGATGAGGATTTTGTTAAGACAATTTCTCGCTGGGATATAGTAATTTCTCATTGAGAATTGCTTATTGACCTAGAAGTAATTTAGAATCAGATTAAATGTGGTGTTTTGGGTACCCTACCTAGACATTTAAATATTTTCTAAATTCGATACAACTAACCGGGTAGGAAGCATTACTTCTGAGTTAGTTGTTGAAAATCAACAATATAACCTTACTTATGGATATTGTTGTTTAGATGTATTGCTTATAAGTCACAGCGTCTATGAATCATTTTGGATTCATTTATTGATGGGTGTGCATAGAATGCATAAGAACTTTTGGAACTTATCTTTTCCAGCTGGAATAGATGGATTGCTATCCCGGAAGACTCAGGAGAGTTGGATAGTTGTTTGCCAAAAGTTAGAACTTCCTTCGTTAAAATGCGAAGGTGTACGAAGGTAAAATCCCGAAGGTAAGTGTCGCAATTTCCATATTGGTGAACTCACTAAATACACCATATTCCAATATAGTGTCGGGTTTTTCGCAAAATATAAATGTAGTGAAGGTCTCGGCTTTTTTGCAATGCAAACAATTGCAGCATGCTTTCCCATTTTTGCAAACAATGTAAACTTCGGTAAAAAAAAATAAAAAAATAAAAAATAATAATAATAATTGGACAAAAAAAATGACGGCCTTCAAAAACTGATGTATCGAACATTAGTCATAATAGCGCTTCACCCTTGAACCATTTACTCGAGTGTCAAGTAAATGTCCTTGGAGATCAGCTAACTGAAGTGATCCATTATTAAAAACTTCTATAACTTTATACGGTCCCATCCATCTGGTATGTAATTTTCCAAGAAACAACATGTGTCTGTTATCATACAGAAGCACATAGTTCCCTTGTTTAATTTTTAATTTCTTAATGGATTGGTCAAAAATTTCTTTTCTTTTACTCTGAACTCGTTCAGTCTCGATTGATGAAAGACGACAATCCTCTTCCAGTTGTGTCAAAGAAATTATCCGCTCCCGGAGACTATCGTGTTCATCTATTCGCTCTTCATTACTAATGCGAAACGTCGGAACTTCAAATTCTATTGGTAGTATGGGATGCATTCCATACACAAGATAGTATGGAGTCTGCCTAGTTGTAATCTTTTCAGCAGTTCTATATGCCCATAAGATAGATGGTAGCTTCTGATCCCAATCAGAAGAATGTGTTTCCGTTACTTTATTCAAAATTTTACATAGAATTCCATTTGCCCGCTCCGTAAGCCCATTTGCTTTTGGATTATATGGAGTGGTTTGGCGATGTGTAATAGAAAAATATGACAACATGGCTTCAGTGGTCTGATTAAGGAAATGGGTTCCCCTATCGCTAACAAGTTCTAAGGGACAACCATATTGTGTGATAATGTTTTGGAATAAAAACTTTGCTACAGTCTTAGCATCATTCTTAATTGTGTCTTCGGCCTCTACCATCTTGGTAGCATAGTCCGTGGCAATGAGTATGTAACGACGACGAGTTTTACGCGTGGTCGGTTTGATAGGTCCTACAAAATCTATCCCCCACTTCTCAAAAGGTGCCAAGGAGATAATTGGAGTAAGTGGCCAATGTGTTGCAAAGCTGGGTTTCCCCATCCTCTAGCATGCATCACATTTTTTGATGAAAATTTTAAAATCTCTATAGACGGTAGGCCACCAATATTTAGCATTAAAAATCTTTTTTGCAGTGTTTTTAAGAGCATAATGACCCCCCGAATCTTCCTCATGTAATGCACTTATTACAATGGTCATCTCGGTTGGTTCTAAAATCGACGAAGACTATCGTCAGCTCCTAATTTATACAATATACTATTTACAATCGTGTAAGGTCCTACCTTAGAAAGAAAAACAGTTTTTTGCTGTTTATTAAAATGTTCAGGATATATCTGGTCCTGTAAAAAATTAATAACGTCCCTATGAATTGATGTTTTTGATTGAATACTCATTATATGTTCATCTGGAAATTCATTGGTAATAGGTTCTAGTTGGTTTTTTGTTTGGAGGCGGGATATGTAATCAGCATTTTGATGATCGTTGCCTCTTCTTAATTCTACTTCATAATTAAACTCATCTAATAATAATACCCATCTAGCTATTCTACTCGAAAGATCAGGTTTATTCACTAAATGTTTTAATGCGTAGTGATCTACATGAAAAACAAAAGGGTATCTTAAAAGGTAATGTCTAAATTTCTTTACTGAATAAATCATCCCTAATGCTTCTCGCTCTGTAGCGAAATAATTCTTATCTGATGCAGCAAATTGCCTTCCCGCATAGTAAATTGGATAATCTATATTTTGGTCATCTTTCTGACTAAGAACCACACCTATCGCAAACGATGATGTGTCTAAATATACATGGAACTTAGCTCAATTTGGAGGTCTAACCCCAGTGGCTTCTGCTAATGACTGTTTCAATTGATCAAAAGCTTTCTGATGGTCTTGTGTCCAATGGTACTCAACAGATTTTTTTAATAAACTTGTTAAAGGAGTTACTACTATAGCATAATCTGTAATTATCCTCCGATAGTAACCTACATGACCTAGAAAACCTCTAAGCTCTCTTAAATTGGTTGGTTTTAATAATTCTAAAATCATTTTTATTTTTTCAATGTCGGCTTGTATACCATCCTTCAAAATTTTATGTCCTAAAAGGATTCCTTCCCTCATCCCAAAGTAACACTTAGCAGGATGCAGTTTAAGAGATGTCTCTTGACATCTTCTCAATGTTTTCTCTAATGCATCTAAATGGTTTTTAGTTGATGAATAGACACAAAAGTCATCCATAAAAATTTCTAAAAACTTTTTTAAATTTTTTTGAAAAATATTCGTCATCATACGTTGGAATGTGGCAGGTGCATTACAAAAACCAAAGGGCATTCGCGTATATGCGTACGTCCCCCAATTAGTGGTGAAAGTTGTTTTGGATCTATCCTCCTCTATTATAAAAACTTGGTTATAACCTGAGAATCCATCTAAAAAACTATAACATTCATGACTAGCTACTTGGTCAAGAATAGTATTTGTATACGGCAGAGGATGATAATCCTTTGCTGTAGCAGCATTTAGTTTCCTAAAATCCTGACAAACTCTAATCTTGCCCGTCTTCTTCTTAGGTACTTTAACTATTGGTGATACTCACTCACTGCTTAGAACAAGATATATAATACCCGCTCTAAGATATCTATATAATTCGTCTTTTATTGATAATGAGTACTTTGGATTCAATCTATATTGACGTTGTCTAACATGTATTGTTCCTTGAATGAGATCTATTCTATGTTCGTCCCATTTAATTGGTATTCCTATTAAATCATCCATTGACCAAGCAAACACTTTTTGGTATTTTTGAAGAAGCAATATATACTCTTCACATTCTTGGTCCGATTGGTGTTTATATAGATTCAAAGTCTTACATTTATTAATTTCTATTTCTACATAATCTGTTTTATCTACCATCCCCTCGGTCAGACTTGCTCTGGTTCCACCCAGAACTTCTCTTGACTCGGATGTTATCCGTATTTCTTCTTCCTCATCAATCTCATAGCATTCTATGAAATTGATCCATGACTCAGCAGGTCTAGCTAACTGCTCACCCCATCTCAAAAGGTGACCCCCTATTGGACTGGCTGTGAGAATGCTTGGAAAAGATATTTGTTTGGTAGACCAATTTATAATAGCATCTGCTTGATATAACCATGGTCTTCCAAATAATATCGAATAATGTGGTGTATCTATTGGATCTATGACAAGAAAATTCATAACAAACGTCTCTGTCTCTATAATTACGTTAATACCTCTTAGCTCACCTACTGGTATACATTTAGTCGCATCCGCTTAATGGATTTCGTGATAAGTGATAGGCTGTATCTGGTTCTCTAATCCTAATTCTTTAACCATTGTTTTTGTTACTAGATTGATACTGGATCCTGAGTCTATTAGTATTCTATCTATAGTCTGATCTCCTATAATCACACTAATCTCTAGAACTCCACAATCTCCTCTATCTACATATTCTACTCTATTACTGTATGCAGGTATACTTAGTGTGACTAACCTCTTCCCTTCCTCAGTCCCTACTGACTGAAGCCCTTCTTCCTCCGAAGTATAGCTTGAGGAAGATGTAAGTGTCTCGCCTTCGTACTTATCTTTTTCCCATGATATGGAAATTCTATTATGACTTTTTCCTGTCGGTGTCTCCATCTGGTCTCTGAGGGTAGTCTCCTTTTTCTTCCAATGGGTTATAACATCGGCCTGATAGAGCCATGGCTGTCCTAATAACACTTTATATGACGATTGTCTCGTAGTTTTTAATATTATAAAATCCATAAGAAACTTGTGGTCTCCAATATAAACTGTGATCTGAAATAGTTCTCCTATTGGTGATCTTCTAGTTGCATAAGCTAACCTTAAATGTCTTAAAGTGGGTGCTATTCTATGATTAATGCCTAATTCATATGCCGTTTCTTCAATCATTATATTTACACTAGATCCGGAATCTATGGGTACATTATCTAAGATGCAGCCATTAATTATTATCTGAATCTCTGGTTGGCCTTCATCACCGTAATTAACTAATCCTAAGTTGATTTCTGGTAACTTTGCTTTTCTTCTCTTTTTATTTTGCAAGAATTGCTTAATTTCTTTCTTATAATATTGGTTATCGTCTAATAACTGTTTAAAGGTTATATTAGGCATTCTAGAAACAAGGTCTTCTACAATATTATAAGAACGGTTTCTAAGTGGTGACAGATCTCTAGGTATCTCGCTACTTATAACTGGATCTGAAAATTTCACTTTCTTAACTTGTCTAGTTTCTTCGTCTAAAAGCTTCTTAGCTTCTGAACTAATATCAACATCATAATGTTTTTCATTAGACTTATCAAGACTTAATTCTTTATTACTCGGAATTTTTACTAACTGTTCTGTGAACTTCGCTTTTTCTGTCATGTTTTTCGCAATTTTCGCAATTTTTGCCTTAGTTTTCTTCTTACCTTTAAGTGTTAAAGAATCTTTACTACTTCCTGTAGTTACTTTATTTATCTTTTTCTCTAAATCTGGCCATTGATGCTCTTGATCTAATAATTCAGACTCTACTTTTATCCTCTGAACTATCATGTCAGTATTAGTCTTAGATTGCCGAAGGTCGTCTTCCCTAGGTGAGTTTACAAACCTTGGTTTAGACCGTGGCTATTGTGGCTGAAGACATTCAGCTGTGACATGTCCTTTTCCTTTACAATTAGCACAGAGCGGCACATATCCTGCTGATCTCCTGGGTTCATGACAATAAGGCGAATAGTGCCCGGGGCTCCGCAATTGTAGCACAAACCCGTTACTATGGTCGGTGGAGTGGAATCTCGTGTTCCGCCCCTTCGCAAAATAGTGTACTGTTGACTAGTACGTTGTTTTGGTATCATAGTTTTTTGGTTAGTAGGATATAATCATGAGGAGTATAAGCTACCTCCTCATGATTACTAATTGGACAGAGGAATAGTTCCTCTTCTAAATAATTAGTCTGTAAACTGGGACAGTTGGTCTTAGAATGACCTTCCTTCCCACAAGCGGTACACCAAACATTGGCGTTAGGCTTCGCTTTCTTTCGCTTGGCTTTAACGTCAGATATCTGGACTTTCAAGTCACTCATTTCTCTTGTTAATAGCTCAACACTTTTTCTTAATGGATCCATCTTTTCGGATTTCTCCATTCTTTTCTTTCTATCTGAATTCCTATTTTTGGATTTCCTATAAGAAGATGTTTCAGATTCTTCTGTTCATTTAAATTTGTGCTTTTTACTACTTTTTCTTTCATTTCTCCGTCTGCGAGAAATTCGAGAAGTTTTGTAATTCTCAACAGAGGCAATGACATCTTCCAAAGAAATCATCAAACCCTGTCGACAATATTGATCCATTTTCTTAGGCAAACCACCCAAGAACCATTCATTTTGCATAGGAACTGGATACTGGGCTCCTAACTTTTCTATTAAATTCTTAACCCTACGAGTATATTTCCTAAGTGATTCCTTTGGCTTTTTCTCAACAGAGTTAAGCCGAGCCAACAATCTAGTAGAATATCCTATCTCCCTAAACTGTTTAAGGAATGCTGCTTTTAAAGCATTCCAAGTATTAACTATTTCCGGTACTAATTGACTGTACCAAATCCTAGCCTGCTTCCGTAGAAGACCTGGCAAAATTCTAACTTTATCCTCATCCGTATGCTCTTTATTTGCTATGGTAATGGATTCAAATTGCGACAAATAACTATCCTTATCTTCAGAAGATGATCCCTTAAAGAAATCGTATCTGATTTTTGTAGATGTGGGTGGCACTGGATTAGCCATATTAATAGATGGTGGTGAACTAGATGAACTTGGAGGATCTGAATCTAAACTTTGCTCAGACAAAGATTCTAAACTTGGTTCGGAAGTAGAATCAGACAAATCTGAATCAGGTGAATCTGTAGAACTTGGTGTTTCAACGGATCTTTCCTCAAATGAATCTACAAATGCTGTAGTAGCATGTAGAAGATCATTAAACGCTTCAGGTGTTAATCTTGTTCTAACTGGTGAATTTTGCAAATTCTGCAAATACAAATCTCTAGACTTCCTATATGCTTCTAAATGTTGTGCACGCTCTACACGCTTCTATTCAATAGTTGCTTGAGAGTACGTTCTTGGCATGCATTACATGAGAAAGATTCGTAGATGTAATACACTCAAAAATATTGGAAAAGGTGAAATTCATCTCCCCGGCAACGGCGCCAAATTATGTGGTGGCCTAGTCGTTATAGATTTTCACAAAAATGATGAATTATGTAGTATAAAAGGTTTGATCGTTCCCCAAGAGAGAGAATAATCTCACTTTTTGCATGGTAAATGTATATATGATGGTAAACGGACTGGTATGTATAAAATTCACAACAAATACTACAGTGACATAACTGGTTATCCAAAGATATTTGGGTAAATTGGCATCCAGAAACACCAATGATGAAATATTTTGGTCAAGGTCTATAAATGTAAGGATTACTTTATCTTTCAGGCTCTTCAGGCATCAAGGAAACAGTCAGAACTGACAGCAACTAACAATTAGATTCAGTAAGTAGAATCACATTAGCTAAGGATTCTTTTTAATCAAACTCAGAGAATTAGTCTTTATCGCAGAAAGCAAGCAAAACAAAGCCTCAAACAATCCCGTTATCTGAACACATAGCTCATTCAAAAATGAAAGAAGGTCTGCTAAGAAATGATGCTTAACAGCTTCGGCTAATACCCTGCACACATTAGTCAGAATTGTTACTTGTTGGTGTCGCCTGGAAATCCATGTTAGAGTAACTGAAATTCAGTATAATATAAGAAATGTGTATGACGCAAACAGAACAGTATCACAATCATCCACAGATCATACAAAGTGTGTTCGCACATATGATAAGAAGTAATTCTGTGAAAGATAGCAGAAGGAAAAGAATGCTCAAGCTATAGGAACTTGCTCTTCTCTCTATTGATACTCAGCTTTGCGTAGAAATGCGTCAGTACAATGGCACGAAGTGTCGACCTTATAGGAACGATCACCGGCCTCAATGTCGTTTACGAACCGTTAAATGTCAGTTCTGGACTTCTATTGCGTCTCTTTAGAACGTTGCAACTTCTACTTAAAATATAAATTCACAGTGCGAAATAGGCCTTTACATGTATTTAGGCACTATAGCACATTTTACGTATATGGAAATTGAAATTTTTTACAATATATGACATAACTCAGATAATGTGAAATGATAAGTCTCCACATAATGCACCTAATTCAAGCTTCAAATTTTAATTTTTTTTGGCTGATCTAATCCAAGGACTAATCAAGGGATTAGATTTTCTATAGAAAATGCTTGATTTTGCACTAAAAATCTTTCAAATTGGGTGTGTGAGTCAAATTGTATAGATTTTTGAATTTTCTCAGCCAAAACCGGAGCTGTACGGCCTCACACGTGTGAAAAGTGTTCCTACAGCCCACAACAAGATCTGGACCAAAAATTTTGAGGATAGCTATCAAATCCAACTCGCTACACAAAATTTGACTAAAACTGCTAACTTTGGCTTTGATTTGGATTAACCCTATGAATTTCAACAAAACCTCTTGTACTAGGCTTTGATACCATGTGAAAAAAGTACAAAAAGGACCAAGAGTGGATCCTAATCTGATCCTCAAGAGGGATTGGTTGTCAGATTACTTGATCTATCAATCTACTTGAGATTAAGATCAATCTAGATCAATTCTAGACACAACATCCTAACAAGAACAATCATTAATTGAAGGTAGGTGTACTTGCTGGTTTCACACGTGTGAAACACTGTTTGAGTACGGACTCCAACTTGAAAATCAAGTACACATTGATAGAACCTCAAAACAATCAAAACAAATGTAGACAAATGGAGAGAATCACTCAAAATTGCTTCCAAAACCAAGATTGGTGTCTCACACTGATTATGGCCAAATGTGGTTCTATATATGCAATAAGTGAGAGCTCGTGGTACTGATCATCCCTCTGATCTCACATGTGTGAAGGTGCTTTGTCATATGATGATTCATCATGCAAAACTGACACTTGGGACAAAACCTTCTATTTTGAGCACTTTTGGTCCATTTTCCTTCTGTATGGAGATCTACTTGGAAATCTTCTAGAAGTCAAAATTTGCCTACTTTAGCTTATTCCACACATGTGAGCTGTTCTCTACACATGGGATATGACACCTAACCAAAGGATGTGGCTCATGCAATCAATAGATTGATGCCATGTGTCCTATGTCTAGAAAACTAGTTTTTGACCTTTTTAGCCACTAGAACTTGAATTAAATCATATGTACACTCACTCTTAGGAATCAAATTTTCCAAAGTTTCCAAAGCAGTGAAGAGAGTGCATCAAACTATGTTCTGAGAGTTAAAGATTTACATAGAGAGCTTTCTTGTGTTGGTGTTACTATTAACCAAGATGAGCTAGTTCAAGTCATTTTAAATGGCTTGAGAGATGACTATGATAATCTTGTTCAGTCTTTTGCCATTAAGGAGGAGTTGCCTAATCTAGAAACTCTCCAAAGAATTCTTATTTTTGAAGAATCTAGGCAAAGCTATAAATTGTCCAGAATGAACAAACTCGAGCATGGTGGAAGTGACAAAGCCCTCTTTGTCAAAGACAAGCATAAAGGAAGGAGTAAGAACCAGTTCTCTCAAGCATCCAACAAAGACAAAGCCAAAGATCGAGACAAAGATGGTGAAGAGGATGATTCATGTCATCCTTCTATTTCAAAGACCAAAAAGAAAAAAGTGAAGTGTTTCTTCTATGGCAAGAAGGGGCACTATGCCTTTAAGAAGAAAAACCAACTCAAGCAAGCTAATCTCTCCAAAGAGATTGAAGAGGATTCTATTGCAAGGGATAGAGAAGGATCTCTTATGGTGTCCAGTTTTTCTTCATCATCTTTCAAGAAAGATGGAGCTTGGTACATAGATAGTGGAGCTTCTTCACATATGTGCTGTTCAAAGGAGTCTTTTGACTCAATTGTACCTTACAAAGGACTTAAGAGATCTATTTACACTGCTAATGATCATGAGTGCTCTATAGAAAAAATTGGCAGCATTCCATTGAACCTTGTTTCTCCAAAGTTCTTGCACTTTCTAATGTTCTTTTCATTCCAAAACTTACAAAGAACTTGATTAGTGTGGGAAAGTTGCTTGATAATGGTTGTGATGTAAAGTTCAACTTCAATACTTGCTTTATCAAGAAAAATGATGAGATCCTAGCTGATGGATCTAGATGTGGTGGAATTTTTAAGTTGATCTTTGTTATCTAAGGAGGATTTGTGGCATAGAAGGTTAGGACATCCTAACTTTAAATCTATGTCTTCTATGGTCAAGAAAGTGAAGGCAATTGGTCTTCCAAAATCTCTTTCCAAAGATTTCAAGCCTTGTGAGACTTGTGCTATTGCAAAATTTTTTCTCTTCTAAAAGTATTGGTGGTGCAACATGATTTGTCACCTTTATTGATGACTTTACTAGATATTCTTGGTTGTATCTACTTTCTTCAAAGACTATGGTTTTTGATCACTTCCTAATTTTCAAAGCTTATGTTGAGAAACAATTTTCTTTCAAAGTTAAAGCTTTAAGATGTGATGGAGGAGGTGAATACATCCTCAACAAGTTTCATGAATACTGTGAAGGTGAAGGAATAAAGAGAGAGTTTTCTTGTGCTTATTCTCCATCTCAAAATGGAGTTGCTGAGAGGAAAAATAGATCTTTATGTGAATGTGCTAAAGCAATTCGAGTTGAAGCTTCTTTGCCAATTGAATATTGGGGTGAAGCTATAAATTGTGCAAACTATTTGTGCAACAGATTACCTCACAATGCACTTGCTAGAAAATCACCTTTTGAAGTCTTGTTTAAGAAGAAACCTAAGGTAGATCACCTTAGAGTTTCTGGTTGTGCTTGCTTTGCTCATGTGCCCTTGGAAACAAGAAAAAGAGATGATCCTAATTATATTAAAGGGATCATGGTTGGATATGCATCCAACAAGAAAGCTTACAGAATCTATGTTCCCTCTACCTCAACTACAATTGAGAGTAGGGATGTTATATTCCATGAGGATCAAAAATAAATTCTTGAGGAGGCCGAGTTCAAAGATTTTCACAAAGATACTCCAATCATCACCTTTGAAGACTGTCATGGAGAGATGGGGCCGAGAATTGAGGAGGAGTCACCTCAAATCTTTTCACCAAGGAGATCTCAAAGAGAAAGATCCGAGCCTAGGAGGCTTACCTATGAAGAAAGAGACAAGCAAGTGAAAATCAACTCCACTAATTGTGCTTATTTTATTTCTCATGAGGAGCCAAAGGATGTATATGATGCACTCAACTCGAAGGAATGGTACCTTGCCATGAAGGAGGAATATGATGCTTTGATGGCAAATAAGACATGGGAACTTGTGGATCTTCCATCCAACAAGCACACCATTGGTTGCAAGTGAGTTTTTCGAGTCAAGTATAATCAAGATGGCACAATCAACAAGTACAAGACTAGACTTTGTGCTAAAGGTTTTGCTCAAGTTTATGGACTTGATTATGAGGAGACTTTTGCTCCAGTTGCAAAGATGGTATCAATTAGAATCATAATTTCTGTCACTTGTTTTTTCAATTGGCAAGTTCTTCAACTTGATATCTCTAATGCATTTCTAAATGGATATCTAGAAGAAGAGATTTATATGGATCAGCCTATTGGGTTCATCCATGACAAAGACAAAGTTTGCTTGCTCTTCAAAAGCTTATATGGACTAAAGCAAGCTCCAAGGTCATGGTATTCTCGACTTAACACCTTTCTTGAGTCACTAGGAATTAATCTTAGTAACTATGATCCTTCCTTATATGTCAAGTTTTTTGATAAAGATATTGCCATCCTTCTTATTTATGTTGATGATATCATTCTAACAGGAAGTTGTATCAAGTTAGTTGAGGAAACCAAGATTGCATTTGGAAAAGAGTTCAAGATGCAAGATTTTGAAAAAATTCACTACATTCTAGGATTAGAAATTGACTTTCTTAAAGATAAAGCTTTTGTATGTCAATCCAAGTATGCTCTTTCAATGTTAAAAAAGTTCAATATGTTAGATTGTAAGAGTATAGAAACTCCTATGGAGCAAAATGTAAAAGACCCTAACAAAGGTGATGAAAGATTCGTTGAGCCAGGCTATGCAAAATCCTACTATTTATCATTGAAAAATGGCCAAGAGAGTGCTTAGATATATATCTTCAACTTCTGATTATGGTTTATTGTATAAAAGTGAAGATCTTTCTATTGTTGGTTATTCAGACTTGGATTTTGCAAGTGATAGAGCAGATTGAAAATCTACAAGTGCTTATGTCATATATCTTGGAGGAAACTTGATATCTTGGCTTTCCAAAAATCAAGATACTGTATCACTCTCATCGTGTGAAGCTGAGTATAAGACACTCACTACAACAACAAAGGAAGTGCTTTGGATCAAGAGGTTACTAGTGGAGCTAAAGATAATCATGGAAGAGGATCTACCTATGATCATGTGTGACAACATTTCAGCCCAAGCCCTTGCCAACAACCCAATATTTCATGCAAGGAGCAAGCATATAGAAGTTGCACATCACTTCGTGAGAGAGAAGCTCATTGGAGAGAAAATCTACTTGGAGCACATCGACACATCATCTTGTATTGCTGATATGCTCACTTAACCTTTGAGCAAAAGTTCATTCATCAAGCATAGAGCCAATCTTGAAGTAATACCAAGATCCATGTCCAAGTCAATATAGATTGGCTTTAGGAGGAGTGTTGAAATGGAAAAATAATCCATCTTGACTTTAGGCTTGCTACAAATATTGTACCATGCAAGTATGTTGTTCATAAATGCAAAATGCCAAGTTTGGCCTAGATAGAACTCGAGCTACATGGATATGTCATATCTAGAATGATGAGTACAACTTGCATATAGTTTGTAGACATAGAATTAGCAAAATTATGCTTGTAGAAACTCGTGGCAATTCACATGCATTAATTGTAAGTGATCCACAAAGTGTAATGGACACATGCCTGGTCATTTGTACATTTCTAGTTAGAACTAGCACACTTGGAAAAAGGTGGTAGAGTTGCATGCATGAGAAGTGACAAATGTCACATAGACTTTAGTTTTTAGTTTAGATGTCATTAAATGATGGATGGATGTGGTTTTACCTTGAGCTACCTCAAACTCCATAAATATGTGTAGCTTTCCTCATATTTGATGATGAAAAACCAAAGCTTTGTAGCTATCTCATGCCATTTTGGATCCACACATTTTTTGCTTGTTATCTCTCTATCTTTCTCTCTCTAACTCGTGTTGAGGCTAATACTAATACACTGATATCTTGTACTTTTGCTCATTATTGATTTATTGCTATCATATTCTGATGCCTAGCATGCTAGATTGTGGTTAAGCCATATCTTCTGAACTAGATCTTGTTAATCAATCTAGAATAAGGTTACTGTGATAATCACAAAGCTTAATTAGATCCATCATACTTGTGGACATTTCTCACACGTGTGAATTCTGAAAATTTTGTCACATCGCGATACCATTGCTGCCAAAGGATCCCAATAGGTGTAGTATAAATCCAATAGGCATCAATATCATGCATGTTTAGCTCTTCATCAGCCTCTTGCATCTCTTCATTATGAGCACCACAAGCACCAGACTGGAATTTGCACACTACTCATACTGCTTGAAGCGAGCATGAGCTTCTACACCTCCTCCCACATGTGCCATCTTTCTTCCTTCGTCCTCCGCAGAGAATGTCACCCTAGTTAGAGAGAGAGAGAGAGAGAGAGAGAGAGAGAGAGAGAGAGAGAGAGAGAGAGAGAGAGAGCTCTTGGGGCAAATAAAATTCCAAATCTACTTGTGTGTGCGTGCGCTGAAAAGAAAACAAAAAGAGGCTTGTAAGTGTTATTTTTTTACCCTGTTTTTTAAAACGTACTTTAGCTCTTCTCTTTGTAGAATGGGTGACATTTGTTGCGGACAAAGTGTGACATTTTTGACGGGCACATAGATACATTTTGACGGTAACCCTTACACTTTCTCTCTTAAATCTATATATATATATATATATATACACACACACACACATACACACATATCTATACACACACATATAGATATATATGTGTGTGTGTGTGTGTGTGTGTGTATATATATATATTTAAGATAGAAAGTCCTTTTTGCTTTTGGTAACTTTGGTCGAATTGTTACATCACCTCAAGTATTGTCATCTTTGAGAGCTATAAAATGCATTTATATGATGGAAGGTCGAATGAATGGTGCTCATTTTTCAATTGCACACTATTTTAGGGCTCACCAAGAACTGGGCATCTTGAATCATTGACATTAGTGTCTCCGAGAGACTTCAATCCCTTTTTTCATCACTGGTATCTAACTTTATCCATACTTGCAACAACCTGCTTAATGTGTTGATAAAGTTAGTCGTTTACTTTTTGGCATTTTCAAGAAGTGGTCCAGTATTGCAACGGGCTCCGTCATGCATGTCGTCTGTTCCATCTAGTGCTGCACGTCGAGACGAGCCCGCATCAACAAATCGGGCTCCAAGCAGTTCAGTATACACAGAGAAATGCACATGCACACTCATACACACGCACACACCATCGGCCACATAAATCACACACGCACATTTCATACACACACACACACACACACACACACCATTGACCACATAAATCACACACACCATCAAGCACAAATCATACACACAAATCCACATACACAGAGAACACATGCACTTACGTACATTCACACACATACATCGGCCACACCCGTCAACGACCATCAGCGACCATCGGCCACCATCCATCAGTGACCATCAGCCACATGTCAAAGACCATCGGCCGTCCATTGCCCGTCAACGACGGGCACTCTTTACTAGTGTATATATATATATATATATCTATACACACACACATATAGATATATATATTTATCTATATAAAACTATTTGTGCGCATGTGTATGGGTGCACTCATGCATCCTCCTCTCCTCACCCATGCATACACACTTTCTTAATTAAAAATGATGGGGAGGGGGATGCATCTATGGGGAAAGTGCATATCCCATACATTTCCACATTGTGTGCATTGGGGGGTGGGCCCCAAAAAGATTCCCCACCTCTCCTTCCCAATCACTAAATTCAAATATTTGAAGTTTGAAGTTAAGGTTTTATTTTCTTCACACACTTCAATGTGCTTTAAACTGTAGCCAATAATCTTTATTACATGGCTTTCTTTGGTTCAATAAATCCTTGAGGTTGTACTAAGTACACCTCTTCCTGCTGCTCAAATCCAATCGCAACCAATCGTGCTTTGTATTTGTTGAGTTGCCCATCAGCTCCATATTCGATCTTGTATATCCATTTGCAAGTTATAGGAGTCTTACCATCAGGTAGCTCAACCAAGTTCCAAGTCCTATTTTTTGATATAGCTTCCATTTTTGTTTCCATAGCTCCACGCCTTCAATAGCACACTCATGATCATTTGCTGTGTAGATGGACTTCTTGGCTCCTTCATTCATTCACATAACAGCGGAAGCACTGAGGGGTCAAGATGGGGACCACCCCCACCCCCCCCCCCCCGAAGGATGTTTTTTGTTATTATGCAAAACCAATTGGCCTATGCCAATTACATATACAATGGACTCCACAGGGTCTCAAAATAGGACACATCCACTTACTTCCTTTCAATGGTCTTAATTCCATATCTAGCTTATCAAAAGCATAGAAATTTTTTCATAATTCTTAATTCTTCCGACATGCAATCATGTTGTATCTTAGATACTGGACATGCAATCAACCCATAAATCATGAACATAAATTTTTTTTTGACTACCTAAAACTGTTTTTTTTTTTTTTTTCAATCCTTCAAATCCTCCACCATTTTCATGAATGTTTAACCACAAGCCCAAACTCACTTTATTTTTAACTCCAAATGATCGAATTTTTTTTTCAAAGACTCGAATTTCTCCAAAGGATTGAAGGACCCTTTGTACTATCAAGTCGAATTTTTCAAAAGACTCGAGTTTTTTCGAAGACTCGAATTTTTCGAAAGACTCGATTTTATTTTCCAAAGAATAGAATTTTCCCAAAGACTTGAATTTTTCCGAGGCTCAAATTTTTTTGAAGGTTCAAATTTTTCCAAAGACTCAAATTATTCCAAAGACTCGAATATTTGATATTCAAGATGCGAGATGTGCGAGATCGGCCATCATCCAAATCATCGGCTGCCACCTAGATCGGCCTCCATTGCCCGTCAACGACAGGCACTCTTTACTAGTATCTATATATATATTTAAACTTATGTACAGTTTTGCACATGTGTATGGGTGCACCCATGCATCCTCCTCCCCTCACCCATGCATGAGCTTTTTCTAACTAAAAAACTTGGGGAGGAGGATGCATGTATGGGGAATGTGCATATCCCCATACATTTGCACATTGTGTGCATTGAGGGGTGGACCCCAAAAAGATTCCTCACCCCCTCCCTTTCACTTACTAAATTCAAATACTTAAAGTTTGAAGTTAAGGTTTTATTTTCTTCACACACTTCAATGTGCTTTAAACTTTAACCAATAATCTTTATTACTTGGCTTTCTTATTTATTTAAATTATCAAAGTTTTATCCATAAATCATGAACATAAAAAATTTCTTGATTACCTTAAACTGGTTTTTTTTTTCAATCCTTCAAATTCCTATCTTGGCCCGCCATTTTCAGGAATGTTTAACCACAAGCCCAAACTCACTAACTTTAACTCCTAAATCGTTACCCACAAGCTTTTATCCATGGGCCAAAAAATGCACAATTAAAAAAAAAGGAGGCGGATGGGGGTGAGGGGAGTAAAAGAGACAATAAAAAGAGAAAAATAGGGGGGGGGGTGTGGATTTGGAATACACGTGCACACACACACACACACACACACACACACACACACACACACACGTGTGAGTGAGTGGGTGAATGAGTGTGTGTGTGTGGACGCACACATGCCTATGTGTGTGTGTGTGCGCGGCTGTGTGTGTGTGTGTGACCCCCGACACGACGAATGCGTCCACACACACACACATCTCCATATAAAAGGGGGTGCCTCCATTCCATTAAAAGTAAATATATCAATATTTATTTCTCCCCACGCGCACACACACACACACACACCACACACACATACACTTTTTCTTAAATGTAAACCTCTCATAAAAAAATATGAATGTAAATCCACTTAAAAATGTGAAATCCCACTCTCCATAAAACAAAAAAAGTGAAAGGGCTTTTTGGCTCCCCATAAATTAAGTTTTATTTTTTTTTGGAAAGGAGAAAAAAAAGTCCTCATCAAGAAAGAAAATCCACCCCCCTCTCCCCCCAAAAAAAAAAAAAAAAACTAAGGCTTTTAAGGATAGGAGCATATCTTTTTTTTTAACACTCCCTCGCCCTTTTTTGTTACATGGCAAAAAAACCCACTCACCCATCTCCCCCGAGCACTTAAACCATCGGCCTCTTGCCCAAACAACTTGTTTTTAACCATTAGGGAGCACACCCGCACTCCACCCACCCCATATGTTCTCCCCTTTTCCAGTCAATCCACCTAAAAAAACCTCATCAATGAGCAGAACCGCACTAAGATTTATTATATGGCTTTCATATTTATTTTGAATTACCAAAAATTTACCCATAGATCATGAACAGAAAGTTTTACCCAAAGTTCTTTTTTACGTCTAGCATCCATACTCTATTGAAGAACATATTTGCTAATCTCATCCTTGCAACGACTGTGGAAAATAGCAGAAGTTGAATATCTAAAACTAGACATTTTTTTATTATTGCAACGGGCACCGTCATGCATGTCGTCTGTTCCATCCAGTGCTGCACGCCGAGACGAGTCCGCCGAGACGAGCCCGCATCAACAAATCGGGCTCCAAGCAGTTCAGTATACACAGAGAAATACACATGCACACTCATACACACATGCACACACCATCGGCCACATAAGTCACACATGCATACACACGCACATTTCACACACACACACACACACACACACCATTGACCACATAAATCACACACACCATCAAGCACAAATCATACACACAAATCCACATACACAGATAACACATGCACTCACGTACATACACACACATACATCAGCCCCCCGTCAACGACCATCAACGACCATCGGCCACCCGTCAACGACAATCGACCGTCCATTGCTTGCCAACGACGATCACTCTTTACTAGTATGTATATATATATATATATATATAAAAACTTATGTACACTTTGTATGCATGGGGTCGGACCCCATGCATCTTCCTCTCTCACCCATGCATACGCTTTTTTTAACTAAAAATGGGAAGAAAGATGCATGTATGGGAAAATGCATGCATGGCCTCCTCCCATGCATGCATGGCTCCGGATTTCTTTCTACGATTTTGCATCACAATAGCAGCGTTTCTGTGAATACATCATTAAAGAACCCATTTGGCAGATATTCTTTTCCCACAGCTCCCTGTTTATCTAGACATTTAGTTTTTTCTGAAACTGTTCATATTTTTGGGAATGCCTGCTCGCTTTGTTGGATCAACCAGTCTTGCGTCGATTATTTCTGTGTAGTTGTAGTGATCTTCGATGAGAGGTGATATTTCTTCAGGGAGAAGAGCGCGCTTGGAATTTTTGGTCTATCACCGTTGGATTTTCTAACACACGTTGAGATTGTGCAACGTTTTTATGTCAACCGTTAGATGGGTTCCAAGTGGCAGCTCTGGCAGGCAAGAATGGATTAAGTCCAGGTTTAACTTGCCTCAACTCAGAACGACGGGCCACGCTTTGCATTTCGATTGAAGGGCTGCATTTTCTCGAAGTTTAGATTGATCTAAAGGGCAAAATTGACTCCAAGTCCTATTGTTGGAGTTTTAATCTAGAACCGTTGGACTTGCCTTGCTACTCGCATTAAAGCATGTTCCTTGCCAAATCGGACAGGTGACCGGGTGACCCAGTAATGTTTTCATGCAGCTAAGCAGAAAAATGTGTCTTTGATCTATATGCAATGTTGACACTATGCAAGGACATTAAGATCAAATCTGACAAAAAGCCCAAAGATCCATCATCCCTTGCCAACATTTTTTCAGACATCCATATACTTGTTGTTGATGACAGCCTCATTGATCGGAAGGTGATAGAAAGGCTTTTCAAAATGGCCCCAAATTTATGGATGCTGGAACAAGGTTCAAAACAGACAATGTAAATGATTTCACAAGTTCCTCATGCACTGGGAGCCATTCACTTGAGCTTCTTGATACCATCAAGAGTCTGTGATTAGAAGGATTGGATACAGTGGGGTGCAATGTTAAGATAGTAGTGAGAAAGGCTCACAAATTAGTTGCAGTTTCATTCCCAAGGGTTCTACTGTTGATGAGTGGCACACTTCTCGAAATTGCTCTGTTTCGGTCCAAAAGCTAGAGGCTATTGCAAATGCGGAGCCTTTGATTGTGGATGAACCCCGAAAACCATGGTTTTGAGTTCACAGCTTCCCGTTGGAAGAAACAGATCTTGGGACAAAGTGCAATGGAGTTTTCTTTGAAGATTGTGCGCTGTCTCTTCATTGCGATCTGACGAGGTGTGCGACTGTGGTAGTTTGCTTGGCTACCAAACAATAATCTTTGGTCTAATCCTTTGTTTTCATGAGTCTTTGCACCTTTTGGTTAAGATTCTAAGTTGAGACATTGTTTATCATGAAAACTTTTGCTATTATTCTTTTGACAAAAACCGAATGTAATATGCTACATGGCTTGAAACGTTGGTCTGACTCGTTGGTTCTATTAGTTCAAGTTTTGACTTCTTTCCAATGATGAAATGTTATACGTAGGCTAGAGCCTAACCTCTATTCAAGAGCCCGTTCATGTGTCTGTTTTGTCTTTATGAAGGAGAACTGTCTCTGTAGCAGACCTTATACATTGTTGTGACCTGGAAATCCCTATAACCAAGCTTTAATGCCTTTGAGTTATAAGATATTTTGCTTATTATATTTTGACTATCCATTTCTGGATGAAGAGTATCAGGTGCAACTAGCGATGGCATTGAGTGTATGCCATAGTAAGAATATGGATCCAGAAGCAGCAGAGATCGAGACGGCCAAAAAAATTTGCCTTGGCAATTTTTTGGACTTGCCGTTGGACTTTGAGGAGCGAGCTACACTTCAAAAAAAAGATCTATTTGCTGATTGATCAAAGTAAGTCAAAAAACGGACAGAAGAACATTGTTCATTATTGATTGTAGCGGCTGCCCACACCTATCAGTTAAAATAGCAATGATCGACTTATACAGTGCTTTCTTATTTCGACGACACCACATGTGCTTAGTTCTAGAGTTATCAGGCCATCTTTCTTTTACGAGCCCTTTGAGTGTTTTTAAGCAACTTATCTTTGTACTTACTAGTGAGTTGAATATACAGTTTGTGGAGAGCAATTATGTGGTCTTGTTGCACTTGACGTTGTGCTGTGGTGATTGATCCGGTCGGGTGTTTTTAACTGTGTTTCCTTAACTTGGTATCAGAGCCCTTGGTGGCTTGAATCACCGGACAAGAACAGAGAGATGCGAATTCACGACGGTTTGTTGGCTAGGAAGCACAAAATCGAGTCTGTGGAGATTCGTGGAACGGCTCAAAACTGTAAAAAGGATTCAGAGACAGGGAATTGTCGGTTGAATCAGAAAGCAAGCAAAGTTTGAAGTTGAAAAATTCTTCTAGAAGGTTGCTTGGCGTTTGTGATTGGTTTGAATTCAATTGAACACCGTTTGAAGAGCGGTTTGGAGCAGAAGATTGCCTACAATAGGGCGACCTCAGCCAGATAGGAGTAGCAAGTGAAAGCTCAGGAAAAGTCTGAGTAAAGCCCAATATATCCTTCTCTTCAGAGTTGCTAGGGTTTCAAAGTACAAAATCTGGAATATCTCCTTGTAGGAGGTTGTTTTCAGAGCTGTGAGTTGCTGAGAATGGGCGCCCTGGTAGTGCAATTCAGCAGTAGGGAGGCCGCGACTGGCCGTGGAGGAGGAAAGCAGCCAGATCGATCCACAGGGAGCAGCCATAGCCTGTGAAGAGAGAGAAAAGTCCATCGCAGAGAGAGAGAGAAGAGAAGGAGAGGTCGCATGACCTCTCGCACGCCCAGTTCAGTTTGCCAGTTAGCGGCCCGAAGTGTTTAGTGCTTCGAAGGCCTTTGATCAACGCACAAAAGCGTGGAAAGCCGTCCGATCTCGAATCACACAGATCGACGATAGTTATTACACGACAGGTGGGTCGTTGGATCTAAAGGATCCATTGGATTGAAGTGAAAAAGTCTGAAGGGGTCTGAAGTGCAAAGTGCATTGCAACTTCATTAAAAATCTTCAAACTGAAAAAATTGTTGGGTCCCAAGTTTTTGAAGGGTGAAGTTTCTTCACACTGAAGAAATAGTTCAAAAACCCAAATTGCCCTTATTTTCACCTCCTTTAGCCTATTTTGGCCAAACGAAAGGCTATAGCCTCCAAAAGAAGGGCACCCTGACTGTACCTACAAGTACGGTACACCAAAACAGAGTGATTGCCATGGAGAAAGTGTTCGAAGCGTGCCAGAAGTGATTTCACCATTCCATTGGGCAGGAAATTGGGACGAGAAGCATTTCGGAAAACGACGCTAGTTTGGCTTTTAATTTGGCGAAAGAGCGGCAGGTGGCCTGGTAAGCTAAAAATTACAGGTCATTATTATTGATTTCTGACATCACGGTTGGCTCCAGCATACACTTTATAGCCTATAAGTGAAGTTTCAAGCAGTTTGGAGATGACAAACATCAATGAGGCAATTTTGGGCGATGCAAGCAAACTTGATGGGGCTTCTAACTACAACATCTGGAAATTCAAAATGAAGAGCATTTTGATGGAGAAAGAGTTGTGGGAGATCGTGGCAGGTATTGAAGTCCGGCCAAATACCACTCCAGGTGATATAAGGGCCTTTGATAAAAAGGCGTAGAGAGCATTGTCCTTGATCAATCTTTCAGTGAAAGACCATGTGATCACTCATATAAGTGATGCCACGACGGCTAGGGGAGCTTGGGAAGCTCTTAGAATGCAATTTCAAACTTGCAATCCAGCTCGAGCCATGTTCTTGAAGTCGAGATTGAACACAATAAGGATGGAAGAAAGTGAATCAGTGGGATCTTTCTTCACTAGGATAAAGGAGCTGAGAGATCAACTTGTGGCGATTGGAGAACCAAACAGAAATATTGAATTGGTACATACCACAATGAGCGGTGTCTCGGAAGGGCTACATATGTTTGTGAGCGGCATTGCTTCGAGGGAGAGGTTGCCTACTCTTGAAGACTTCCACGGAATCATGTTGCAAGAAGAGCAGCGTTGCGAAGTGGTGAAGTCAAGGCAAACCCCACAGGAGGATCAAGCCTTGCTTGCTAAAGGCAAGCAGAAAGGATGGAGAAGGATTCTTAAGAAATCCAAGGATGATGATGACGAGGGAGAGTCATCATCAAAAGAGCAAAAGAAGAAGAAAGACAAATGTTACTATTGCCACAAACCGGGTCATTGGGCACACGAGTGTTATAAGAAGAAAGCGGACATAAAGGCGGGAAAAGTGACTCAACAAGGAAACATTGCCGAAGATGATGGAGAAGATGATGAGACAAGTGTCTTCTCATCGACATTGACATTCCAAGTTGATGATGGTGCTAGATGGTTCATAGATTCAGGTGCCACAAGGCATATGACCGGGAAACGTGATTGGTTTGAAAAATTCTCACCAATCCATGATGGGGATAAGGTCACTCAAGCCAATGGAGAGGAATGCCAGATACAGGGTGTGGGCAATGTACCTGTGCAGTTTCTTGATGGCAAAATTAAAAACATCCCTAATGTACTTTATGTTCCTAGACTCAAAAAGAGTTTGCTTTCTGTTGGTGTAATGACAAATCAACATCTTAAAGTTAAATTTGTCAAGGATGGATGCCTTGTGAAGGATACGAACCACAACCACAAAGTGGTGGTGAAGGGTTATAGAGATAGTAACTGTGGCCTTTATAAATTGGATGCTGCAAAACCAGGTGAATATGGTTTGGCTATCTCAACAACATCTCAATCCGAGTTGTGGCTCAGAAGACTTGGTCATTTGAACTATGGGAGCTTGAGATTGATGGCGATGGTAATAGGGTTACCGGCATTGCAGGATGATCATCATGCAATATGTGAAGGATGCATCATGGGAAAGCATCACAGGGAGACATTCAAAAAAGGTGGAGCTGCAAGAGCTAAGAAACCGCTGGAACTAATTCACAGTGACTTGTGCGGTCCAATGAAGACCATGTCGTTGGGGAAAGCATATTATTTTATGACTTTCATAGATGATTACTCTAGGAGGACATGGATTTATTTCTTGAAGTAAAAATTTGACGCTTTTGCTCGCTTCAAGGAGTCCAAGACTTTGGAAGAGAACCAACTGGATGCACGCATCAAAGTGCTAAGATCTGATAGAGGGGGCGAATACAAATCTGATGATTTTGAAGACTTTTGCAAAGAACATGGCATTAAAAGACAATTCACACAGTCACACACGCCGCATAGTAATGGTGTAGCTGAAAGGAAAAGCAGAACTATTATGGAGAGTGCACGGTCCATGATGAAGCAAATGGGCTTGACCGATTCACTTTGCTCGGAAGTGTGCAGTGCGGCCCTACAGTTGCGGTTCCAAATGTGACTCCTGAAGAAGCATTTATTGGAATAAAGCCAAAAATTGACAAGTTTCGTGTCATTGGATGTAAGGCCTATGTACATGTGCCAAAGGAGGAGCGAAAGAAACTTGATGCCAAAGCAATCAAGTGTATCTTCGTCAGTTATGATGAAAGAACGAAAGCTTACAGGTGTTTTGATCCTGTAATGAATAAGATTCACATTAGCAAAGATGTGATCTTTGATGAAACGCATAGGTATGAAGAAGAAGACCATGCAAGTGGTGAAAGCATCAAAAGACTTCTCACAATTCTGGAGGAAGAAGATGAAGAAGATGCTCCACAAAATGATGCACGTGAAAATGAGAGTCGAGAGGGCGAGTATGAAATAACACCACCTATTCAAGAGCCTAGGGGGAGGTACTTGCCAATAGGAGCAATAAAGGAAAAACCGGTTGGAAGTAGAAGACATTACTTGGACACTCCTTGGGATACATACTCTCCATGTAGTGTATCACCTGAATCTAAGATACCAAAATGGTATGAAAAGATCATGAAGGACGCAAAGCTAAATCAAACAGGATCTAGCACACAAAGTGGATGAGAAGATCAACACGGGAAAGGAAGTCTCCCGATCATTATCATGTGAACTATGCCCTAATGACTGACATTTTGAAGTGCCGAGAGCCATCAACCTTTGATGAGGCAAACGATCACAAAGAGTGGCAAAGGGCAATGGAAGAAGAGATAGAATCCATCCACAGGCATGATACATGGGAGTTGGTTGATCTACCACTTGGAAAGAAACCCATTGACAACAAATGGCTGTTTAGAACAAAGTTTCATGCGGATGGCACAATAGCAAAGTATAAGGCATGCCTAGTAGTGAAGGGTTATGAGCAAAGCAAAGGAATTGACTATGAAGAGACATTTGCTCCAGTGGCTAAGTGGACTATGCTACGTCTTATCATTGCCTTAGCATTTCATTTTGGGTGGAAAATCCATCAAATGGATGTGAAGTCTGCATTTTTGAATGGTGACTTAGAGGAAGAAGTTTACATGGTCCAACCGTAGGGCTTCATGGCAAAAGGGCAAGAACAGAAGGTATGTAAACTACACAAAGCACTTTATGGCCTTAAGCAAGTGCCACGCGCATGGTATGGACGCATTGACAGTTACTTTCTTTCTCATGGGTTTGTAAGAACAAATTCAGATCCAAACCTTTATGTTCTTATAAATGATGACAACATTGCCTTGATTGTACTTTACGTCGATGATATCATTATCACTGGCAATGATGAGAACCTCACTCGTTCTATCAAAGCCAACTTATGCAAGCAATTTGAGATGATAGATTTAGATCTTATGCACTATTGCTTGGGTGTCGAAGTATGGCAAACTAGCAGTGATATCAGGTTATGTCAAAACAAGTATGTGAGCGAGATATTGGAGAGATTTCACATGAGAGAGTGCAAACCTTCCATCACCCCTTGCGAAGCTGGTAAGAAATTATCTCGTATTGATGATAGTGCACATGTTGATGCTACACTATTTCGTCAACTAGTTGGAAGTTTTATATATCTTACGACTACATGTCCTGATATCTGCTATGCTATAAGTTTGATTAGCCAATTCATGTCATCACCCACTATGGACCATTGGAAAGCTGCAACAAGGATTTTGAGGTATGTGAAAGGTACACCTAACCAAGTCTAATCTACAAAAGACAAAGTGTTTTACCTAAGTTGCAATGTTATGTTGACGCTGATTGGGCAGGAAGTATAGATGATAGAAAGTCAACAACAGGTTATGCCTTCAATTTTGGTAGCGGTTGTTTTTCATGGTCTAGCAAGAAGCAAGATACTATTTGTCTTTCTTCCACAGAAGCCGAATATAAAGCATTGAGTTCTGCTACCCAGGAAGCTGTTTGGCTACGTAAGTTGTTATGTGGCATGAAGCAGGTAAATCCCACTGTTATTTTCTGTGACAGTCAAAGTGGAATACAATTGGCTAAAAATCATATCTTTCACGCAAGGACAAAACATATTGAAGTAAAATATCACTTTGTACGTGAAAAGTTACAATCTGAAGATATAAGTATTGTACATTGTTCTACGTTATTACAAGTTGCTGATATATTTAAAAAGGCTTTAAGTAAAGAAAAGTTTGAAACTTTTAGAGCCAAACTTGGCTTAGACCTGGTCATGTAAAAAGCTTTTACTTGTAATACTATCATGGAGGTATGTTCCATGAACAGAGTAAATTCTAAAATAAAAAGAGACGTTGATCATTGAGGGAGAGAGTTAAAATAGCAATGATCGACTTATACAGTGCTTTCTTATTTCAACGGCACCATGTGTGCTTAGTTCTAGAGTTATCGGGCCATCTTTCTTTTACGAGCCCTTTGAATGTTTTCAAGCACCTTATCTTTGTACTTACTAGTGAGTTGAATATACAGTTTGTGGAGAGCAATTCTGTGGCCTTGTTGCACTTGACGTTGTGCTGTGGTGATTGATCCGGTCGGGTGTTTTTAACTGTGTTTTCTTAACTCTATCAACCATGTGTAACTTACATTCCTATTCATTTGATCTTACATGTGTAGCCCAAGTCCACATTTCTAATATTCAGTAAATGAGTAGTTGTAATAGGCATTTTGATTCATGTCTGGAACGTTAGAAAAGGCATGTCCATTCCAGACACCAATGTTCCAATAGACATGGGTTGCATTCCACTCAATGGTAATTGGTATGCTTGTTGTAACTTCTCTTCACTCCAACTGTGACAACATACAAAGCATGGTAGAATAGGTGAACACTAAATACCAGAAGGCACAAAATCATGTGGACTTCCCTCCTCAATAGTGCACCACTATATGAGGATCCAACTTGAGAATTTGAGTTCTTTTCAGATTTCAGCTTTCATCAATCTTACGAGATCTGGCTAAAGTGACAAGATGGGTTGGTGATTTCTGCAAAGTGATGTTTATCCTTTCGGATGATCACCGTTATCCAATCTGTGAGCATTATCTATGAAGAGATTTCAAGGATTTTTTAAGCTATACAAGGTTCACTTGGTGGGCTGTCCAAAGAGTAAGATCATAGGATCACGATTAAGCTATTTTAATCATTTTAGTTTTGTTTGCAAATTTCTATGATGTCGTGGATGATACATGGCAAGCCATTTGTTCTTCCTTAAATTCATTTTGTTAAGTTTGTCATGCTCCCCATGCAGAGGGTTATGACATTTGGGGACACAAATGAGGGTACAAACATACATCCATTAATAGCATTCACATCCTCCAAAACACTTCATGAGCAAGGGCATCTTCTTTCTTGGTATTCTCAAGCATCACATTTACTAAGTTCATTTGGCATCTCTATATCTCACCTCCTTGAAGGAACATATGCATGTATATGGCGAGTCATTAGCAATCTTATCTCCTGCAAAATCTAAATCCAAAAATGCTCTCAAGTACAAGTTAGATCCTTGATAGAGAATGCCAAAAAATCTAGTAGAAGAGACATATCTAAGCACTCTCTTGGCACTTTCCCAATGATGCATCAAGCGACCTTGCATATATTGACTTAACTTGCTTACACTATAACTCAAATTTGGTCTAGTGATTGTCAAATAGATTAAGGAGCCTATTAGCTTCCTAAAGAGTGTGATGTCCTCAAAGGATGCTTCATCACAATCATTAGTAACTTTACAAGTTTGCTCCATAGGGGTGTCAATCCCTTTACAATCTTTCATGCCAAACCTCTCAAGAATGGAAGTAGCATACTTTGATTGACTTATAAAAGTAAAATCACTACCTCTAGTAGCTTCTATTCCAAATATGAACTTAAGAAGTCCTAGATCTACCATCTTAAATTCACTAGACAAGGAAACTTTAACATTTCTTATGCCTTCACCATCATTTCCTATCAATATGATATCATCAATATAAAGTACTAAAATGATGATCTTTCTATCATTACATTTGATGTACAAACAAGATTCCAAGTTTGATTATCTATCAAAACATCAAACTCTACTTGCATTGCATCTCTCCAAACTTGTGATCTACTTGCATCTTCATAACATGATGGCTCTTCAAGCATTGTGGTTACCTTGCTCCTTGTGGATCTTCTTGGCTCCTTTGGCACATGATTTTGATCTTCCAAAAGATCACTTTCAAGAGGCTCCTCCTCGGGTGTTGCAAGATCTTCATCACCTAAGAGATTAGATGCATTTGGAGACAACTTATAACTTTGAGATTCATCAAACAAGACATCCTTGCTAACTTTTAATTTCTTTGAAATAGGATCAAATATCCTATATCCTTTGCTATTTTCACTATAGCCTACAAATATTCTTTTGAAGGAAGTTGCATCTTCTTTCCTTCTTGTTTCCAAAGGAATGTGGACATAACATATACATCCAAACACTTTAAAATCTTTTACATTGGGCTTATTGCCAAACAAAGCTTGAAATGGTGAGATCCCACCAATAGCACTACTGAGAAGCCTATTACATAAGTATCTGGCACAAGTTATGGCCTCCCCCCAAAAAGTGATGGATAGACATGCATCAAGTCTTAAAGACTTTGCACATTCACAAAGACTCCTATTTTTCCTCTCGGCCACCCCATTTTGTTGGGGGGTGTAAGGACAAGTGAGTTCTCTCTTAATGCCATTGATCTCACAAAATTCTCTCATCTTGTTGGAGATATACTCTCATCCATTATCACATCTTAGAACTTTAATGCAAGAACTAAGTTGCTTTTCCACTAGAGACTTAAACTTTACAAAAGCTTCATATACAAAGCTTTTCTTAGGCGATAATTCAATCCAAGTGTATCTCGTACAATCATCAATAAAAGTGACATACATTAAATCTCCTCCATTACTTTCATGAGAAAAAGTATGTACATCCGAATGGATAAGATCTAAAGGTGAGGTAGATCTTGTTAAAGATTTCTTGTCGGAAGTCTTGTGTGACTTTGCAAGGCCACATGCCTCACACACTTTGCCACACTTCTTGAAAGCTTTTGGTAGGCCGAGAGCTAGCTCCTTTGATGCCATGGATTCCATTGATTGAAGATTAGGATGGCCCAATCTTTTGTGCCAAAGCTCCACTCGAGTTTCTCCTCCCTAACCATATTCACACTTTCAATAGCCACATTAGCATCGAACTTGAAAAGCCTTCCTTGCTTAATGCCACTAGCTATGCACTTATTATTTTTCAAAATGGAACACACTCCATTCTTGAAATGTACATCTAGTCCATTGTCCATTAATTGACCAACACTAGGCAAGTTTTTTGTAATGGATGGAACATACAAAACACTAGATTCTTGAAGCATTCAAGTAAGAATTTGATTTGAATTAGTTTTATTTTACTTTTGTGAAGTAGCATGACATTTATTATGTGTCCTATTTGGGTTTCTTGATTTTCATAATCATTTGCAGATCAGCATTGGTTGCAAATGAGCATCTGAAGGACAATGACCTGATTGGAAAATCACTGAATTCGGTATTGACAACCAAGTCCACAAAGTCTTTATTGGACAATAATTGGTATTCTTGAATCAAGTCCAAGGTCACTGAGGATTTGATGAATGAGGTCGGTAAGGTAATCGACCGAACGTTAATTCAGGGAGCATGAAATTTCTCAAGTATCAGCAGGGAGGCATATGCCAGTATATTTAAAATTATTAAAGAGGCTTTTGGACAATTGCATGTAAGAAAATTTTCCACTCCTCGCCCTTTTCAGATAAGATTGGAGAGAGATGTATTGAATAAGGGTATGCAAAATGTCATTGGAATCCCTTTTCACATCAATGAGATTTACAATTCAAAGTCTGACAATTTGTCATATAATTCTACCAGCAACTTATTTGTGGATTTGAATCATTTATTGAGATTTATAGTGAAATTCTATAATATTACAAGTGTTAGTATGAGCAAACTTATTCTGGTGGTCAAGCTAGATGAATCGGAAGTTATAAAAGGACAAAAGTTGGAAAGAGTAAGTATTACTCTCATGAATGGAGCATTGAGCAATACAACAAACTCAAGGGATCTCAACTTCAATGTGCAATCAGAAAACAACATATGGTGGCTAGCATGTTTTCAGGTAAAAAATGGCTGTTATTCATGTGCAATTTCTTTTGGTAATTGTTTTGAATACATAAAAACTTGTGATTCCATATGTTGAATAGGTTATCAAGGGGGATCACGATGTTCTTTTCTGGATTTTTAGCATAACAAGTTATCCAGATATCATAAAGGATCATATGAATGGCAAAGTTCTTAGTGTTCCTGAAAGAGGTGAATTTTTGGTGGAATGGCATTTAGCTGGAGACTTGAAGTCATTGAAATGTATGTTCAATGTATCTCATGGAGTAAATTCGAAACATCCATGTCTATATTGTATGAAATCATCAAATGACATTTCAAGGAACACAAGAGTTTCAAGAGATATTGAAGATCCCAACTAGAAACCAGTACTACCAATCCCTTTACAAAATGTGCATATTTGCACACTTCATGGAGAGGTGAGGATCATAGAGAAATTAATATATCTTCATATCTTGTTTGCATGGAATACTAAGCCAGAGTCAGCATCAAAACAAGCAATCGCTCGATTAGAGGAAGTGTTGTCAAAAGCAGGCCTTTATAAAGGCCATGTTAAAATACAAGAAGATGAAAAGCTTTCGGGAAAAACAAGAAACGTACCCAATAAACCTAGCATAGGAGGAGTCAAAGCTCTTCGATTTTTATCAAATCATTCTAAAGAGTCGTCTAAGATCCAATATTTGGTTTGGAAAGATGTTATTTCTGCAACATAAGACTTTGAAGATAAAGGAACAACAAGGGTAAAGAAGGTTGAAGTTTGGAAAAAGCTCGATAATATGATTGAAGTGCTTAGAAAAGACACAATTTCATATGCAGATGCACTCCTATTGAAGAAAACAGCAGTAGAGTTTGTAGATGCAGTTTGGGTGGCTTGGGGCTCAGATCACATCACCCACTACATGGTAAGATACATTTGAACAGTGTCTTACAATTTTATAATTTTAATATAACTTGCTTGATAGATTCTAACCAATGCATAAATCTTTGATATTGCAGCACGCACTAAGGCATCATGCATCATTTTTTGCAAAAAAGTATGGCAGTTTGAGTATATGGTCTTCACAAGGAATGGAGAAATCACATTGGCAGGCAAGAGCAGCATTTCATCGAAATACGCAACATGGTGGAACATCCTCAAAAAATAGTTACATCATTCAGCTATTCTAATGGTTTTATAGACGAGCTCAAGTTCGATACACAACAAGATCAGCTGAATATCAAAGATTCAAAAAAGCATGTAAATTTATAAGCCAAAATTAGATTGATGGCATTCAATAAAGATCAAACACGTGTGATAAAAAATTCTCAAATTTCACATACATTAAATGAAAAAGAGTACAAATTTTTTTTTTCATTGTCTCTAAGGACAATTTTTGCTGTGTGGTCATGAAGGAACTTTTTCCTATCATACGGATCCAAAAATCGAGTGGATCGCCTTTTGCTCAAATCTATATATCCTGATAGAATTGCCAGAGCAGAGGATCTCATAGGAACATTTTTTGGCACGTAGTTAAACACTTTAAGAGCAACATCTCTTTTGATAAAAATGACTCTGTATGTATTTTTTGGGTATTTATGCCCTTGGGCAAAATAAGATAGGGCCTTGATGGCCATGATTAAAGTTCCCGCATTCACAAAAAACCTTTCATGAAGAACACAAATTTCGTTATTTAAAAAATGTTTCAAATAATGAGCCACCGAGGCATCCTTTTGTCTCCATCCTTGTCTCTCTCTCAATCCTCCATGCCTGCTAGCAAAGGCATCAACTTCAACGATATCCTACAACACATAATCAAGTGTTAGTCAAACTAGTAGATCAATCATCAATTACACGTTAAATAATAAATGATTTTCGTGAGAAGGTGTACTTATCAAATCCTCCTTGTCAGCTTGGATCATACCAGCAGCATCTAAATTGTGACCAGCAATAATGGTGGATTGCTGGTTAGCTGGAATAATATATGTGGGAGGTGGCGGAAAGCCAAAAACTCCTCCTCACTGGGCATATTAGCCTCATATGCCCTGCTCTTAGATAGCATCCTTTGAAGGGCATCTGTGCCACTTGCCCATTCTACCTGGTCCTCATAGTCGATGCCATCTATGAGGTCGTCATCATCAAAGTCAATAAAATCTTTGAATTCAGAAATCATCCTTGACATAAGAGATAATATCTCATCTTCTCTAAGATACATTACGTCTCCGATGTCGCTAATGGATAAGAATGCAACATCGTCCATATGGTACACAGGGAGGTCCATCAGGGTTCTGCTCTGGTCAATCTCGCTCGCAGTAGATAACGGAGAGATAGACAGAGAATGAGCCTTGGCAGGATCATATTGTTCTGCTAGCCTGGCCTCCTCTACATCTCCTAAAATCTCATCAGTAATGGAAACCTCTGAAGCCACACGAGTGGTAGGGGCCGACAAACCAATCATGGATGACCCAGAAGATTTTGCCTTGTCAGGGATAAGAGCAGATAAGAAAAACATGAAGGCCATACCCTCCTAAACGAAGCGACATACTTGATTGTGTTCCTCACAGGGTATGACACGTTTAAACAGATATTTGATATAACTGTTAGGGGTGTGTTTTAGGCCCTTAAGTCCCTGTTCCTAACTACGACAACGGAACCCTCTAATCTAACATGAATCCAATAACAACAGCAACAATAGTAATATAACCAACAACATAACACTATTTAAATAGAGATAACCATTGCAAACTACGTTTTATACGATAACAACTGATATTATGCAATTTCCAACAGTCATACACACAACACACAATATAAGACAATGTGGTAATCGTCTCTGTAAACATTTGCTCCGTGATGGGTATAGTCATACCGCGTAACTGTGTGGATCCATTATTCTTCGACTCTTTTTTTATGTTAGTAAAAAATTCTATGGCTACCTCTTCTACAATTTTGTTCAAATGAAACTCCTGTGTAGATGGTCTAGCTGCAACTGCTACAGGTAATCTTTCCGTCTTGATCTCCATGCGTTTTACGAATCGAGAGTTTTTCCTAATAGTTGCCATCGCTGCCAGTCGTCAAACACTTTTGCCAGTAAAAAGCATGGTTATGCAACATCAATAGTGCTTGACATCGAATTCGGTAACTCATCGCTTTAATTTAGAATTGCTCTATTAATTGCTAACCTAACCCATGCATTGGTAATGGTACCAACGGATAGTCCATTGTAGGTACCGGCCTTCCTTGCCGTTGACACGCATCACAATGCCGACAAAAAGCAATAGTGTCCTTTCAAAGGGTAGGCCACCAAAATTCCACCTGTAATATTTTTTGAATCGTAATTTCTGAAGCAAAATGTCCTCTTGCAACTCCTGAATGTGCTTCATCCATAATCGCTCGTATATCCTTGGATTGTAAGCAATGACATAAAACTTGATCATGACCACAATGATACAAGTGGCCTTCAATCATCTGGAAAACTCTCCATCGCCAAATTAATTGACAACGTTGGTTCTTTTTAAAATGATCCAAAAAAGTCCCATGTGTCAGAAAATTAACTAGATCAACGTACCTGGAATCACCAACTAATTCATTGATGCCTTCTTTCTCATTGCCCATTTCAATACAGGACAATTGATTAGCTACAGTATGTACCTATCCAGGTCGAATTCGTACTTCAAACTCGAATTCTTGGAACAAAATCATCCAACTTGCGATTCTACCCGCAATTGTAGGTTTATGTATAATGTACAACAACGACTGATGATCCATATAAAGAATAAATTTGTTATCAAGTAGAAAGTAACGAAATTTCCATAACGCAAAAATTAAATTCAACGCCTCTCGTTCCGTAGTTTAAAATTTTTTTCTCCGTTGGCATTAGTTGCTTGCTTGCGTAGTATACCAGATGATCATAACCTTTCTCTTCCCCTGGTTATGCTAATACGCAACTAACGGCTACCTGTGAAGCATCACAATGCACATGGAATGGTTTGCTCCAACCAGGTGGTCGAAGAATAAGTGCATTCACTAATGCGTTGATCAAAAATTTAAATGCCTTATAACGCTTGATAGTGATTTTGTATACTGCTCCTTTTTTTAGAGCCTCATATAACATGTGGATTCTGTCCAAATATGCGTAGATATAACGACGATGATACCCCGTCATACCCAAAAAAATCTGCATCTCTTTCAGAGACTTAGGAACCCGCATATTTTAATTACCTCAATTTTAGCTGGATCAATTGACAATCCTCCTTCGAGATTATTTGTCCAAGCAACACTCCGCGTCTCACACAAAAAGTGCATTTGTCTTGGTTTAAACTAATCTCGAACTCATAACACCACCGGAAGCATTTTTCTAAATAATCCAAATGGTCCTCAACATCAATATACAAACAAAAATCATTCAGAAATTTTTTCATAAATTTGTCCAAGTCGTCATAAAACGCTTTTGTCATAACCTTCTAGAAGGCAACTGGTGAATTCTTAAGTCCAAACGACATATCTTTATATGCATATGCTCCCCATTCCATGATGAAAGTAGTTTTCTCCCTATCCTTCTCAGCAATTTGGATTTGATTCCCACTAAAACCATCCAGAAAACTATATAATCATGGCCCGCAACCTCGTCCAAGATCTGTTCTATCAAAGGTAGAGGGAGATGGTCTTTGACCGTAAATGAGTTGAGTTTACGGTAATCCACACACACTCGTAGGTTAATGTTTTTCTTAGGTACAATCACAATGGGACTTAGCCATGGTGTATAATCAATGGCGTATATAAACCCAACTTTCACCAACTTCTCTATTTCGGCTCAAACCCGTTCTGCATGCTTAGGATTCATCCTGTAACGCTGCTGTCGTACAGGTCATGCGTCAATGGTAACATCAATGGTGTGTTGGTAAATTTCCTTTGGTACACCATTGAGTTCATCATAGAACCATGCAAACACAGCCTTGTACTTTGTAAACAACTCTGTTGCTCACTGGATAAACCCTGAATCATTAGTACTACCAATTGAAATAAACCTTGGGTTATCCTCTATCCCCAAATTGATCTTGGTCAATTCTTCCCTGGCAACTTGAGTAGCATGTAGCCGTGCAGGCTCTTCCTTTAATGTTCGAGTTTCTTCGATGACATTCGCAAACCTCCATGAAAGCTTATCACCATTTAGATTCTCCACTATCGCTTGCTCATCTTTCCGCAATAATTCCTCAGAATCTGTTTTTATTCCTTCCGTAGCAAATAAGTTGATAACCGTAGACAGATGAGCCTCCCCTACCGGCATGCAATCCGAGTATAGACCTCTTTCGTTACCGGTTTGAGCAGTAATTCCTACATTGTTTCGACTCCCACGGATCGAATGACAGAGTCCAACCTTCCCTGATGTGTCTGTAGCTAGATCTTCTTTCATTCCACAGGGATCGTTACTATGCCCGTTGCCCAATCGCTACTATGCCCAATCGCGCATTGCTTTAGCAGCTCGCAACCAAGGTTGGCCTAACAACACTGAATAAATGTCTGTACCCGTGGGAAGCCTCATAACCACAAAGTTCAGCAAAAACTTTGATCCCTTGATGTAAACGGGAACCTTCCAAATTTTCCAGGCTGGAGAGTCCCGTGTATGGTTTGCTATATCTATAATCAAATTACTTTTATGCAGTGTGACATTCTTTGATTTGCCATAGGTTTCCTCGGAAATGATATTAACACCCGCACCCCTATCAATTTGGACTCCTTTGATATTCAATCCTTGAATCTCAATTTCCAAGGTTGGAACAATGTCCTACTCAGTGGATTGAACAATTGTGTTTATTGGCATAGGAGGAAGTCTTTCCGGTGTTTTGAACCTGGGCAGCTTTGCCCGTATAGATTCTACCAAATAGAGTGCAATTTGCATCAATTAATCCATTGTCACCTAAAATCTGTAGTTATGAATAGATTCCGCAATTTGATCAGCCAGCACATCTACGAATTCACGAAAAGAATTTGGCCCCTGAGATTGGTGCAACTGCTCTAGTACATTCTGGGTGACTTTAGCCCTCTGATCAATGTCAGAGTTAATGACTTGACTCGTACTTGGTCCGATGTCCTCTACACTCTCTTCCTGAATCGGAGCTTTCCCTTTTCCCTTATGGTGCGTGACTACCTGTACATCAGTTAATGCTTCTTGGTTTCCAAGGGGAGGCTCGAACCTAAGACCAAAGAAACTTTGGATGTCAAGCTAACCAACTAAGCCAACCCCGTTGGTTGTACATCAGTTAATGATGACTCTTCCACCGAGATCACTTCTACAAGTGCATGTTGCTCAAGAGCATTCATTCCCCCAACATTTATGCCACCAAGATTTTGAGGTGGATTTTGCACTATGTTTTGGTCATTGATACGATTATGAAGTTGCGATGGTGGTAAACCTCTTTCAAGATTTCCAACACATTGCCGATGGTATGCCACACAATTGAAATATCGGTGACCCCTCTGATTGCAAATATTGCAAACATCATCCAGTAAATCTGGACGGTAACGCACTTGCCGTTGGAAAGGTTGTGTCTGCATCTAATTCCCTTGAGGATAAGAGACTTGGTATGCCTGCATTGGTGGTGGCATTGGTTGTAATGGTGGTTGTTTATATTGAGGTGTTGCATCTGTATTTGCTATGGTTGCTGTGCTTGGACTGCAAATGCTCTTGCAGATCGTACTGCTTGTAATCTTCTACAGTCATTTGTCCAATGATTATATGCATTACAAATTACATAGTACCGGGTGCCATTAGGACATTCATTGATATAATGCCCTTCCTGATTGCAATTTCGACAAAAACGAACATTCCCTCTCTTGCTGCCTGTGACTCACACATAGACTAAAACTAAATATGACAAACTTATTAGTACAACACTTCTGAATACACAATGTTTTGAGTGTACCTCTATAGGGTGGACATTAGAGCCCTCACACTGAACAACACTATCGGCACTATAAAAAGTGGAAACGTTACCCGGAAGCTGCTTAACGACCCTCGCATTGATCTCATCCACATCTTTGCTCAATGGGGTCAATATTGCACGACTTCTCAAAGACTCAACATCCTTAAAACGTCGTGCAACATCAGGAAATGTGAATGAAATCAATTCGCCCACATCACGTGTCCTTAGGCACATACATTTTGGCAGGGAAATCAGGTCCAAATCGTGATGCACGTATGGGGGCTCACGACCATCTCTCACACTCAACAGACAATCTGCAAACCTCAACTGCTCATCATTATCACCACCCTCCACGCCCATGACGCGCATGTTCTTTGTCAATTTATGCATCTCCACATGTTTCCACAATCGTGAACACTTCAGCGAAGCATTGACAATCTGCGCCCGACTACCACGCAGTACCACTGGTAGAATCCGTCTAAAATCACCCCCCAAAACAACTGGAACTCCTTCAAATGGAGCATCGATACTCAATATATCTCACAGAGATCAATCTACGCACTCTATAGCATACTTAGGCGCCATGGGAGCCTCATCCCAAATGATCAGTCGACATGCCATCAAAAGCGTACCTAATGTAGATTGCTTAGAAATGTTGCATGTCGAGCTCTCATTCAATTCCGTCGGAGGAATTTTATCAGTTTGAAATCAAACTTGCGGTCGAACATGTCGTCTCTTCATCGACACGAAGTATAGGTGCAAGCGACAACGCCCTACGCACCGCTTGTTGCTTCCTATTCAACCTCCTCCTCCTTGCAGATTGGCTCTCACCCTTCGGAGTGATGTATGAAGGGTTGCTTCGCACACACTCGGGAGTGTCCATGTCATGGAATCACTCCCTCAAATACAAAACACCTACAAAAATTGGAACAAAAACTATCAGGTTTTATATCAAATATTGGGAAATAGTCAAATACATGAAAACTAACTTAAGTAGACTATAAAATTGCATTAAGAGAGTGACAAACAGATTAATGGTTTAGGGGTGAAGGTTACGTATAAGCAAATTAGGGTTTAGGAATTGTGGGGTGCGATTTAGGACCTTTCATATACACAGTCTTCAGGTAATAGGCTTTACGCATTAAGCTTCGTGCATTACATTTTAGGCAATACGCTTTAGAATATAGGCATTACGTTATAGGCATTAGGTTTTAGGCATTATGCATCAAGTAATAGACATCAGGTTGTAGGCATTAAGATTAGATAAAGAATATGCAAAACCATTCCAATGGATCTGCTATTTTTACTAATCAATGCTAGTTTGTCAAATCAACCAATTACACGCTACATTCATTCTTGAGAATTGTCCATGCTTTATGTTATTATTATTATTCCAATGGATTTGCTACTCACATGCAATCAATTTTTATAATCACATTCATTCTTTATAAATTTCAATGTTTTATGTTGTTATTATTTTATCAATGTGTTCAAATCTCAAATAGAGTTCAAATCTCAACATCTATTTTCGATTTAACAACTATACTTGGCAATCATGAGATTTTCCTATGCAAAGAAAAATAGAGCAATATTGCTTTCTACAACACTTGAATTAGAGCTCATACTTAGAAGATATTTAACGTGAAATAAAGTTAAGAAATTTCATAAAAGCCGTAAAACTTCATCACTCTGAATATGATCTTTAAAAATCTTAGTCAAACTGAAATCAAATATGGTCATGCATACACTTGCTCGAATAAGCTAGAAGAGTAAAATTTTTGTTGCAGTAATGACTTTTTGACTCTGAGGTCATTATTTTAAAACTTTTATTGATAAAAGCATTTTTTTAACACTTACTTACAAAAATCCTTAATCCAAACAAATAATTCAATAGACTCTAGTAATGTGTGTGAGAATACTATTTTCATTGTTCTTCTGACTTGATCGTCTTTACACGAATTCTAATTATGACGCTACAGATAGTAGTGAAAGTATTATATAGTGACAGACTTAACTCACCTATTTTGGGTCCAAAATCAATGCTTTAGAATATGTACAACAACATTAAATCTGGTTAGCTCGCTTAGAATTGAGTAATTAGTTTTTTTGTATCAATTCTATTTGAGAAAAGATAACATGCCTATATGCATGATAATGGGTCACATTATAAAAATACTTTAAACTAATCATCCATATAGTCAATGCAAAGATCTCAAAAAATAGAGCAATATTGCTTTCTACATCACTTGAATCGAAGCTCATACTTAGAAGATATTTAACTTGAAATAAAGTTAAGAGACGAAAGTTAACATTCTATGAGAAAATTCTGATCTAGTGGAGAGTACATATCATAGATGCAATCACTGATTGATTGTCGACCATCGAAACCATAAATAGCATCCACAAGTAACAGAGTGATGGAGGAGCTCACATCAAGGCTCACAAAGCAAAAGCATCTTTATTACAAAGAGACTGATACATATACAAGTAAAGGTCCCCTTTGCATGAGGATGCCACGTGGCATAGACGTAATAAATGCATGAAATTCACAATTGTCCTCTACGTGGCATTTTAGGCTATATACAGATGTAATCTTGTTATCAGCCTGGGACAAGCCCTCGGGCTGGCTTCTTAACTAAAGCCTACTAAACTGAATCAGTACATAACAATTGTTAACTACACTAATAGTTCAATCACAGTTGAGATTACTAATTCTAACTCCCTCTCTTAAGCTCAAGTGTGATTTAAATATCAACTAACTGTACACTTATTGCAGTATCACATTTGAAGCTTTCATAAATACATCAAATCAAATCTAAGCTCAAATGTGATAAGAGTACTATCAGAATAAAAAATGTGTAGGAATGTCCTGGAGTGTTTGTATAGATCATATGCAATTTTTCTGCTACATGTACTCGACTCACACTCAAGTACACAGTCAAAGTACTTGACTCACAAAGTATCAACCAAAGACCATGCTCTCAACAAGAGTCTGCCACACTTTTAACTAACTTGTTCACCATCCAACTTGAAACACAAGCGGACCACGTGAGACACAAGACTCACACTGAGGAAACCTCACTGCCACCATAAGATTATCATCCTCCATCTTACGAGGCTGACATTCTATCAGACGCTTACAAGACAAACTCATAACGCTGATAACAATGAGCAACTATGGCCGACTTGAGGAAATCTTACTGCCACTAAGATTATACTCTCACTAGAAAATCAGCTAGTAGACATGTCAACAAGTCACTGAGCATCAAATGAGTACTTTTTTCTTTTTTTGTAGCAAATGCATAACCAATCAAACTCCAACTCAGATCCACATGGACTTTCATGACAAAGTCACATGCAAGCAATCACATTCATGCAACCAACATGAATGGAAAACATATCAACTGATGATCATTGCTTGCTGAAAAAGATATCCTCCTACACCATACACCTTTTTCATAGGTAGATCCATTGCTACAGTCTTTGCATTGACATCTAGCTTCATCAAATTGCTTATAGTAGCCAAATCTTACTGATTAGAGCCACACAACCATATTCAAAAGAAGTAACTTACGATACTGATCTTGTCCACCTATCCCACATGTGCTTCTACCTGTATTCTCTCCATCCATGTCCTAATGGAATCACCATAATGTTTTAACCTGAGAATACCCATCAAATACTTACTCCAATATCATCTTCAAGTCCTTCACCAATGGTGTGGGCTGACATACCATCTAGCTCACATGTGAGATCTTCCTTGGCTACATCCAAATGACCTCTCCATTCCAATACTAGACCATGCAATCTCACTTTGCACTATGATGAAGCACATCGACCTGAGATGAACTGATAATTGAAGTAGACTACCCACCTGTTCTCTAATTCTATTCCATGTGACTTCACCTTCTCTCCGTTGTCTCTATGCCTATACGAAAGATACCCATTCACTACCATTGTTTCATCAATGGAATTCCTAAAGTAGTCCTTCAAGCATTTTCCATCCTTCATGCACGGTGCATTTGGAAAAGATGTTCTGCAGGGGCCGTGCATCATACAGGTCCTCACTATCTCATACAACTCCGGATCATCCCCCCTCACAAGAATCTCTATGCATACGATATGATCGTAATCTCCAACAATGATGGGTTTGCTCCGCTCCTCCAATATAATCAATAGGTGGGCATGGGGCAATCCTCTCTTCTGAAACTCTACAACATGAAGCCTTTCTATAATGCCCCCAAATATCCCATCCTTTTTCAACAAATCAATCAAGTGTTAAAGCTTCATGTGCTAAAAACCCTCGACACCAAATTGGGCCTATCTGTAGGTGTCTGTTGAAATCTCAACTCCCTCCTCACTTCTGACCAATTTGGGTTCGCTGTCATTGTGATAAACAAATCAGGAGAACCCAACTCCATACCGATGGCCATAGCATCCTGGTATTGCTGATGCATATGACGTGGCAAACCGATATAAGATGATGGAAGGACTATTTGTTGCCCTATGTCGCTAGCGGAATGAGATCCAAGGGCATCAACGATGCCATTGCAAATCTCTCTATGGAATCTATCTTGATTGTTATAGATGTAGTTCATGTTGGTTTGCACCATTTTTGCTACCACGTCACACACATACTCTTGCAATAGCCTTCCACCCAAATGTATAGGTGAAACATGCTCTGCTTGTACCTATAAATGGTAGCTGTAAAACTCTCGAATGGTTACAACTTTGTGTCCACCCTCTAATTGCTCTTCAAGAGCATCTGAATGTATATCATCACGTCTGTCATCATCATCACCACATGTGACATCTCTCATACACATATGTGGAATCCCCTAATACCACCCATCGGTACCGTAAGAAAAGAGGAGGACAAAATGCAAGGTATCATACAATGAATGATGCTCTGTGATATGCTACAGACCATCCTGAATGGAGTGCAATATGATTTCATGCATTTCATCGTTCGAGGTCTCATATATAGGCATAAGCACTGCAATCTCATTGCTCGTAGGAGCATTGAACTCTCTATTCGCTCTACTCTATGAACAACCAGACACTATGTGAAGTTGAATATCCTTTGTGACATTCTCTCGCATGATTCGAGCAACATTCTTAAAATGTTGCGCAAACGGATTCACATCCATCATCATGCTTTGCAAAAGGGAGAGAACATCACGCCTAAGGTCGAGATTCAGAGATAATCTCTGATCTAATTGCAAATCATCATCATACATGATGTAGATATGTGAAAATTAAGGTCTATCTAAGGGCAACAAACCACCAATATGATGATATAGAGCTATTCCTTTTTGCTTTCCATCGCATGGCTGAACAACAACTACACACAAACTCCATCCCCCCCAAATCATGACACATTGGTCTATCAAGTGATCTGGCCACCTCAAACAACCTACCTACGGAATGTGCAGGCGAAATCCTACCCAAAAATCTTTTTTTTTGCATTCATTCTACGCTTTATCCTTCTAGCTCTAGCAAATCTAGACTTTGCCTCAGGGGTCCTATACGAAGGGTGGCTACGCACTTCCTCAAGTGTACCAAACTCCACTGAAATCGGTTCAACTCTCTCAATTTCCTCTCTATCTCTCACTGTCGCAACATATCTATGTCTCATTCTTCTAACCTTGGCTGATCTTGACTCCTCTTCAGGGGTTCTATATGATGGATGGTTACGCACCTCTATGGGTGTAACATACATAACAAATATCGAATCTACTCCCTCAAATGATTCTCTACCTCTAACTGGTGTACAAACCACCTCTATATTGTCAACATTGGACATCGGATCCAATGGAATAGACGAAGTCACAGCCGCATCTAAAGACGTCAAACAAATCCCCACAGACCTCTTGTCGAAGAACTGACATGTGTGATGGACCCTGTTCCGAATGTACTCAATAGGACATCCTCATGTAAACCCAATCCCCCTACCGACATACCAACATTTACTACAGTATGTGTGTCATTGGCAACTCTTTCAAATGTGGTGGAATCAATTGCATCCCTACGAACAACATCATGCACCTGCTCCAACTCATGAGGAAGAAGCCTCATCTTTGTTCTTCTGATTCGCTCTAATCTATTCTTCTTCTCCAATCTAGATTCTAACTCCAGCGTCTTACAGGTGGGATCTCTACGAACATGATTAGGGGTGACAATCTCTCCTAAATCACCTACAAAACCAACATCACCAACGGACATATGTTCAATGCTATGCAAGTTTGAAATCAAACTTGTAGTTGAACATGTCGCATCCTCAACAACACGGATGACAGATGCAGATGATAATGCCCTTCGCACAACGTTGCATTTTCGATTCAACCTCCTCTTCCTTGCGGACCGGTTCTCACCCTCTGGAGTAATGTACAAAGGATTGTTCCTCACACACTCAGGGGTGTCCATGCTCTATTCTACATAAATTTTTCATGAGTTTATTGAGTTAGTCATGGTGATATTATCTTTGGTATTGGAAAGATTCAGATCCTATATTTGTTGTTTCTATATTTTCGATGAATGTTTGGATATTTAGCTTTCATCATGCTAGTTTGATGGACAGTCACATTGTTGCTGCCCTAGTCTAAATACTATGTATACCTCTTCAAGTGATCATCAGTTTTCAATAAGATACTCTTATATTTTGATTTTCAAGAGATCTTGTTCCTGGTTGTCGCTACACGTTATTGGAGATGCTATGGTTTGGTACCAGTATGGTAAGTTGGTTGGTTACTATTTGTGCCTTTGTTCTTGGATATTTTTGGATCACTTTCACGTATATGGGCTATCATGGAGGGTGCTTCTTTTCAGAGATTGCTTATATGGTTTTGCTTTATTAGTGGAGCTATCTTGATGGTATTTGGAGGATTCTTTATCATTCTACTACTGAAGGACAATGGTGCTATCTATCTATTCTTCTGGAGCTGGGTTTACACCATCTATCTATATGTATATTGTTTAAGATAGCTTAGTTAGCAACTAAATATAATGTTGACGACGTGGATTTCTATAATAAATAATACCAATTTTACTTGAATCTTACGACAATATTACATGGATAATCCTATCATGAATCGGCGATCATGTGGATTCTTTAAATTGTTGCGGTTATTTAGAGACAGAAGTCTTGGAAGGCCATTAAACACTTAATTAGTATGGTCTCCGAAAAGTCTTGGGAAATTTCCTCTTACGTTGATCTTATGTTATTTCTGACGTAGTTGGATAAGTGACGTAGTTGGATAAGCTGGTGTTATCTGGATCACAACACCTGGTTGATTTGTTGTTGTGGGCCTCCATCATCCATCCATGAGAGGACGGAGAGTATGGAATGAATGTTCAAGTAAACAGTTCGTTCCTTGAATTTGTGAGCTTATGCTATTCAACATGAACACCTCTTCACGTGTCAACTCATGAATGTTTCAAAAAACCAGAAATCCACGTGGGCGGGGTGAGGCCAGATAATGGGTTGCGTTTGCCTAAAATTTAAGAAGCTAATAAAATAATACAAGAAAAAAGGCCCTTTGCGTTCATTGCAGGCAGGCATAATAATATCCTATCCAGGTGAAAGCTCGAATAATAATATTACCTCTCTCTGGTTCGGCATCGATTTCTTTTAAGGATCTATGCCCTAAGCTAATAAGGCTATACAATCCCGATCCCCATTCATTTATTAGTCTCAGCGCAATCTCAGTTTCTTGCATATAATGAAGGCGGTTCAGTTCCGATCCATCAGGCACTGATTCTCATTCACCTCGCTTTTTGAAGAGAATTATTACTGTCTTAGATCATTTTTGCTGGCACAGTTACCCTAGTTCTTGGCCATATTTTCTCTTCTTAGGCACTATTGTGGTAATTGCACGTCACTAACCATAACTAAGTCTTAAGGTCTTTGATTTGTTCTTTCATGGTTCCTTGGAGTATATCTTCACATTTACTTGCACCACTAATCATAATTAAGTATTCAAGTCTTTAATTTGTTCTTGCATGGTTCCTATAGTTGCACATGCCACGCTTGTGCTTTAATTTTACAACTCAACACTCCAAACACCCTGCTATGTTTACACAAAGATTGACAATACATTGCCTATTGTAATCTCCGACTTAGAAAATGAAATGAATAATCTCAAATTAGTTAAAATCTCAAAGTTCCTAATTTTGTGCATATATCTCAAACTCTATTGTTAATAACATTTTTAACGCTAGAAAGAATGAACGCAATCTAGCATGAGGACTTCTAACTAGGTTTCATAAGATTCTAATCTATTTGTTAACTTGGTATATGTCTTTCCTAGATTTCACTTATCATGTAACTTAGTTAATCTTTCTCTACATTATAGAACTCGTGCATGCACCATGCAAAAAGTGGAAAAACTCAAGCTTGAGTCTTAGATACAACATGGGAGAAAAAGACAAATACCAAAGCCAATTTTGCGTAAGAAAGGACTATAGGCATGCCATCTTCTTGGTAGGTCTACTTTTTTAGTGTTTATGTATTAGGATGTTGCATATTGATTTTGCATAAACACGAGGATGCTTCAATATTGTGGAGAACAGAAATTAGAATTTTATGTTGTTTGCACTTGTCTTGGACACATCCTCTAGCCATACTGTATGTGAAACTCACTCTCAAAATGGAATCTATTTTACTATGCAAAATAAAATCAATCTCATTCATGGTCACATGCAATGAATTGAATCATATGAATAGTTTAATAACTTATTTGTATTTTTGTTGTTGTAACACCATACCATGACTATGATGCTACCTAATCTCTAAGTAAATAAGTAGTTATCTAATGTGTATAAGTACTTTGCAAGAATACTTGGGCTCCTTCCAAGATGGGTTGATTTCCTCCTATTTTTCTGTCGTATTTATTGTTCACATCCTTCCAACTAACTTTATTTTCTTATTAAAGTTCGACTTCAAACAAAATACTAGAAATTTTTATTCAAATTGTTATTTCTTATTAGTTTTCAATATTGGTCCATTAAATTTAAATAGACCCTTCTTTGTTGGATGTTGTAATTGGTTCCTTGTAAGTAATATTGCTTCTCGGTTTCCAAGGGGAGGTTCGAACTTGGGACCAAAGAAACTTACAACATGTGAGTAATGATGACAACTCATACTCTCAAATGCCATCATGTGAAGCTTCCACTCAAGCATATCAAATAAGGTGATGCGAAAGATCGTAAAGAGCTTCGCCATGCACATTGAAAAGATGATTCCCATTTTTTTTAATTCAAACGCACCCATAACATAAAAAAGAGAACCATCATGATAGCAAGAGAACATGATAGCAAGAGAAGTAAGCAATAAAATGCTCAAAGTAAGTTTAAAAAGCATCAAAAATCTAAACTAGGTGATTATTCACTCAAGGCTTTGTCGTACAAGTGTACGTAGAAGAATCATTCAAAAATGAAAAAAATAAGTATGTCAATTTAGAAGGATTTTAAAAATTTTAAAAATAATTTTTGTTGCTCAAACTCAATATAGAGAGACCTCACCTTTTAACAAATCATTGCACTATACTACCTTCAATCTAGCAAAGCTAAAAAGAAAACAAAATTCATTATCATATTATGTTTGAGCTTTTAAGTTCACTCTTGGAGATTTGAAGGCCTTTCAGCACAAATGTCACATGAAAGTAAAAAAGAATGGAATCCCTTCAATCAAAAGTTATGTATGAGCTTTAATTACTAAGTGGGTTTGATTTTGATTGGTGCATGTTGAAAACAAAAAACTCAATGCTCTATGATCTAAGGATAAGTACATGCATATTGAAATGAAACTATTAGTTTAAAGTCTCAAGGTGAAACATAAGTGTGTAATTTTTTTGTGGAAGGACTTCAAACCACTAGATACTCTAGTCATTATATGTTCTACTTAAAATAAATTTAACTTTTGAGGCATTCCATTCTATAGACTAAAAGCTAATCATGAAAGACTTCTAAATCTAAGCCCAAAAATTATTATAATTTTTGAGAGTTTAGAACTTGCCAAGCACTAAGGATGGTTGTTGTGCTTACACATGTGATGGGTAGGCTTTGTACATAGATCCTAGTGCATGATCATAAAGTTTTCAGAATTTTAATTGCATCTCTTGCGTAAATTTAGCTTCCACTTTTTTTTAAGGTTTATGCCACCTCATTAGAGTGCTTATTTGCTTGAAATGTTTTAACGACATTTAACTTGTCAGAAGCTACACATAAATTTTTGTAACATACAAGTGCATATAGTAAAAATTATGCAAAAAAAAAACGATGTTCATAATGGGGAAGGTGGCCTTCCATGGCCCTTGAGCATCCTTGGCAAAAGGGCCTTAGTAGCTTACAAGTGTCAAAAAACTTAGGGACAAAATCTCAGTGCCGTCTTATCACACATGGGCAAAATGTTTAGTTAGGTGTTTTTCAATATAAAATTATTTTTTTGAAATGTGTGGCGTTGAAGCATTGGGGGCAAACCAAGCAGTGTCCGGAAGATGCAACCCCTCATCTCTTATTGGCACGGAGCCAATAACGGTTGACACCATACACTGGCCACCACGTGTATGAAAAGGCCCAAACTTTTAAGAACAAGCCACCTGTTAAATTATTCCATAGTAAAAAATCACAAAATATATATTAAAACCAATAAATAGTCTCTCATGTGTAAGTGGAGGTAGAGGCCTGAAGCATTCATATTCTTTCCAAGCTGTGTAAACATTAGATGCACAAAATTGTCTGCCACGTGGTGCACTCTTATTAGAGTGAGATTGAGCACCTATTCAATTTTTTGGTGTACTAGAAATTTTTTGTAGGTTTCAAATGGCTCTACACTCAATTTTATGGCGACCAATGAAATTTTTTGGTTGTTTTGGACAAAAAGGTGCTCGATAGTTACCACATCTGAATCTCTGACGGTTCCAGAGGTGCGAGAATTCCTACACATCCAGATTTTTGTCAGTTCAGATGCCGGAGCACCCGTGACCGCGAGCACCAAATTTCTTGTTGGGCCTCCAAAACCATGCACAGGCGCACATGTTTTCGATTTAGTGTAGTTTAATTATATATCTAGAATTAGGTCCAATTTCTTGTTGGGCCTCCAAAACCATGCACAGGCGCACATGTTTTCGATTTAGTGTAGTTTAATTATATATCTAGAATTAGGTCCAAGTGCAGAATGCCTATGGGATACACATGGGCTTGGGGAAGAGACCTCGGGCAGATCTATGTGAATCAACAAATAGCTTTTCAAATTAAAAAAATAATGTACATGTGTGGCTGTGCTTGAGCTGAGCTGGGGTCAACCTTGGGCGGTGCCTCAAAGATGCATCCTCCCTCGCCTGTCCCCCACCCCCCAAACAGTATTTTAAGATCCGTTATCTGATTCTCGGTTGAATGCAATTACGTAACTAGTTGTCTGTTCGTCTGGAAGGTTTTTCTCTTGCGAACACGTTACAAGTGAAATAAATTCAATTTCTCAATCTACATTGATTTTATCTGTCTGCTTAACCACACCCATCCGTGTGATCATAGGAAATAAAACCAAAGTCTGCCTATCACGATTCACGGCTTCTGCTTGCTGCAACAAAGTTGTCTTCTACAGGAAGCAGGAAGATAACTCTCTATATAAAGTTTAGAGTGCACCGGGCCTTGTTTCATCTGGCCGCAAGTACGTTTCATGGGCTGTGCCTTGAGCAACGCTGCTCCTCATGCATGATGCAGGTGCGGATAGTGGGCAATGGTGAGATCAGTAGCAATCCGAGCAGTATCCGAAGTTGTTCCTGGAAATCATGCACAATCTTCAGATACAGTTGTACTTTCAAATATTGACCAGATGTTCTGTTCTTATGCACACTATCCACAGCTCGTCTTCTTCTTTAAGTCTCACTACACTTCCTCCAGTGAGATCAGTAGCATGATGCGGAGCTTGAAAGAATCCCTTGCTATGGTGCTTGATAACTATCCCGTGGTGGCAGGACGTGTCAGATCCACAAAGCAGGGAAGATGGGAGCTGGTGAGGGAGCCTAAAGATGGTGTGGTGTTCTTAGAGGCCACGGCAGACGCACGTTTGGATGATTGGCCCGATCTAAGGCGGTGTTCGCTGCTACTGGACCTCAATCCTCAAGAAACTGTGGCTAGAGAGATTGAGGAGGTGCCCATGGCCAAGGTGCAGGTGACTGTATTCAATTGTGGAGGAGTGGCGCTGGGATTCAGCTTCGCACACGTCCTGACTGATGGCATGGGCGCAATCCAGTTTCTCATGGCGTGGGGGGAAACTCATCAGCGCAAACGCCTTTCCATAGCTCCGTTGATTTCCAGGACGATAATCAAGGCTCGCGATCCTCCACAGCTCACAGTCACTGTCCCAGAAACTACCTCTTCATTCCTGCTGCCAACCCCTGCCAAGCAGCAAACCTACATCAATTGTAGGCCTGATGACCCCAGCTCTTTTCCGCAGATCATTCTTATGCGGGTTTCGGACAAGAAAGTAAACGAGTGTGTGAAGGTGGTAGAGAGAGGACCTTTCGCCTATGGTAGCGCGACATCTCACGAAGCTCTGTGTGCGCTGGTGTGGTCCAGCTTGACTCGAGCTCGGGGATGGAGCTCCGATCAAGACGAGACCAAGTTTTCCTTCCCTGTGAACATCCGCAGTCGCTGCGATCCTCCTGTTCCTGAAGGCTATTTCGGAAATGCTATTTTTCAATGTTGCGTTGTTGCCAAGGCCGTTGCCATTGCAACCTGCCACATCTCCTACGCAGCCAAGCTCATACATGATTGCATAAAGAGCCACAACGCCGTGTTCTGCCAAAGTGTGATCGACTGGACGGAGCTGCAACTAAGGAACGCCAAAAGCCTACGTATGCACTTTGGCGATCCAGAAACTTTCGGCTGCACCACCTTTGTAGGCTTCCCGATCTATGAAGTGAACTTTGGCTGGGGAAAGCCTCTGTTTGTGTCATTTATTCAAATTCGGCCTGAAACCGATCCCGGTCCGCAATCTGGAATAGTGATCATGCCATCTCCAGAAGGTGGAAGGACCCGAGACTTGATGATTGGTTGCTTCAACCAGAAACACATGGATGCACTTCTCAACGATCCAATTCTTCTGCCTTACCGTGATAAAAAGAACGATATTCTCTTGAGACCATACTGATCAGCTGGCTACTGTAGCTGCTCTCAAAATTGAGCACATTACCCAAAATGATAACTTGATTTATGAGCAGAAAAACTATGGCTCCCTCTAGTTAGTAGCTTATATACAATAATTCGGGTACAGCCTGAATCCTGATATTTGTTAGATCAATTGTAAAACCGTTTATTTTGGAGTCAGTATAGTGTGAAACGAGTTGGCAGTTATGTAAGGCATGTGTCCAAAGGTAGAATGGGCAGCCCTAAGTAAGTAGGTTCTTAGGTTCTTGGCACATACAGATGTGCATTTTATTGGCTGACACCTGTTGAGTGAATGTATTAAGTACCTTTTTGATTTTTGCATTTAGTGTTTTCTGTGTCGTACAGATACTTAGCTTGCCATGATGAATGCTCTGATTATTTGATTGCTGTGTGTCATAGTTTAGTTTGCATAGTATGTAATGATTGATGCAGGTAAAGACAGAATTATGATCCATCTAAGGTTATGGGCCCACATCACCAGGTAGTTTAATCATTTCTGAAAGCGACCTGTACTGTCGAAGGGATACGAAGGAGAAAGCGAGTGAGGTCGAAGCAGAACAAATTATAGTCTGCCTAAAGGTCGAGATGATGACTGAAATCAGTCCATTGAGCGATTCGAGTCCTTGAGAAACCTGAGGAGATGAACTACGGCAACTGGAGCTGGAAGATGAAATTGATCCTCGAGGAGAGAGGGCTGTGGAGAGTGGTGGACGGGAGCGATGCTGTAGATCGTGACGAGGAAGGGGTTCCCGTGGATGCGGCTGCAGCGGAAGCTTGGGGAATCAAGGAGAGGCGTGCATACCTGATGATATGCCTGGCGCAATAGGAAGAGTACGATATGCCAAGAACTCCAAGGATGCATGGAGACAAGGATGCATGGAGACAACTGAGAGGCAGATATGAGACTAAGGGAATTGGCAATACTCCAAGGATGCATGGAGACAAGGATGCATGAAGACAACTGAGAGGCAGATATGAGACTAAGGGAATTGCCAATATCCTGCTGCTCCAGAGACAGCTTGCAAACGTGAGAATGGAGACTTGGAGACAACATGATCCTCCATCTTGAAAAGATTAGGACCATGGCAAGACAACTGGAGAAAGCAGGAGCAGCGGTTGATGAAAAGGAGCTGGTATTTAGGATCCTAGGAAGCCTGCCAGAACAGTTTGAAGCTTTAGTACGCCGCAACAAAGCGAAAAAATAGGACCATAATGAAAAAGGTGAGGTGCATGCTGCATGATGGCAATACAAAAGCTATTGTGGGCTGAGGCAACAAACACAACGGTGCATGCCATCAACAGGTCACCCACAAAGCCCCTGAAAGGTAAAATGCCATATGAGGAGTAGCATGGGCGAAAACCATCCCTGAACTACATGAGGGCATTTGGATGTACAACATTTACCTCATACCCAGCGAAAACAGGAAAAAGCTTGATCAGAAATCCTTGAAATGCATACTTGTTGGGTATGCAGAACATGCAAGGGCATACAGGGTGTACCATGCAGAGTCGAATGAAGTATACATATCAAGGGATGTCGACAAGGGAGAGTCATCATCAAAGGTGAAAAGGAAGAAGAAGGACAAATGTTAACAAACCAGGTCATTGGGCACGTGAATGTTACAAGAAAAAAGCGGACATAAAGGCATGAAAAGTAAAGCAACAAGGCAACATTGCCAAAGATGATGGGGAAGATGACGAGACAAGTGTCGTCTCATCGGCATTGGCATCCCAGGTTGATGATGGTGCCAGATGGTTCATAGATTCAGGCGCCACAAGGCATATGATCGAGAAACGCAATTGGTTTGAGAAATTCTCGCCAATCTATGATGGGGACAAGGTCACACAAGCCAATGAGGAGGAATGCCAAATATAGGGTGTTGGCAATGTACCTATGCAGTTTCCTGATGGTAAGATCAAGAATATCCCTAATGTGCTTTATGTTCTTGGACTCAAAAAGAGTTTGCTTTCTGTTGGTGTGATGACAAATTAACATCTCAAGGTTGAATTTGTCAAGGATGGATGCCTAATGAAGGATATGGACCACAACCATAAGGTGGTAGCAAAAGGTTATCGGGATAGTAACTGTGGCCTTTATAAGTTGGGGCTGCAAAGCCAGGTGAATATGGTTTGGTTACCTCAACAGCATCACAATCTGAGTTGTGGCACAAGAGACTTGGTCACTTAAACTATGGGAGATTAAGATTGATGGTGAAGCTGAAGATGGTAACAGGATTACCAGCACTACAGAATGATCATCACACCATATGTGAAGGATGTGTTATGAGAAAGCATCGTAGAGAGACATTCAAGAAAGGTGGAGCTACAAGAGCTAAGAAACCACTGGAACTTATTCACAACGACCTGTGCGGCCCAATGAAGACCATGTCAATGCGGAAAGCCTATTATTTTATGACTTTCATAGATGATTACTCTAGGAGGACATGGATTTATTTCTTGAAGAAGAAATCTGATGCTTTTGCTCGTTTCCAAGAGTTTAAGGCTTTAGTAGAGAACCAACTGGATGCATGCATCAAAGTGCAAAGATCAGATAGAGGGAACGAATACAAATTTGATGATTTTGAGGACTTTTGCAAGGAACACGACATCAAAAAAAATTCACACAATCACACACGTCGCATAGTAATGGTGTAGCTGAAAGGAAAAACAGGACTATTATGGAGAGTGCACGCTCCATGATGAAGCAAATGGGCTTAACTGATTCACTTTGGTCGGAAGCGTGTAGTACAACAATGTTCTTGCAAAACAGGAGTCCTACAGTTGCGGTTCCAAATGTAACTCCTGAAGAGGTATTTACAGGAATAAAGCAAAAAATCGACAAGTTTCGTGTCATTGGATGTAGGGCCTATGTACATGTGCCAAAGGAGGAGCGAAGAAAACTTAATTCCAAAGCAATCAAGTGTACCTTTGTCGGTTATGATGAGAGGAAGAAGGCGTCAGGTTTCTTGATCCTATAATGAACAAGATTCACATAAGCAAAGATATAATCTTTGATGAGACACATAGGTATGAAGATGAAGACCATGCAAGTGATGAAAGCATCAAAAGACTTCCCACACTCTTGGAAGAAGAAGATGAAGAAGACGCTCCACAGGATGATGCACATGAAGACGAAGGTCGAGAGGGTGAGTATGAGAGGACACCACCTATCCAAGAGCCTAGGGGAAGGTACTTGCCGATAGGAGCAACAAAGGAGAAACTGGTTGGAAGTAAGAAACATTACTTGGACACTCCTTGGGACACACTCTCTCCACGAAGTGTATTACTTGAGTCTAAGATACCAAAATGGTATGAAAAGATCATGAAGGACACAAAGCTAAATCAACCAGGATCTAGTACACAAGAAGAAGTGAGAAGATCAACGTGGGAAATGAAGCCTCCTGATCGCTATCATGTGAACTATGCCCTAATGAGTGACATTTTGAAGTGTCGAGAGCCATCAAACTTTGATGAGGCAAAGATCACAAAGAGTGGCGAAGGGCAATGGAAGAGGAGATGGAGTCCATCCACAAGCATGGTATGTGGGAGTTAGTTGATCTACTACTTGGAAAGAAACCCATTGACAACAAATGGGTGTTTAGAATAAAGTTTCATGTGGATGGCACGATAGCAAAGCATAAGGCACGCCTAGTAGTGAAGGGCTATGAGCAAAACAAGGAATTGACTATGAAGAGACATTTGCTCCAGTGGCTAAGTGGACTACGCTACGCCTTATCATCGCCTTAGCATCTCATTTTGGGTGGAAGATCCATCAAATGGATGTGAAGTCCGCATTTTTGAATGGTGACTTAGAGGAAGAAGTTTACATGGTTCAACCACAGGGCTTTATGGCAAAGCGACAAGAACATAAGGTGTGCAAGCTACGCAAGGCACTTTATGGCCTTAAGCAAGCACCACACGCATGGTATGGACACATTGACCATTACTTTCTTTCTCATGAATTTGTAAGGACAAATTCAGATCCAAATGTTTATGTTCTTATAAATGAAGATAGCATTACTTGACTGTACTTTATGTTGATGATATTGTTATCACAGGAAATGATGAGAATCTCATTCATTCTATCAAAGCCAACTTGTGCAAGCAATTTGAGATGACAGATTTAGATCTTATGCACTATTGCTTGGGTGTCGAAATATCGCAAAATGGCAATGATATCAAGCTATGTCAAAAGAAAGTACGTACGCAAGATATTAGAGAGATTTCACATGACAGAGTGCAAACCTTCCATCACCCCATGCGAAGCTGGTAAGAAGTTGTCTTGATGATAGTGTTCAGGTTGACGCTACTTTATTTCGTCAACTAGTTGGGAGTTTGATCTATCATTAGAGGAATTTTGAATCCAAAAAAGACCCTTTAAGGAATGCCATGTAGATTGACAGAGTTTATTACTGTAAATTACCAGAATAAATTTATTTTCTCCCCAAATTCTTTTTCATTTCTGCCCGCACTAGTTTCGATGCTTAACCATTCTATGTACATTACCGTTTGTAGTTCATTTAAAATAGCATAACTTTTTAACCGTAGGTCCGATTGAGACAAAAATCATACTGTTGGAAAGCGCTCGATGAGAGCTTTCCAATGGTATCTAGATGACTACTTTTGAGCTACTCTTCAAAAGTTATGGCCAGTCAAAGTTTCAGACCAAAAAAACAAAGTCCACATATCTCTCTTATGTGCAGATAGAGTACCCTCTGCTGAGAGGGTACTCTATCCACGCACAAGAGAGATATGTGGACTTTTTTATTTTTTGGTTTGAAACTTTGACAGGCCATAACTTTTGAATGGTAGCTTGGAAGTAGGTCATCTGGGATATCGTTGGAAGGCTCTCGTCGAGCGCTTTCCTACGGTATAATTTTCGTCTCAATCAAATCTACGATTAAAAAGTTATGCTATTTTAAATGATAATTGCATATTATACTATGAATAACCTATCATGCTTGCGGGCTGCCCCCGGCGCCAAATTATAGCATTATTAAGAAAACTTTTTTTCCAATTCTAATGAGCTATGTGACATAGATTTCAAATTTGAGTGTTTTGATTGGTCCATGTGTAAGCAAAATTTGAAAAAAAATATACAAAGTATCTTTACAAAGGGTCTTTTTTGGATTTAGAGCTTCTCTAATGCTTACGACTACACGTCCTGATATCTACTATGTTGTAAGTCTGATTAGTCAATTCATGTCATCACCCACTATGGATCATTGGAAAGCCGCGAAGAGGATTTTGAGGTACTTGAAAGGTACACCTAACCTTGGCTTGGTCTACCAAAGACAAAGTACTTTACCTAAGTTGCAAGGCTATGTTGAGGCTGATTGGGTAGGAAATGTAGATGATAGAAAGTCAACAATAGGTTATGCTCTCAACTTTGGTAGCAGTTGTTTTTCATGGTCTAGCAAGAAGCAGGACACCATTTCTCTTTCTTCTGTAGAAGCTGAATATAAAGCGTAAGTTCTGCTACTCAAGAAGCTATTTGGCTGCGTAAGTTGTTATGTGAGATTGGCATGAAGCAGATACATCCTACTATTATTTTTTGTGATAACCAAAGTGAGATACAGTTGGCTAAGAATCTTGTCTCATGCAAGAACAAAACATATTGAAGTGAAATATCACTTTGTGCGTGAAAGCTACAATTTGAAGATATAAGTATTACACACTGTTCTACGATGTTACAAGTTGCTGATATATTTACGAAAGCTGAAGGTACTTGTCTTTCCCTTGATGTTCTCCTTGGCTTTTGACTTGATGAAGGTCCATCATCATCACCATCTAAAGTAGGATCCTTTACATCAACATAAAAAATGTTAGATCCATCCACATCACCATCAATAGTATTTGAAGTCACTTTTGGAATGTTTCTCTCATAAAAAATGACATCTCTACCAATAATCACTTTGTTAGTAGAAGGAATGTAAACCTTGTAGGCTTTACTCACCTCACTATATCCAACAAATATACCTTTCCTTGAAGATGGATCCTCCTTGGTCCTATCATCAAGAGTAATGTTGACATAGCATGTGCATCCAAAAGTTCTTAGAAAGTTGACACTCAGCCTCCTCTTGAATAACATCTCAAAAGTTGTCCTTCCATCCAAAATAGCACTCACGGCCACCTATTGCACAAGAAATTGGCACACAACAAAGCTTGATCCCAAAATGGTTTGTCAAGATTAGCACTTAACCTCATGGCTTTAGCACTTTTACTAAAGTCCTATTCTTCCTTCCAGCCATTCCATTTTGTTGTGGAGTCATTAGGAGCACTTAACCTCATGGCTTTAGCACTTTCACATAAAGTCATATTCTTCCTTTCAGCGACTCCATTTTGTTGTGGGGTCCTTGATGTTGTATACTCCCTCTTGATCACATGCTCATCACAAAAGGCCTTGAACTTGGTAGATATGTACTCACCACCATTGTCACTCCTTAAGCACTTGTCCTTGTGGAAAATTGGTTCTCTATTACATTATTGATCCAGTATAAGGTAGTCTGTGTGACTTTGACAAAGCACAAGTCTCACAAACATGATTGATGCCACTTAAGGAACTTGGAAAACCTATCACAACCTTCTTTCTAGCCATTACCTCCAATGACTTCAAGTTGAGGTGTCCCATCCTTTTATGGCAAACCTCTTGATAGGTATTTGCTCTCTTGCAACACATCCAACTTGGTTAGAAAAACACAAGCATCTAGTTTGAACAATTTCCCTTGTCTTTTACCTTTTCCGATCAAGACATCCTTCCTTTTGATCATACAAGCATCTCCATCAAACTCAACCTTGAGGCCTTTACTTAGCAATTGACTCACACTAAGCAGATTCTTGGTAATAGATGGAATAAACAAGACATCCTCCAAATGAACATTCTTATTTATAGAGAGAGAAATAGGAATTGTGCCAATCCCTTTGATTGCATGCTCACCATCATTGGCCGTGTAGATCACTCTCTTGTCATCTCCATATGCCAACAAAGAATTGAAGTACTCTTTGTGAAAAGTCATGTGTGAACTTGCTCCACTATCAATCCACCATGGATCTAGATCTCCATCATTAGCAAGCATACATGAAGACATCACAAAAGCATCATCATTTGCATCTTGAACATCCAAACCATCCTCATCAAGAGTAAGATTACCTTACTGGTCTCCTTGATCTCTCTTCTTCTTGTAGCACTCACTTGCAAAGTGTCCTTTGATGCCACAATAGAAGAACTTGAGCTTTGATCTATCTTTCTTTTTGCCACTTGAAGAAGTCTCCCCTTGATTTTTCCCTTTAGACCACTTACTTTTGCTTTTGCCCTTGAATTTACCCTTTGTGAACATATCCTCCTCTTGAAGTGTTGATGTAGATCCACCTCTTGCTTGAAGATCCATCAAACTTGGCAAAGTCTTTTGAATAGCAATACTTTGAACAATGTTAGCATGAGCATCCAACAATCCATTAAGAATAACTTGAACAAGCTCTCCTTCCTTAATGATCTCATCAATGCAAGCCAACTCATTATTCAATGCTTTCATCCTCAAAATAAAAGTATTTGGACTTTCTTCACTTGAAAAAAATCGCCTTCTTAGATTCAACACTCTAGAAGTAGACTTGGATTCATAAAGCTTCTTCAATATATCCCAAACATCCTTAGATGAAGTACTCTTATCAACCTCCTTGAGAAGCTCATTGGTAACATTCGTCTTGATCATGTGTAGAGCCCTTGTGGCCCTCTTATCATACCTCATTTGATCTTGTTGTGTTGCTGGTGTCTCCTCCAAACCTACAACAATATCCAAAACATCAATGAAAACTATTCATTATAGAAAAATATCAAATTATACCTTCAAGACTGGACAGTCAGTATTGCACTATGACACTATACATGACTTTATGTTGCAAAAGTTTGTGCGCAAGTGGAATGGCCCATACGTTATACAAAATCTTTATGATAACAACATAGCCCAATTGGCGGAATTGAGCGAAAAACCGTTTGATAAGGTGAACATCAACAAGCTAAAGACCTATCATATGTGAAGGAAGAGCCTTTTTGTACAGTATAGGGTAGTTTTCTTTTTACAACTTTTAGTACATATCTCTATATACAAATAGTGACAACAGATTATAACCCCTCCCCTTGTTGAGAAACAATCGATAGAATGGACCAACAACACAACAACTCTTCTTCACAACAGTTGGGTATACATCTTCGAGACAGAGGACAAGAGATACTCACCCCCTGACACAGTTGCTGAATCTATATGCACGAAGTTTTATCTGGGACGAAACAGTTGCCGATTTACGGATACAGTCCAAGGAACTATGGGTATGGGATAGCACCAATGACATTTCCTACCTGACCTTTCTGTGGAGTCAAAAATTGATCAAGCACATTGTAGTGGACTGCGAGTATAAGGAGCCTTGTCGGTCACAGCTATCCCCACAAAGAACATGGTGTAAATGTATTTCACACCTGCCAAGAGGACAGTACCACAAAGATTAAGATTGCGAACCACTAACTTTTTCGGAGGGCCCTATTGGAGGAGACTATACCCTTGAAAATCTCTATGTGAAAATCATAATAATAATAATAAAATCTTGTTACTGTATATAACTTTCTCTTGCTTGTAAATGGAAATCTCCTTAGAAAAGACCATGTACATACTATCAGGAGATGGGGCTTGTAGACATAAAAGCCGGGAGAGTGCTATAGGAGCGATATTGGAACATCCAGAAGGGTTCAGAATAGCTAGCTTTGGGGTTTATCTAGGAGCGCATTTCACCAATAATATGGCTGAATATAAGGGCCTCGTGATGGGCTTGCAAATGACGTTGAAAATGGGGGAAAACATTCAACAATTACGAATACATGGAGATTTTGAACTACTTATCAAAGGAATGACCGGAGAATATCAAAACAAAGATAAGATACTAAAGGATTACGCTTCAACCATAAGAAGTCTAGTATGACAGATATTGCACGTAGAATGGAGGCATGTGCCGAGATGTGAGAATTCTAGAGCAGATCACCTTGCTAATATATCTTACCACAAGGATCATTACCATCGATGTACACCAAGAAAAAATAGTATTGAGCACATTAGCACAACAGTTTAAATCTGGGTACACGCCAAGGTTTAAGTGGCCCATAGTTCCTAGTTCTTTTGACTCTTACACCGAAGCGTGTGACAGTCTAAGCAGATTCACTGTTATGAGCACCCACCATAGAGATGACATAGTACGGCTAGCAGGCCATTATACCCACCAGTTACAGAGATGGTTGCTTACCCCTTGGGAGTATTAGAACAAGGAAACAACGCTAAAGCTAAACAAGTGGTGGTATAATCCAAATGAACCTATGGAACTAGGGGCTGATCTGGCACTATACCTCAAAGTGCGAGATTTGAACTACAAGGAGCAAAAGACCCTCAACGAGATGTTTCTCTTCCAAATTTTAGGAGCTGATGCGGTTCTCATTGACACAGATGAGGGCTCAAATCAAAGTGAAACAACTACAAAGACACCACAAACAAATCTGTGCAAGAGCGCCTTTGTGATTGAGCACTAGAAGTGGCAATCATTGTATATATGTTTATCTTTTTATTGTAAAAAAAAAAAAATTGTATATATAATTTGCAGTACAATATTATGTTGTCAATCACACCCACCACCATGCATCATATAGACACGATGCTTGAATCATCTGTTGCAAGTCTGACTGATTGCATCCATATCCACACATCATGCATCGATTCTCAAAGATAAAGATGGGCATTCTTCTGAGATTGTCAATAGGGCATGTGTCTGAATGGCTAGGAGCATGATCGGGGTGGGTTTGAGAGGAAAGATTTGGATTGAAAAACAATGCAGTGGGGTGAAGAGTGAACACATGACTGCGTCTAAGTGGATCTGACTATATCTATTGAGCAAGAAGTAGTATTTGATCCATTTACAGCAATTATATAGTTGTTTGGATAGATTTAAGAGTTGAAAGGCTTAATGTATCATCACCCATCACAAGTTTCCAAACATTGGTACGTCTGCATTACTCATCAAGGCATTGTTGTGGAATGAACATATCTAGGTAGCATGATCATCTCTAGTATTAAGATCAATGGCCTTGATATAGTTGAGAGAGAATTAGCCAAAGCATTGACACACCCTTACTATCTATACCCGAGAGATAAGTAGAGTTGTCTGATTATATGGATGATGATCCTCCCTACTTCTAGGAGAAAAAGTTTGAACATGATAAGAAAGTATCATCTGAGTGCATGAGTAAGTCTTCGTCCAAATTGAGAGTGTTTGATCATTACCCATTGTGTCTCAACATTCAGTTCAATCCAGAAACATTGAATTGTATCAGTCTCCCTGATGGAAGCAGATCTACAGTGCATGCACAACACTTTGCACATTAGACACACTGTTGAAAAGTTGCATCCATGATCCACGACTCTACAATTTTGCATTTGCATTTTCACTTATGCATGGAACTGAGATAAGTGCATATTGTTATACTCTGTCAGGGAATGAGTGCATATGCCAAAGTAGGAGCACGTAATGGGTGTTTTGCAGGTACTGAAGAATCAAGACCAGAAGATCAAAGTTGGAAGAAACATTTAGGAACACTGATGCTCTTGCCATCACCAACACCTGTACAAAACGATATGGATGATTAGCATCACTCAACTTAAGGGTGTTGATCCCAGAAAGTCATCAACACAGAATCAAGCTGCAAAGATTCTGGGTCCGCCGTATGGGGACCATACTACCTAGTGGAGGTCATCAATATTAGCTAAATTTTTGACACCAAAAGTCGGACTAATATTGAGCAAAAAGCGGTTGCGTAGTATTTGACGAGACCATAATACTATGAATTTTACGAAAGTTGATACAAAAAAGTGGACCAAAGAAGGGTCCCAGCCCGCCGCCCTTAAAGTGGCTAGACACGTTAATTATTAATAGATGATAGAACTTTTATAACGATCATGAGAACCGTCAAAAATATGTGACATAGACAAAGTTTTGTAAGAATGAAGAAAAATGCCAGTCCATGTAGAAATAGGTCCTAGCCTGTCTAAATGTGGCTAGTCAGAACTTTTACGGCCTTAAAATTGGCCCGTATATAAAAATGCCAGTAATATCGAACAAAATTCTGACGTAATAGAAAATACTATACTAATACCAAAAATCTCTTTGTTTTTCATGAACAGTCGGTTTCTTCTCAAGATTGCTCTGTTTGTCACTTGTAACAACGTCAACAATTTGCAGAATAAAAAACCGGTCAATTGAAATACCGATAGGAAAAATTGACAAAATGACATACATCATCATCCTTGGATTTCTTAGGAATCTTCTTCGACCCTTTTTGTTTGCCTTTAGCAAGCAATGCTTGATCATCTTGTGGGGTTTGCCTTGACTTCACCACCTCGCGACGCTGCTCTTCCTGCAACATGATTCCGTGCAAGTCTTCAAAAGTAGGCAATCTCTCCCTCAAAGCAATGTCGCTCACAAATATTTGTAGACCTTCCGAAACACCGCTCATAGTGGTATGTACCAAATCAATGCCCCTAATTGGTTCTCCAATTGCCACAAGTTGATCTCTCAGCTCCTTTATCCTAGTAAAGAAAGATCCCACCGATTCGTCTTCTTCCATCCTGATTGTGTTCAATCTTGACTTCAAGAACATGGCACGAGCTGGATTGCAAGTTTGAAATTGCATCTTAAGAGCTTCCCAAGCTCCCCTAGCTGTCGTGGCATCACTTATATGGGTGATCACATGGTCTTTCACTGAAAGGTTGATCAAGGACAATGCTCTCTGTGCCTTTTAATCAAAGGCCCTCATGTCACCTAGAGTGGTATTAGGCCAGATTTCAATACCTGCAACAATGTCCCATAACTCCTTCTCCATCAAAATGCTCTTCATTTTGAATTTCCAGATGTGGTAGTTAGACTTAGAATTTGCTTTGCACAGGAACACAGATCATGCTACACAGTAACACAGACAGAAAATCACTCTTCTCAGCAAGCTCACATAGCAACTGTATTTCTCAAAATGAAATTACACTGTACATATAGTTGTTCACTCAGGCAACCCATGCATGACCCAGGTTGTCGTTGGCGGGACGCGTGTCCCGTCGACTTGCCTCGTGGCTAGGCCAACTGATCCTTATCCACTGATAGGACCCACAGTACAGTAACACAGTGATTCTAACTTTAATTCTAACTCTCTCCCTTAAAGTAGAGTCACTTTTTATACAGTCATATACATAGCTTTAAAGTTAACAAACTTTAAATACAGAAAGTTTTGATCTAAACTTATCAAACTTTTCTCCAGTAAGTGGCTTAGTGAAAATGTCAGCTAGTTGTTCTTCTGTGCTACAATGAACAACATGAATTTCACGACTTAGCAGCCTTTCACGTATGAAATGATATTGAATCTCAATGTGTTTAGTTCTCGTATGGAACACTGGATTCTTTGCTAGCTGAATGCCACTCTGAATGTCGCTATGTAAAGTTGTGGGATTTTTCTGCTTCATGCCAATCTCTTCCAAGATTTGTCTCAACCATATAGCTTCTTGTGCAGCACTACACATTGCCTTATACTCTGCTTCTATGGTGGAAAGAGCAATTGTACTTTGCTTCTTACTAGACCAGGAAAAGCAATTACCACAAAACTGAAATATATATCCTGTGGTGGATCTACAATCATCATAGTCACCTCCCCAGTCCGCATCCACATAGCCACACAACTCAGGTAAACCATCATGCTTCCTGTAAATCAAGCCATACTCTGATGTGCCTTTCACATAACGCAAAATGCGTTTAGCTGCTTTCCAATGCATTTCCGTAGGTGCTGCCATAAACTGACTTACAATGCCAACAACATAGCATATATCTGGTCTAGTTGTGGTAAGGTAAATCAAGCTCCCTACTAACTGTCTATATAGCGTAGCATCAAATGACTGTGATTCATCAAGCTTAGAAAGCTTTTTACCTGGTTCAATAGGAGTGTTTACTGGTTTGCAATCCTGCAACCTAAACCTGTGTAGTAACTCTTTGACATATTTCACCTGTGTTAAACCCACTTCATGTCCTTTTTGCCACACTTCTACTCCAAGGCAGTAATGCATAAGGCTGAGATCCGTCATCTCAAATTGTTCCATGAGGTCTTTCTTGATTATGTCTATCATCTCTTGATTATTTCCCGTAATAATCAAGTCATCAACGTAAAGAGCAATCAAAGCAACCATACCATCAAAGCATAAGACATATAGATTTGGATCAGAATGTATTCTCACCATCCCCTTTGAACAAAAGTAGGCATCAATCCTACTATACCATGCACGTGGTGCTTGTTTAAGACCATAAAGCGCTTTCTTCAAGCGACATATTTTATTTTCCTGTCCTTTCGTTACAAAGCCTTCAGGTTGATCCATGAACACCTCCTCTTCTAACTCACCATTTAGAAAAGCAGATTTCACATCCATCTGATACAAAGGTGAAGCTAAAGCAATAAGTAGACGTAGAGTATTCCACTTACACACCGGCGCAAAGGTCTCCTCATAGTCAATTCCTTTATTTTGTGCGTACCCTTTGATTACCAATCTTGCTTTGTGCTTTGCTATGTTTCCATCTGCATGGTACTTAGTTCTATATACCCATTTGCAACCAATGGGTTTCTTGCCAATTGGTGGTTCTACTAAGTCCCAAGTGTTATGCTTAGCAATTGACTCCATCTCCTCTCCCATGGCTTTGATCCAAATGTCATCATCCTTCGCTTCACCATAAGTCGAAGGTTCTTTGCTTTGAATAATGCTAGATAACAGAGCATAATTTGCTTCATACCTTTCAGGTAGTATCTTCTCTCTTGTTGACCTTCATAGCTCTCCCTGGTTAGATGATCTTGGAAAGTCATCTATATCGCGGCTCTCCATCAATCTCTCAAACCACTTAGGGAGCTTTCTGTCAGGTGATCGGCTTCCTGGTGAAAATGTATCCCACGGTACATCCTTCTCCTTGCGTTTGTCACCTGCAATTTCAATCCTTCTTGCACCAAAAGGTTTGTCCCTACCTCTCCAACCTGTTTCTTGAGGTTAGTAGTAGTATCTTGAGATGTATCCTCATGTTCATCACTCGGAAGGTCAATGAATGGATCATCATCAGGTGGTATCCTCACTATGCCATTTTTCCTATTGGATGTGTCTATCTTCTCAGCATCTTCGTCTTCATACATCTTGGATTCATCAAAGATAACATCTCGGCTTATATGGATTTTGTTTTCGACTAGATCAAAACATCTATAGCATTTCACGCGATGATCATATCCTAGGAATATGCACTTGATAGCTTTTACATCAAGTTTACGTCTATCTTCCTTAGGAATATGTACAAAGGCCTTACATCCAAAGATTCGCAAGTGGTTCACCTTTGGCTTTTTCTTTGTGAATGCTTCCTTAGGTGTAATTTTTGGTATGGCAATGGTAGGACTTCTATTTTGAAGATAGACTGCCGTGCTACATGCTTCTGACCAAAAATCTTTTGGTAATTTCATCTCAACTAGCATAGATCTGGCACTTTCCACAATCGTGCGATTTTTGCGCTCAACTACACCATTGAGAGCAGGAGTATGAGCTTGCGTAAATTGTCTTTTAATTCCACATTGATCACAAAGATCATTGAAGTCACTTATACTCACCTCCACTATCTGATCTTAGGACTTTGATCTTCTTACCTATTTGATTTTCGACCAAGTTTTTGAAGTTCTTGAAGTTATCAAAAGCACCTGATTTCTTCTTCAAGAAGTAGATCCACGTCTTACGTGACATATCATCAATAAAGGTCATGAAATAGAAGGCTTTTCCTAAGGACATGGTCCTCATGGGCCCGCATAAATCTGTGTGGATTAAATCCAGGATGTTCTTTGCTCTTGCAACACCCCCTTTATTGAACTTCTTTCGATGCTGCTTCCCATATATACAAGATTCGCACATCAATTTCAAGTGATCTTCTATTGTAGGCAGTCTTGTTACCATCTCCAATTTTCTCATCAAACTGAGGCTTCCCAAGTTCAAGTGACCAAGCCTCTTGTGCCACAACTCAGTTTGTGAAGGAATGGATGACACAAGTCCATGTTGCCCCTTGATTGTGGCATTCAATCTGTACAATTTTGTATTGGGCTCTCTTACTCCATTCGCAATAACTTTGAACTTTTGGTTCGCATCCTTCACAAAGCAACGATCATGGGCGAATTCTACTTTCAACTTTTGATCAGTAGTGACTCCAACAGAAAGTAGATTTTTCTTCAAACCTGGTACGTAAAGTACCTCCCTGATCATCCTGTTTTACCGTCAGGCAGCTATCCTCTTGATCATGCACACCTCACCATTTGCTTGTGAAACAGATGTTCCATTATCCAATGCCTTCAAACTACTGAACCAGTTCTTGTTACCTATCATGTGTCTTGTGGATCCTGAGTCAATATACCATGCTTGATCATCTTGATTAGATGACAAAGCAGATATGAAGATGCTAGAGTCTTCAATCTCACCCTCATCGACAAGGTTACCTGCTTGTTTTGGTTTTCCCTTGCCTTGTTCTGCCAGGAATTTGCGACATTCACTCTTCCAGTGGCCCTTTTTACCACAATGGAAGCACTTGCCTTTCTTCTCAGTTTTGCTGGAAGATCCCTCATCCTCCTGAGACTTGGAAAATCGTTGTTTAGTCTTCTTCTTGCCCTTGCCCTTGCCTTGTTTTTGGCGTGTCGCAAGTGCCTGATCATCAGTATTTTGACGTCTAGCTTTCACCATTTCTCGTCGTTGCTCTTCCTGCATCAAGATTCCTGTGAGCTCGTCAAAGGTTGACAATCTTTCTCTTGATGCTATTCTGCTCACAAACATTTGATAGGGTTCTGCAATGCCTCATAATGCATTATGCACCAGCTCCACATCACGTATCCGTTCTCCAATAGAATGTAGTTCATCTCTCATTGTCTTGATTCTGGTCATGTACGTCTGAATGTGCTCTCCTTGCTCCATGCGGGCACTATTCAACTTTGACTTCAAAAACATGATTCTTGACGGATTTGACGTCTCGAACTACTCCTTTAGCACATCCCATGCCTGTCTGGGTGTAATAGCATCACAAATGTGGGTAATGATGTGATCCTTCACTGACAAGTTAATGAAGGTCAAAGCTTTCCTCATCCTTTTGTCGAACACTTTGATGTCTGCTTCATTTGGCGGCCTTCTCTCATCACCTATGACGACTTCTCACACATCTTTCTCCATCAGTATGTTTTTCATTTTTAATTTGCATAGTTGGAAATCCCGTCCAATTTGCTACTTTCACTCAAAATGGACTCTCCCATGTTTGTCATCGCAAAACTGCTTAAAACTTCTACCTTAGGCTAAGAACAGTATGTCGAGGCCAACAGTGATGTCAGAAGTTGAAAATAATGACCTGCACTTTTTTTTCTTACCAGTCCACTCGTCACTTTTCCACCAATTTGAAAGCCAAATCGGCGTCGCCTTCCGAAATGCACTCAGTCGTCAATTCCCAACAATGTGCCCAGTGGAATGGTTAAACTACTTTTGGCGTACTCCGAACACTTTCTCCGCTGCAGCTGCTCTGTTTTGCTGTACCGTACTTGCAGGTACAGTTCGTGTGCCCTTCGTTTGGAGGTTATAGCCTTTCGTTTGGGTCAAAACGGGCAAAGGACCCAAAAATAGGGACTTTTCTAGCTTTTGAACTGTTTCTTCACTTTGAAGAAACTTCACTCTTCACTTGTGAAGGGAAAATTCCGTGGAGAAACGGTGATTTTAGCTCAACTTGACAAAGTGGCTTTTTCACCTTTTTATCGCAAATCTGCTAGGTTAACTGTCTGGAGACAAATCTCTAACATAAACCTTAGAATCTCTCCATGGCTGATTGATAGTGTGATTAGCTTCCTTCCTGTCCTTACGGCATCCAAAACGGTGCACAAACAGCGAAGAAATCACCAATTATGTATAAAAACCGTAACCCCAAGTCCGGTTTCAATTTTCAATTGGCTTCGAAATTGTCAATTTTTCACCAAATTGTTTCCCTGTCTGATGCTATGCACAGGCTAATAATCCCTCTGCTGAGCTTAGCAAGCCTCTATAAACTAGAAACCATGCACCAGTGCTTGTTTTTCCGTCTTCAACCCGCCGTAAAACCCCGAACTCTTAGAAGACAGTTCTCCCGAAGCTCTCTTCAACGGCGACACTGTACTGTGTACACTCCCTGTACGGCTCTGATGCCAACTTAGAATTTGCTTTGCACAGGAACACAGATCATGCTACATAGTAACACAGACAGAAAATCACTCTCCTCAGCAAGCTGACATAGCAACTGTATTTCTCAAAATAAAATTACACTGTACATATAGTTGTTCACTCAGGCAACCCATGCATGACCCAGGTTGCCGTTGGCGGGACGCGTGTCCCGTCGACTTGCCTCGTGGCTAGGCCAACTGATCCTTATCCACTGATAGGACCCACAGTACAGTAACACAGTGATTCTTACTTTAATTCTAACTGTTAGAAGCCCCATCAAGTTGGCTTGCATCGCCCAAAATTGCCTCATTAATGTTTGCCATTTCCAAAGTGCTTGAAACTCCACCTATAGGCTATAAAGTGTATGCCGAAGTCAACCATGATAAAAATAACATTAGGATGTACCTGCTTTATGACAATATCATTCAACAACTTACACAACCAAATAGCTTTCTGAGTAGCAAAACTTAACGCTTTATATTCAACTTCTGTAGAAGAAAGAGAAATGGTGTCCCTTGCTAGACCATGAAAAACAAATGCTACCAAAATTGAAAGCATAAGCTGTTGTTGACTTTCTATCATCTACATTGCCCAATCAGCGTCAACATAGCCTTGCAACTTAGGTAAAGTACTTTGTCTTTTGTAGACCAAGCCAAGGTTAGGTGTACTTTTCACGTACCTCAAAATCCTCTTTGCGGCTTTCCAATAATCCATAGTGGGTGATGACATGAATTGACTAATCAGACTTACATCATAGCAGATATCACTCTCATTCACTTATGTTTGATGGTGGATATAAATCTGAAAGAAAAAAAATGTTGAATAATTTAAATCGTAATTTGAAGAGTTTCAATCAAAAAATACCTATGATTGCAGTAAAGTGCATACGTTTTGATATACTTACAGTTACATTTTCGATGATCATGAGGACTGATATCTTGTACTTTTATTTCTGAATGCACATAAACATGTTGTACTAACACATCTGATATAGAGTGATGTCCGAGAGTTGTCTTAAACTCCAAAATTTTTGTTTTCCAATATGATTTGTATCTCATCTTTGTCCTTTTCTTTTGTCAAAATTGTCCTTTGATGAGGGATGCAGCAACACCCATGAATTTTTCATATATTTTGTTGGCTTCCAGTTATCAACTTTGTCTTTCTCATTATAAAGAATCATAGACTCAATTGTAGATCTTGGTCTCCTTGCCATTGCTATTTTCAAAGCTTAAGTGCCAAAAATCACTCTGATATGATACTCAATTCAGTTTTTTGTATCACATTCAATCTCATGAGAATGCGTCAGTAGTCATAGTTATTGTGCATACTATTTTTTTATAACTGTAACTAGTCTAGTTAACAAATTCGACCAACATAGTTAAATAAATAGAGGTATTGGAAGAGCGAACCAGTGGGATGGTCCATGCTGCCCGACACAAATTTCAAGATGTTGCTATAATATATTTTTACTTTTCAGTTTATTTGAACTATGTTACATAGATTTGAAATTTGTCCATTTTGAGTGGGCCAGGTGGTGGTCGAAACTAAAAATAAAAGTATCTTTACAAATGTGAGAAATTGGCAAAAATCTAGCTTGGTATTTTTTATGATAGAAGTTTGTAAGTGAATCTCACATGTGTGGAGGATGTTCCCACGTGTGGACAATTGTAAAGTAAATCAAAATGTTTGATATAGGGGTCTCATAGAATTTCATAGTCAAGCATTTAGGTGTAGGATGTTGATAGGGTCAAATTTGGCATAGATGGCAAATTATCCATTTCCACTTGTAATGCCAATATTGAGCCAAACTTGTGCCAATTAGAGTGTAGACAAGTGTCATGCTTTTGTTTGATGAAGCTTAAGAGGTCCAATAGGATTTAGAGGTGGAACCTTGTGAGGTCCAATAGAAAATTGAGGTGTGCTTGAATATAGTCCAATAGAATTTAGAGGTGCATGGATCAATGGTCCAATAGGATTAAGAGGTGGCAAAGTGTGATCCAATCATAGTTAAGCATAGTGGTAGCTCATGAATCTATTAGTATCATTGTACTCCTCCTTTTGGATCTAATTGATTTTGAGATTGAGTGGATTTTGAGTGTCATTGAATTTCTAGCTTTCTCTCTCTACCCGAGAGCTCTTGATGGTTTTTCTCTCTCTACCCGAGGAGAGCAGCTTGTTTTTACTTAGAATACTTTTGGAACACTTCCCACACGTGTGAGTGAGAGTTGGAAGTGATTGAATGCATGTAGTAGTGTGTTTTTGCCATAGAATCAAAGATAGATCTTGAATCTCAATCTAGTCTTGATCTTGGTGCATCTACACACCTTAGGAGATCACAAGTACATGTAGTGGACAATCCACACGTGTGAAATTCAACATGGTATCAGAGCCTACCTAAGGTTACCATGCATTTTGATCCATCTAAGTGAAAAATTTTCATCAATCTTGAGCTAGAAGTTGTCAAGGCCCATTTTCCTAGCTATCTTGTTCAATCTTGGATCAAAAGAGATCAAAAGGACATTGATTGGGTTTGACCTGGTACTGTACGGAATCAGGTGCTCAGACACGTGTGAGGAACATCCAATTTCAGTTTGGAAGTTCTCTCTCATGTTTGATCCATTTATCTTGCTTGATAGCTTGTTTTGAAGCTATTTTTGTCTAGTTTCTTTCATTCCATTTGGTTGAGCCAATCAAAAGTTATAAGCTTTTGAAGAGGGCTAGGTAGGGCACCTAGACCTGGGTGGACACATTTGGTTTGGTCAAGAGATTGCTTGGTTGATCCAAAATCACAGTTGTATGCTTGCCAATCTCATCTATATGTGATCTAGGCACTGTTTTGAGATCTTAGCCATTTTGTTTCATGCAATATCATTGTATTTGAGTCAAATTTGGTTTCTTAGTGTAGTTCACATGTGCTAAGAGTGTTGGATCCTAACTTTGCCTATACTCCATCATTTGATGTGAAATAGATCTTGTTTTAGAGAGATTTGTCTAGCTAGTGAGAATCAATTCACAAATTGTTGTAAGATCTTTCATAGGAGGAGATAGTACTCAATTATTGGATCCTATTGAAAGTGTGTAACAACATTTATTGTTCATCATCTGAGTTTTCTTCACTTCAAATGTCTTCAATGGGTTCATCCTTGTTGGAACCAAGTGAAAGATTGACCACTTCAAACTATTCAATTTGGAAAATGAGGATGGAGTCCATCTTGATCCTTCAAGACGTGATGGACATAGTTCTTGGCCTTGAAGAAGAACCACAAGTTCTTCAAGAGGTTCAAAAATACAAAAAGAGAGCTAGGATGGCTCTCCACTACATTAAGATGAATGTCTCTAATGAGATATTGAGGGAGATAGGTACTTGTACAACATCCAAGGAAGCTTGGGATTGTCTCAAGTCCATCTATGAGGCTAAGAACACCTCTAGGCTCCTCACTCTTAGAAATCAAATATTCCAAAGTAGTCAAAAGAGTGATGAGAGTGCATCTAATTATGTTTTGAGAGTCAAGGATATTCATAGGGAGCTTGCATGTATTGGTGACTCAATCAATCAAAGTGAGCTAGTCCAAGTCATTCTCAATGGCTTGAGACATGAATATGACAACCTTGTCCAATCCTATGCTATTAAGGAGGAGCTACCAAGTTTGGAGGCCCTTCAAAGTGTGCTTATTTTTGAAGAATCAAGACAAGAGTACAAACTCTTGAGGATGGACAAGCTATCACTCAATCATGATGATGGCAAAGTTCTATTTGCCAAGCACAAAGAGAGGAGTAAGAAGCAACACCATCGCTTCTCTAATGACAAAGCTAAAGACCAAGATGGAGAGGAGGAGGATACCTCTCATGCTTCTAATTCAAATCTCAAGAAGAAGATGATCAAGTGCTTTTATTGTGGCAAGAAAGGCCATTATGCCACCAATTGCTTCAAGAACAAGAATCAACTCAATCAAGCCAACATCACCAATGAGAAAGAAGACTATATTGCAAGTGATGGAGAAGGCTCTCTTATGGCATCAAGCTTCTCCTCTTCCACCTTCAACAAGGATGACACATGGTATATTGATAGTGGAGCATCTTCACATATGTGTGGGTCCAAGCACTTTTTTTCATCTATTATGCCTTATGATGGAGTCAAGAAGACCATATACTTTGCAAGTAAGCATGAGTGCAATATTGAAGGAGTAGGGATTATTCCCTTGAAGCTTGCATCTTCTAAAGATCTCTTTCTCAACAATGTTCTTTTTGTCCCAAAGCTTACAAAGAACATCTTAAGTGTTGGCCAACTTCTTGATAGTGGCTTTGATGTCAATTTCAATATTGACAATTGTGTGATTAAGAAGGATGGTGAGATCCTTGCATATGGATCAAGATTTGAAGGCATCTACAAATTGGATCCAAGTGAGAGTGCAAACTCTCTTGATGTTTCTTATATTTCCAATATTTCAAAGGAGGAGGATTACACAATATGCACATATCTTCTCTCTTCAAGTATTAAGGTGTATGATTGTTCCTTATTATTCAAAGCATATGTTGAGAAGAAATTCTCATTGAAGATCAAAGCTTTGAGGAGTATTGGAGCTCTTGAAGGAATAGCACCATATGAAGTTTTATTCAAGATGAAGCCTAAGGTTGATCACCTTGGTGAACTTGGTAGTGCTTGCTTTGCACATATTCCCTTGGAAACAAGAAGGAAGGATGATCCAAGCTCATGGATCATGATTGGATACTCATCCATCAAGGAGGCCTTTAGTGTCTTTACACTCTCTATTTCAAATGTGATGGTGAATAGAGATGTCATATTGCATGAAGATTCAATCTTGGAAGTGGCCGAGATCAAGGCTTCTCAAGAAGCATCACAAGTTATCCTTTTTGAAGGTATTCAAGTTATGATGGGGCCAATGTGTGAGGAGGAGTTTCTTCTTCATATGATTTCAAGAAGATCTTCAAGATGCATGGCCGAGTCTTTATGGCTCACCTTACATGGCAAAGAGGGGCATATTTCATGTTGTATCTACTACAACACATTCATATATGCTTCTCTTCCTTTGCTTGAAATGCTATCTTGCTTCATTGAATTTTTTGGATCTCAAAGTTCAAGAAAAGCTATACTAGTTTTGTATGATGCTTATGGTATGGACATGTTTCTTGTCATTATTGACTTAGATGTGTTTCCAATACTTTTTGAAAGCAAGATATTGTATTGTCAAAAGTATGCTCTTGGTTCTAGTAAGAACAAGATTGAGCTTGGTACTCACTTTTTTGAAAATCATGTTTTCACATGTTTTGAGGCAAATTGTAAACTCCTCTTGAGATTAAGTGAAGCATCCAAAGTGGACACTTACATCCTTGAGAGAGTAACTAGCCTAAAAAAGATCAAGATAGTCTTTGATATCAAGATTAGATCCATCATGGTTATAGTTCATTGTATGTGGACTAGTCAAGCTAGAAAGCATAATCTTGATAATCATCATTGTTTCACATCTTATGATCTTGATCTCCATGATCCTTATGAGGCTTGGAAGCCTCAGATTTCTCTATTTATGGTGCATCCATCATGCAAGTGGAACTTTCAAGGCAAAGATCATCATCAAGCATGGAGGAAGCCCATGATAATAGTGGCATATTGGTGGAGCACTCTTCAAAGGCATTGGCAAGAGATCTCTACCAAAGAGATCTTATCATGGATATGGTGAGGGTGCTGCTATGATGGATCCCTTGGCTGATCTTCACTTCTTATGCATACCAAAGGATCCACTCAAAAAGATTTACAAACTTCTCAAGTGATCTAGTACCTTTCCAAGCTATTTTTTGAGGAGGAGTGTGAGAAATTGGCAAAAATCTAGCTTGGTATTTTTTATGATAGAAGTTTGTAAGTGAATCTCACATGTGTGGAGGATGTTCCCACGTGTGGACAATTGTAAAGTAAATCAAAATGTTTGATATAGGGGTCTCATAGAATTTCATAGTCAAGCATTTAGGTGTAGGATGTTGATAGGGTCAAATTTGGCATAGATGGCAAATTATCCATTTCCACTTGTAATGCCAATATTGAGCCAAACTTGTGCCAATTAGAGTGTAGACAAGTGTCATGCTTTTGTTTGATGAAGCTTAAGAGGTCCAATAGGATTTAGAGGTGGAACCTTGTGAGGTCCAATAGAAAATTGAGGTGTGCTTGAATATAGTCCAATAGAATTTAGAGGTGCATGGATCAATGGTCCAATAGGATTAAGAGGTGGCAAAGTGTGATCCAATCATAGTTAAGCATAGTGGTAGCTCATGAATCTATTAGTATCATTGTACTCCTCCTTTTGGATCTAATTGATTTTTGAGATTGAGTGGATTTTGAGTGTCATTGAATTTCTAGCTTTCTCTCTCTACCCGAGAGCTCTTGATGGTTTTTCTCTCTCTACCCAAGGAGAGCAGCTTGTTTTTTTTTAGAATACTTTTGGAACACTTCCCACACGTGTGAGTGAGAGTTGGAAGTGATTGAATGCATGTAGTAGTGTGTTTTTGCCATAGAATCAAAGATAGATCTTGAATCTCAATCTAGTCTTGATCTTGGTGCATCTACACACCTTAGGAGATCACAAGTACATGTAGTGGACAATCCACACGTGTGAAATTCAACAACAAAGAGTCATTTTTTAATTTGGAGTTCCTCTAATACAAAATGAGGTATCCAAGTGAAGATCTCCTTAGATTCTATTACATGCAACCAAAAGGACACCTGTTGAGCAAAACCACCCAACCAATAGAAAATGGCTAGTCAAAACCCTAACCACTTCACCCCCAAGCCAAGGTGAATGAATGCAAGAGAGGAGGGGATCACATGATGGGGCAAAGGAGATAGAAAGAATGTGAACGGATATTGCGGAACAGCTCTCCCATTACAATCAACTACTAGATGCAAAAATAGTCTAATAGATGTGGTGGCCTAGTCATTATAGATTTCCACAAAATCAATGAATTACGTAGTATAAAAGGTTTGATCGTTCCCCAGGAGAGAGAATAATCTCAGCTTTTGCATGGAAAATGTACGTATGATGATAAACAGACTAGAGTGTATAAAGTTCACAATGAATACTACAATGACATAACTGGTTATCCAAAGATATTTGGATAAATTGGCATCCAAGAACACCAATGATAAAATAATTTGGTCAAGATCTGTAATTGTAAGAATTACTTTATCTTTCAGGCCCTTCAGGCATCAGGAAAACAGTCAGAACTGACAGCAACTAGCAATTAGATTCATCAAGCAGAATCACATTAGCTAAAAGTTCTTTTATCAAACACAGAGAATTAGTTTTTATCGCAGGAAGCAAACAAGACAGAGGCTCAATCAATCCCATTATCTGAACACATAGCTCATTCAGAGTTTGAAGGAATTTCTACTAAAAGTTATGTTTAATAGGCTTCGGCTAGTTCTCTGCACACATTAGTCAGAATTATTACTTGCTGGTGTTGCTTGAAAATCCATGTTAGAGTAACTAAAATTCAGTATAACTTAAGTGATGTGTGTGACACAAACAGAACAATATCACAATCAATCACAGATCATATAGAGTGTGTTCGCACAAATGATAAAAAGTAATTTTGTGAGAGATAACAGAAGGAAAGAATGTTCAAGCTATAAGAACTTGCTCTTCGCTCTGCGTAGAAATGCGTATGTACAATGGCACATAGTGCTATCCTTATAGGAATGTTCTTTAGTCTCATTGTCGCTTACGAACCGTCAAATGTCGATTCTAAACTTCTATTGCGTCTCTTTAGAACGTCGCAATTTCTACTCAAAATATGACTTTACAAAGTGCAAAATAGGCCTTTACATGTATTTAGGCACTATAGCACATTATATATATATGGAAATTGAAAATTTTTACAATATGTGACAAAATTTGGATAATGTGAGATCATAAGACTCCACATATCCCCTTCCTCAGCTATGCAGCGGCTCGCAAACAATCTGATTTATGTCCTTCTTTGTCGCTTTAGGCTAGCTGGCTTGCTGTGGAAAATAGCTTGGCTCGGGCCTCATTTTCTTGCTCCAATGTCAGTCCTTTTGTTGCCAGAAAATAGTTGTTCTTCTGGTTGTAGTCTTCTTGGAATGACAAATTTGGATAACCACCCATTCCTTGATTGTCGATTGGTGCAAGGGGGTTATCAATTAATGTATTATTAACAAGATGTGTATACCAACTATCCTCGGTCATGATTTCAGACATCTCGGCAGAAGGGACAGTTAGTGAAAGGGCAGCATATGTATATTCGAGAAATTTCGCTTTAATATACAGTTGTTGAACAGACATGAGGGCATATGAAATGAGAGAAGCAATATTTACATGGTTGTAAGTATAATATGGTCTAGTTATTGGGTTAGTGGAGCAAAGTATATTATTTGCTTTTACTTCCTCCAAATAACGAGAATAGTTAGTTTTCCCAATCTGTGTAGATTTCCCACAGATCAGGGAATAATATCTGATGAGTAACTCGAGAAGAAACTGATTTAAAGTTAGAAACAACTTCTTTCACATCAAAAATGTTAATTGACTCTAACTTATTCAAATACTCATCGAATGCTAGAAAAATATTATTTTCAAATATTCTTAGGTCTTCTAAGATGTATACATACAAGGATCCTGCGACCACATGAATATAGTTAGTTTGCACATTGAACTTGTTCTGAACAATGGCAAGGGCGAGGATTCCTTTTTTATGTATAGTTAGTCTAGACCATAAAGTATTTATGTTAGAAAAAGTCCAAGGGTTCTCCCATTTTTCTTTTGTGTAACCAAAAAGTTTAGGTAAAAGAAGGAAATCCATTCTCCATTGGAGTTCTGGACTACAAAAAGGTGGAATAAAAAATATTAGTTCCTGATGAAATGTCTAAAATTCTGACCTTAGTAGTGAGTAGACAATCTTCTTTTTCTTTACAGCTGCTCCACTTGGTGACGCCTAGGCTTGGTATGGAATGATGCTTAACGCCTCAGGTTGGTCTTCAGTAGCTTGTACCTCTGCAACATCCTTGGTTTCAAAATGTGTTTCTTGATCTCTCAGGATCTGCCTGCAGATGGTATCCATTTGGATGGCCTTTTCTGACATTACTGGTGCTGGCTCATCTGTCTGCGTCTCCTGATCTTGTCCTTGCGCTGGTTCTTCCACATCAAAAATTTGCATTTGGCCTGATTGGAATTTGGCCTCTTCTAATTCTTCCTTCAGCTTCTCATAAGCAATCATCTGTGGCTGCAGATATTGCATCTGGAAGGTCTGGATCATCCTCTCCTGGATTTCCTTCCATGCTACCGGATCAATTCGGTACCTGCCATGAGATACGCAGGCACCGAGTGTGACTTTGGCGCTGATTCGCCACAGTATTGCCTCTTCGACCTGTGTCTTGTATATCTGATTGCCTTTCTTTAACATTTCTGCAGAATTTTGCAGTTGGACAATTGATTCCTGAGCACTGCTGAGTTCATTTCTCAGCTCCGCATTGTTACTCTGAAGAGTAGTTCGCACTCCTCTCTCCTCCTGCAAAGAAGCCTGCAGGGTCTGAAGTTGTTGTTTAAGCAGTATGTTCTCACTTTCGAAGGCGTTGGACTGCTCTTGCATTTCTCCAACACTTCGAACGTGGCATCCTGCCTTCCTTTTGTTTCTTCAAGCTCTATATCTTTTCTACTCAGCTCCGCATTGGCTGCTTCAAGCTCCTCATTTCTATAGGCCAACTCAGCCTTTGTTTCGCTCAGCTCTGTATCTTTTTAGGTGAGGTATGTTCGGACTCTTTCATACTTGGACCCCAGCTTTCTAGATACCTTCTCCAAGCTAGAAAGATGCTGAATAGTTGCCCGAGTATCTGGCAGTAGTGTTTCAAAAACCTTTTGATATAACTCGGCATCAAGGATTGGTTCCTCGACGTCGCTTTCGCTATCCTGCTGGTCATCAGAAAGCTGTTTTTCTCCTTGTGGTTCTGGCTCTTGTGGTATTTCAGCCTGATTATGCTCCTGATCAGCAGTGTCCTCCACCTCCTCTTTCGCATTACTATTTCCTTCTTTGCTGGACAGTGGTGTGTACTGGGATGATGGCGAAGTCATCCTCACCGTGCTTCCTTGACTTGATGATGATGATGATGATGATGGTGTGGCTGCTGCGGTGGTTGCCTTTGATGTCTGCATTTGGGATTCCACCTCAATTGATGGGGCTAGCTCTGGTAGCACTGGTGCAATCCTGATATCCTCCTGCACTGTCAGCACACCAGCATGCATACATAAAATGCCCATCTACTGACCCAGCCTGGAGAACTAATTAACTTTTATTAATTTACAGAATTGCTTGAAAGCATTCTGTCCGAAGATAATCTGTTCTCCATTTAAAGCTCTCAGCAGGTATTTCATATTGGTATTTGAAATTGTGTACTCTTGCTCCGGTAAGAAGATAGAAGCAAGAGCAAATCGAACGAAGCTCTTGAGATTGGGGTCTCTTATGTAAGAGAGTTTGTATCCCCATTTCTCAAGATAAGCCTCTTCTTGAAAAGCTCTGCTCTCCGCAATGAAATCTGGTTTAGTAACAAGCATACTGCCATCCATAGGCAATCCTAAGGCACGATAGTAAAGCCCCTCTATGATAACAATCTCTTGATTGCGGACGGTTGTGAAAATATATTCTTCTTCTGTTTCACCCAAATTGCGGATCAGCTCATAACATAAATCAGTAAGAATTAATGATGGATTAAATTGAAGAAGACCTTCAATTTGTTCGATGGGTACATTATCTAAGACGCAGCCATTAATTACTACTTGAATCTCTGGTTGGCCTTCATCACCATAATTAACTAATCCTATGTTGAGTACTAGTAACTTTGCTTTTCTTCTCTTTTTATTTTGCAAAAATTGCTTAATTTCTTTTTTATAATATTGGTTATCGTCTAATATCTGTTTAAAAGTTATATTGGGCATTCTAGGAACAAGGTCTTCGACAATATTATAAGAATGGTTTCTAAGTGGCGACAGATCTCTAGGTATCTCGCTAGTTATAACTGGATCTGAAAATGTCATTTTTTTAACTTTTCTAGTTTCTTTGTCTAAAAGCTTCTTAGCTTCTGAACTAATATCAACATCATAATGTTTTCCATTAGACTTATCAAGCTTTAATTCTTTATTACTAGAAATTTTTACTAACTGTTCTACAACCTTCGCTTTTCTGTCGCGTTTTTCGCAGTTTTCGCAATATTCATCTTAGTTTTCTTCTTATCTTTAAGAGTTAAAGAATCTTTACTACTTCTTGTAGTTACTTTATTTACTTTTTTCTCTAAATCTAGCCATTGGTGATCTTGATATAATTATTCAGACTCTATTTCTATCCTCTGAACTATCATGTCAATGTTAGTCTTAGATGGCCGAAGGTCGTCTTCCCTATTCAGTATCATAGTTTTTTGGTTAGTAGGAGTTGCAGTATAAGCTACCTCCTCATGATTATTAATCGGACAGAGGAGTAGTTCATCTTCTAAATAATCAGTCTATAAACCGGGACAGTTGGTCTTAGAATGACCTTCCTTCCAACACGCGGTACACCAAACATTGGCGTTAGGCTCATTTTCTTTCGCTTGGCTTTAACATCAGATATTTGGACCTTTAGATCACTCATTTCTCTTCAACACTTTTTCTTAATGGATCCATCTTTTTGGATTTCTCCATTCTTTTCTTTCTTTTTGAGTTCCTATTCTTAGTTTTCCTATAAGAAGATTCTTCTTTCAATGAAGAAGAATAAGATGAATACTCAAAAGATTCTTCCATATCCACTGAATCCGATTCTGATTCAGACTCAGTAGATGTTTCAGATTCTTCTGTTCGTTTGAATTTGTGTTTTTTACTACTTTTTCTTTCATTTCTCCGTCTGCGAGAAATTTGAGAAGTGTTCTAATTGACTGTATCTTGATGACAGGACTATAAATTTCTTGGTAATCCACTCCTTGGACTTGAGTGAATCCTTTAGCCACTAGCCATGCTTTTCATTAGCAATGGAACCATCAGAGTTGATATTCTTCTTAAAGATCCACTTGTTGTCGATAACTCTCTTGTGAGTGGGGAAGTCGACCAGTGTCTAGGTCTGATTTGTCAAAAGTAAGTTGTACTCACCTTCCATAGCTTCTTGCCACTTCACAGCATCCTTGGAGTTAATTGCTTAGGCTAGGCTCTCTGGTTCTTCTGATAAAGTCCAGAATGATTGAGGTGTATATCTCTCAGGAACTGTCCGAGTCCATGAGGATCTACGGACGTTTGGTTGACCAGGATTCGATGATGCTTCTTCTTAAACTTCTCTAGATATGCTCGAGCTAGCTTGGTTTGGTCTGATGACATGTATTGTCGGCTGCTCGAATTCTATAGTTGTAGCTGCAGGTTTTGTAGAAGGAACATCAACGTTGGAAGAATCCATGCTACATAAAATAGGATGAAATGACATAGCATCGTTTATCGATGGTTGTTTGAAATCATAGTATGTATGTTCTTGAGATATTACATCCCTAGAGACAAATACTACATTGGTGGATGGATCATAAACTTTATAAGCTTTATGTTCATCAGGATAGCCAATGAAAATACATTTATTTGTCCTATGATCCAGCTTCTTCCTAAGCTGTTTAAGAATGAAAACAAAACATATACAACCAAAGATTTTTAAATGGATGACACTAGGCTTGTGCCCATGCCAAACTTCATGAGGAGTTTTGTTGTTGACGAGTTTGGTGCTAGATTTTTTCTTCACGTTTCAGGCTGTGGCAGTAGCTTCTGTCGAGAACTTCGTAGCAAGGTGTGCTTGATGTAGCATGGATATGGCTGAGTTGAGAAGAGTTCGGCCTTTCTGCAATCACGTTTTGTTGAGGTGAATAGAAAGTGGTGAATTATCTTCTAATGCCATGTTCAGCCATGTAGTCGGACATCTCATTAGAGATGTATTCGCCACCACCATCGGTTCAGAGTGCCTTCACTTTTGTAGACGTTTGTGTCTCAGCCATGGCCTGGAATCTCTTGAAGCATTCAAGGGCTTCATATTTGTGCTTAATGAATATGACTGTAGACCATCTAGAATAATCATTTATGAAAGTGATAAAATAGATTGTATCTCCTAAGGATGGAGCTGACATTGGACCACAAAGATCGCTATGTACAAGATCCAATACATGGTTTGTTTTGATGGAATGTGATTTTGGAAACTTGCTTCTAGAGTGCTTCCCATAGATGCATGATTCACAAAAGAAAGATTTCCTATCTAATGAAGAGGTAAAATACAATCCATCAACTAAGTTATTACAATGCATATAGGAAAGTGATCTTGTATTCACGTGTCCAAATCGACTATGCCACAGAATAGCACTATCATTTACATTTTCATTAGAGATACTAGCTAATGCAATTGAATTAGAGAGTACGTAAAGATTTTCGACTCTAGTGCATGTAGTCAGATTAGTATATTCCTCGAATATTGTACACTGCTCAGATGAGAAAGTAACAGTGTAGCCCTCATCAGTTATCTTAGAGACTGATAACATGTTCTTTGATAACTAAGGAACATGAAGGATGTTAGGAACATAAATAGATAGATCGTTGTTGAAGGTGATCTTCACTGTTCTTTTGCCTTCCACGCGTATGGTGCTTGAATTGATCTCTGTTGTAAGCTGCATACTCGATAAACCATTCATTACGAGAGGTCATGTGTTTGGTAGCGCCGCTGTCCAGGTACCAACTATCACAGTCTTCGTTGTTGTTGCTGTAAGCCATTAACAAATGTGTATCTTGCTCCTTGAATTCTGCTGCGTTGGAGGAGTTTGGCTGTTGCTGCTGTTGTTGCAAATCTGAAGCCTTTGAATGCTTCAAGAGATTCAAGGCCATGGCTGAGACACAAACGTCTAGGAAAGTGAAGGCACTCCGAACTGATGGTGGTGGTGAATACATCTCTAATGAGATGTCCGACTACGTGGCTGAACATGGTATTAGAAGACAGTCCACCACTTCCTATTCACCTCAACAGAACGGGATTGCAGAAAAAAAGAATTGAACTCTTCTCAACTCAGCCAGATCCATGTTACATCAAGCAGACCTACCTGTGAAATTCTGGGCAGAATCTACTGCCACACCATGTTACGTGCAGAACATATCCAGCACCAAAGCCATCAACAACTTCTCATGAAGTTTGGCGTGGGCACAAGCCTAGTGTCAGCCATTTAAAAATCTTTGGTTGTATATGTTTGTCACATTCCTAAACAACTTAGGAAGAAGCTAGATCAAAGGACAAATAAAAGTAATTTCATTGGCTATCCTGATCAACATAAAGCTTATAAAGTTTATGATCCGTTCACCAATTTAGTATTTGTCTCTTGGGATGTAATATTTCAAGAACATACATACTATGATTTTAAACAACCATCGATAAACGATGCTATGTCATTTCATCCTATTTTACGTAGCATGGATTCTTCCAACGTTGATGTTCCTTCTACAAAACCTGTAGCTACAGCTACAAAAGCTGAGCAGCCGACAGTACTTGTCATCAGACCATATCAAGCTAGCTCAAACAGATATGAAAAAATTCAAGAAGAAACATCATCGCATCCTGGTCAACCCAACATCCGTAGATCCTCACGGACTCGGACAGTTCTTGAGAGGTATGCAACTAAAACATTCTGGACTTCATCAGAAGAACTAGAGAGCCTAGCAGAAGCAATTAACTCCAAGGATGCTATGAAGTGACAAGAAGCTATGGAAGGTGAGTATAACTCACTTTTGATGAATCAGACCTGGACGCTAGTCGACTTCCCCACTCACAAGAGAGTTATCGACAACAAGAGGATCTTCAAGAAGAAGATCAACTTTGATGGTTCCATTGCAAAATGGAAAGCACGGCTAGTGGCTAAAGGATTCACTCAAGTCCAAGGAGTGGATTATCAAGAAATTTTAAGTCATGTCGTCAAGATGCAGTCAATCAGGACTCTGATTGAGTTAGTAGTCGCGGAAGACCTCGAAATGCACCAAATGGATGTCAAGACAACATTTCTCAACGGCAATGTCAAAGAGGAATTGTATACCTTCCAACTGGAAGGATTCGAAGTCAAAGGCCAAGAGCACAAAGTGTTCAAGCTGCACAAAGCAATCTACATTTTGAAACAGGCCGCAAGAGCATGGTTCGATAGAATCAACTCTTATCTCATTCAATTAGGATTTGCAAACAATTCAGGTGACTGTAATGTTTATTCAAAGCATATAGGCACCAATTCAGTTCACATAGCTCTATACATAGATGATGCATTTATTTTGTCTAACGACACCTCTTCTGCACACTACTAAGATTAATCTGTCAAAGGAATTTGACATGACTGATTTAGGAGTTGTTCATTCTTTGCTAGGAATTCACATTACTAGAGACAGACTTCAAAAAAATCTATCTTAGCCAATAGACATATCTAAAAGGCATTTTAGAAAAGTTTCATATGTCTAATTGCAAACCAATTGATACCCCAATGAATCCAAGTATAGTATTGACTAAAACTTATTGTGCTAAGATTGATATGAAGTACTTGACTTAGCGAAGTACCCTTATCATTCACTAATCGGATCTCCTATGTATGCAATGATGGGTACTAGACCAGATTTAGCATATATTGTTAGCACGTTGAGTCAATTCATGTCTAATTCTAGGATCTCTCATTGGAAAGCATTGAAGAGAGTGATGAGATATATTCAGGGAAGTTTAGATCACATCTTATGTTACGATGGAAATGTTATCGACCCACTCATCCTGCGAGGCTACTCTGACTCAGATTGGGGAGGAACAGTCTCTACCTCCGGGTTCTGTTTCTATCTGGCAAGGGGACCGGTTTCATGGAACTCAAGGAAGCAAAAATCAGTTGCGCTTTCTTCGACAGAGGCAGAGTACATTGCAGCATGTCAAGCTTCAAAAAAAACTGTATGGATCAGATTATTACTTCACGACTTACATCACACTCAGTTTAATGTTACCACCATTCTGTGTGACAACTTGAGCTGTATTTCACTGTCACTGAATCCCAGATTGCATGGCAAATCCAAGCACATAGAAATCCAGTATCATTTCATTCGGGAGAAAGTTTTCTCAGGGCAAGTGATCCTTAAATACTGCTCCACAATAGAAATGGTCGCAGACATCTTCACCAAAGCGCTTCCTAGGATCAAGCACCAAAAATTCTTCAACAAGCTGAACCTAACGAAGATACCAAGACACCAACCATGACCTTAAGAGGGACTATTGGCAATTAAGCCCACAGTTGCCTCCTTGGTGAATGACTATTTTCTATTTCATGATTCTTCTTGCATGTTTATTGATCATTGATCTAGGGTCAGGTGAAACCAACTTTGGTTCTACGTTTGCTCATCTGATACCTGCAGGAATCACAAACTTAGACAACCAATTTATTTGAAGAACACTTACAACAGGCTTCCAGCTGATCTCCATCAAAGGGTAACCAATCATGTCATAATTTCAAAGTTCAGATGTCAAGTTTAATAACTTGAAGTCACTGAAGACTTGGCCATCTTCAAGGACTTCCACAAAACTTGCATTTAGAACAAGTCTGCAAAAATAAATTACCTTTTCAATAGTCTGCAGAAATACACTATGTTTTCAACAGCTTTGGCATTTTTGCATTTCCCCAAAATGTGACACTTACATAGTTCAAAAGTTTAACTGCTTTTAACACACCTTCGATTCTTTGCCAAATGCGAAGAGAGAGAAAATCCCAAAGGTCATCTATTTTCATGCGTTAAACTGTTTTAAAGACACCACTGTCTTTTTGAGGGCACCTTCGGCTTCTTGCGAAAACTGTGAAGAGAGAGAAAAATCTTAAAGGTCGTCTAAAATAAACGAGCAACGTTCCAGCGACGTCCTCGTCCCCGTCAACGATGCTGAATTATTGACCGTAAATACTGTATACAATTGTCACAGAAGCCATATACTTCCAAGTACAATGGCTTTTCTAATTACGGATGACGTCTATAAATAGATCATCCAAGCACAGATTACGGGTTGCTCCGTCCATGAGACACATTATTTGAGTCTCCCAATTACGCCGTCATTTTTTTGTTGTAATTGCTATTTTGTATTGTGCTTCAGTGTAATATAACAATAGCTTGCTTTTATCTGTGTACAACGTAGATAAATGCTTGTTGTGATTGAATGCACTTTCATTGTTGTTTGATCGCGCTTGTTTACTCACTCTGATCAGAACACGGACATCTATGACTCCTCAGTTTCTGATTAGACGATGGTTGTCTTTCACGTATGAGGAACTCGCGTTATCATACTACTCTTCCATTTATTTCATAACTATACTTCACATTGAATCTGATTTCAATAGTACCACATACAAACCATCTCTAATCTCTTCGGTGGACTGTACTTTTTTTTCAGAGTATGAATTAATTTTTAAGATCCTGTTGGGCAATTAGAACACTTAAAGTTGTGATTACATTTAGCATAAGCTGTCTATTAGACTGTTTTTGCATTTAGCAGCTGATTACAATGGGAGAGCTGTTCCACAATATTCCTGCTCTCTTCTCCGTTCGCGTTCTTCTATATTCCTTGTCCCATCATTATTTTGGATATTGAGGTAGCTTGAGATCCACTTTTCTTGCTAGATTTTATTGATTCCAGCTTGCTACTTCGTTAATTCTTAGAAGATCTCATATGGATCTATGCATGTATGAAGACACATCACTGGAACATCTTGAAAGGAATCCTTTAAGAGATGGTGAAAGGTCCTTTATGGACATCATTTTCTATAGGAGTCCCATAAGTTTCTTGTTTGTAGCTGGAATTTTTCTAAGATTATTCATTAAGAAAGATAATATTAGCTCTTAGAGTTGTAAATAGATATACCATAGATTTGAGGAGTGTGAAATTGGCAAATATTAGCTTGATAAATACATAAGCTATTGTACATTTTTCAAATCCATTCACACACATGTGAGAACATGCCTAGGTTAGTTAGGAACTAATGATAGGACTTAGTTAGGGTTTTTGGTCAAGTTTCCTAGAATTTAGGAGCAAATCTCTCAAATCATGGAGGTAGATGAGTAACCTAACCACCAAATTGGCGCAACTCTAAGGTTAGGTAAATATATCATTCCATACATGCAAGATAGAAATTTGAGAGCAAATTGGCAATCTCAAGTTTTTTCTACATTTGTCTTGTGATCTAATTTTAGACTATTGTTGCTAACCAAAAAAGATTCCCACTACTTGGGTCAAGGTCCTTGGTTCCATCCTCAGCTATCTTGTCATGTATGATGTAGAGACATGAACATAAGACAAGATATTTGTAATCACATCATTTGGACATTTCAAATATTGTTCCAAAAAACAACTTTATCGATGAGTTTTAAGGGTTTTGACAATATTAAAATGGAGCATTAGATATTCACCCATGTTTTTGTCTCAAAGATTGACTACCAATATATTAAGCAATTATGGACAACGTTTACAATTACATTATCTAGGATCGTTTTTAACTTGTGAAATTTTAATCTCAGTGACACACCTCATTACAAAGTCCTTTCAACAACTAGGCAAAATGCCCTTCTATGACTAAGCATATTCAACTATGCCCAAAAGTACCATGCAAGTACATGCATGCATCAAAGTTTATGAGAGAGGATAGTTACCAACAAAGTCACCCTTTAAGGATATTTTTCCCATTTTAACAAAATAGTTTCATTGTGAGGGTTTTTGGGAGACTTCCTTTTTTATGAACATTGTAAGCTAATGTACAAGAAAAATCACAAAATCTAGTGAGCTAATAGTAAATATTACAATGTTTCATTTTTTTTACATTTTCTTTTGCATGTTGAAATGTTGGACTTGTGAACTAAGACGCATTTCAAGTTGTGACACAATGATTGTGTGAAAAATGATTGAAGGATGATGTGTTAGCAAAAACTCACAAGCTACATTGAAAAGTTTGAATCATTGACAAGGACAAGGATTGATTTAATATACCATAGAGTTTTTCTTGTACAAAATAAAGGGGGTTTGTTGACTTGAAGGCTTTTATCATTGATGATGCTACACTTGAAGTCAAAAAAAATCTTTATAGGTAGTCATTTATACTCAAGTTAAATACTTAAAGCCACTCTTTTTGAAATATATTACAAGCCTAATCATCACACTAAGCAACTATGGAATGATGACATCGCTACATTATTTACCGTAATTGCCAGTGATATCTCAACTTTCATGGTAAAATATGCAATGAGGTCCTTTAGTGGTCAGGCATAAGTCCTTTCTATAGCTAGGATCAATGTCCATTTGTTTCAACCAAAGCCATGATCTCCAAGTGAACCTAGCAAGCATCACATTATAGCCCTTACAAGGGAGGCCGACTAGAGGAGATGTCTGCTAGCCACACTATCTCTGAGGCAACAATGCAAATTTTTAGTTTATATGTACAAGAGGAATGACATATGAGTGAAAGATGCAATTTGACTTCAAGGGTTTAAAGAGAAGTCATTATTCATGCTATCATCTCCCTTCTAGAGTAATAGCATGCATAATAGTGTGAATATGAGTTTATGAATCAGTCACTATGATTCCTTTTGATATCATTGTGTTACAAGCATGAACAAAAAGTTCATAATGATATAAAAAGTTGAGGCATAACAAAGCATATCACTTGTCCGATCCATAATTATAATCTACCAAAAATAAAGCCCCTCATATGTATCAAAACAAATAGCAATGTGGACAACATTCGAAGTGTAGAACAAATCATAATTTCCATTTCATGTGTGCTAATTAATTCTCTAAAATCCATAGAAATAACTAAAAGCAGGATGTACTACTGTATAGTCAATATTTTGTCATGAACCATTTATTACCAAGCTGTGTAAATATAATTGAAAACATGGTTTTCATATGCCATTATATATTGTCGTAGTAACATGATTGGTCTCATATTCTATTCTTGGTCACCTACAATAGATAAAAGAAATTCTTGTGTGATAAAATTGTCATTTGGAAACTAAATTTTCTCATCAAGAAACATTTATTATATTAGGTGATACATTTATGGGGGATAGTAATTAAGGCCAAATTAAGAATTCAAAACATGATATAAGAGGGAAGACATGTTCCACTCCATACATAATCTCTCAAAGTTCACTTGCACTTAAATTTACTAGTCCTTGTGCTACCAACTATATTAGTAGTTCATAAACCCTTGGCCATTTGTTGGTTCACACTCCACAAATAAGGTAGCTCTTGAAATTTTGTGTTCTAAGGAGGACAAACTACACCATATGAGTTCATTGTCGATAAGAAAATGTCAACAACAAAAGATCATGCTATCTATCTAATTAATGCCATAAAATATCTTAGAAAGGTTATATGTGGACAAGTTGCAACTACCAAGCGAGCTCCTAGGTGTCCACTTGTAGAACAATTGAGATTCAAGCTTGTGCTTTTCTGGACTAGATTAAAACTCTTATGCAATTTGACTATTATGTGAGCCAAAATGAGGTTTTTAAGATGAAAATAAAGCAAAAGCAAGTAAGCTCTAAACTCATACACAAAAGAATTTGAAGACACCATGAGTTTATGCATTGAACTTGCATTTGAAACATAAGCTATAAGTACAACTTAATTAGTAGGGGACTGATATTTTTGGTGCCCTAGTGCATTATGATGAAGTAACTTTCTAAAAAACTCTATTGACTAATTAACGTATCTATGAGGAGCATTCCCTTGCATAAAGGTTGATTGAAATTTTAGATACCCTTGTAAGATGTTCTGCAAAAACAATTCAAATACTATCACTAGATTAACTCGATGTATTGAAGTGACTAGCATTGATAAATTTTCACAAGCATGAAAGACGTGTAAAATCTATGACTGGAGTACTGCATTTATCAAGAAGGTAAATTGTGTAGCATAAAATTATCACTTGAGGGCATATATGGGACTTTAGGACACTTGTCTAGAGGTCTAAAACCCCATAAAGCCCTCAAGGGTGATGACATACTACTATGTAGTGGTCCAACTGATTTTATATTTATTAAAAAACAAATGCTTGTTTGCAATTAGGCAATTGGGATTTCTAGGTGTAAGCTTGATGATGTTGGGAAGCTCATGAGCTAGGCTTTCCATCATAATGTGTGAGATTCTCAAGGGATTTTACTTCAAAACTAAACATTTTTTGTGGCCCACACTTTTTGGCTTAATATCTTCATCCAACTTCTTCATGGTCTTTGTATGGGCCATAATATCCTTTCTAGGCTTACAATTTATAGTTTGTTGTTTGTCATTTTCAAAACTGAGTATAATTTGCTTTACATCTCATTTACATTCCCATGCTTAGATTTTTTGAAGAATCTATTATTTGTAGCACAATGGGTAAGATCTCTTTTGTGGACCTACCCACCCAAGTCACAACCCTTATGTGCACTTTGAAATTGTGAAGACCACACTTGGCTATTGTTTAAATAAGCCCTTCGGGGCTATTGAAGACTTGTCACATCCTTTTGAGTGAACAGCTAATTGTTCTTTGCCCTTCCGGTTCTTAGTGTTGTGGTTGTTGTGCTCGAGATGTACAAATTATAGTGATGGTTAGCTTTGTAAATATATTGTATACTTGTACGTACTTCATACTCATTATTGATGGCCTTCCTTAGTGGTGTACCTTCTTTGAGAAAACAATGGAATTGAAAAAAATTTCATGAGAATAGTAGAACTAGGTAAAACTCATAGATTTATAATGATAGCCAATCTTTGCATCATGTATGGCACTTTAGAAACAAATTGTAAAATGATGCTTTTACAAGAAGAATGAAATACAATAGCATCTCTATAAAAACTTCAGGTACTCCTCATGAGGGCAGGTTCATAAGATGTTAAAAGAACAAACAAATAAATTTCTTGTAGAATATTTTGAAGTGAGATTCAATATGTACCTTGACTTTAGTTTATTTACAAAATGGAGAGAGAATATTGAGACAATCAAAACCAAACTTACTCAATGTCTTCCAAAGTGGCTGAATTGGCCAGAGATGTTCCATGAGTTTTGAGATCTAGAGCTCGAATCATGATTATGGTTTGTAAATGTTCCACATAATAACAAACTTGTTGCTATTGTTACATTGCAACAATAGCAAGAAGCATCTCCGAAGCATGAAATGAAACCAATCTTTTTTAGGGGCCAATGATCTTCATGGCCAATTGTTGAGAAGGGCATTGGAATTAGTGGTTTTTTTTTTTCTCTCAAAAGTGTTAAGCATAGATCAAGAACTTTATAAAAAAGTATAGGAGAAAGATACAAGCATCTCAAAAAGCAACTAATTTGGTAGCCTTTTGAAAAAGAAGTATGGAGAAGATGCACAAATCACCATTCCCAAAATTTTTGCTATTTTTGTCAAGCAAAATATTCTATAAAGATACCACTCTAAGACACTGCCAAAAGTTATTAACATGAGGATCAATAAAAACAATATCTATAATCAATACTTAGTAGTTCTATAGTTTGTCAAAGCTCAAAGCCAACTATGGTTTGTAAATATCCTTTAAAAGAAATAAATTTATAAAATAAAATAAAATAAACGTGTTGCTACTATTTGTGAAAGTACTGTGCTTTAGGACCATAAATGGATCTACAAAATATCCACAAGAGTGATTGGATGCTTGCTTAACAATCTATCAAAAAACTAGACACAAAAAAGTTGATCTAGATTGGCAATTTGACAAACAACAAGCATTAACAATCAAAAGCATTGATAAACATTGAAATCCGAGCCCACACGTGTGTACTACAGACTGTAGTACGGCCTTCAACCTGAGAAACAAGTAGAAATTGATTTGGTTTCATTTGGATCACAAAAACTCAATGTACATAGTGAACTAGCTTGAGATTGCCAATGGGCTCCAAAAATTTTCTTTCTCACTATGGGAGCTTGGAATACATAGCAAATTCGACTTCCTTATTGAAGTTAGGTGGATTTCCAGTATGTAATAAGGAAGTTAACTCACCCTTCTTGCCCTAAAATAAAACCCTAGCCTAGATCCTAGAGTTATGCTTGGTAGGTAGCTAGTTGGTCAAATTTTCACCTTAAACTTAGGTGTAGGTCCTATAAAGTAGGGATGACCACCAAATAGACATGACCAACTCTCTTGACTTGACCTAACATACATTAGGATGGGTTTCCCACGTGGCATCATGGCCTCACATGTGTGGGACCCACTTGTGTACACAATTTACACTATTCTACATGGATTTTGATCAAGCTAGATTTGCCAATTTTTGGCAATTCTTCACACTGTTAAGTTGCAACAACAACAAAAAAAACATCTACTAAACATGAATTGAAACTAATTTTTCCAAGGTGCCAAAGCTCTCCCAAAAACTAGATACAATCTTCCTAGCCAATTGTTGGCATCTTAGTCATCGATTTTATAGTGAGTAGGCCCTTGATCAGATTTCATAATGCCAATTGCTTTTCTTTTCTTTTTTTTTATCTTGGAGCTACCTTCAATTATAATTTTAGTGTGCCAACAAAATTCTCATGTGGCCACATGTCTGATGGCATATGTGCAGTTAATAATTATGGCATAATTTTCATTTGGACAACCAATGGATGGATACCACATAGCACATACACATTTTGCATCTCCATGGAATGTGCATATGTTGTGGTAGCCAGTTATTGGTTGTCCACATAAAAATTCTTATGGTTTGGAAAAAAAAAAAACAATTGTTGAAAAAAAGTAAAAGACTTGCATTACCATGTAGTGGGAAGGCCTAGACATTCTCAAATTTAGAATAACATAGAAAGCAAAGTCATAATAATTTCATGCAAGATGTTAAAGCTTTGCATGATTTAATGCTCTTCACCAATACAAATACAAAGGAATCTTTTACTCTCAAAATTAATACATTATTAAAACCAACGCGATGTGAAATATCACAAAAAAAACAAATTTGTCATGGGAGCTCAACATACATTCAGATAGTTAAAAAAAGTGATTGATATTTTACAAGAAGCTTTGTGTAATGTCAGGCTTTCAAATCGTTACAGAATCAATAAAAATATATATATTGCACTTTAGAAGAACAAAAGCATTTTAAAACTCATTCTAAGAGCAATTCCGAATTAGCTGCCACTCCATTTAACTTGTCGCCCATTTTTTAAATCTTGGCAAGTGAGTTAATAGGACCACCTCCCTTTTAAACTTCGTTGGTAAATGTTAAATGGGTGACCATAATTTGATTGGCCCATTTGAATCCGTGCCATAACATTGGTCCATTTTTTAAGTGTTGTCCCTAGCAACTCAACATGCCGAGCAATGTCGCTAGGTCCCTAGGTCCATTGTGTTGCCCCTACATGGCAAGAGTCCCCTGCCACCTCATCATGGTGGCAACTCAGCATAAGTCTAAAGGGAGAGAGATCCATTTTTCCTCCCCAGACCAATGAGAGAGCTGCAATTGAATTTGGGACTCCAATATACTCTAAAACCAATCTAAATTAAATGTTCAAAGTCAGCTAGGAGTGACACCTCATCTTATGATAGCAAATCATTGCAATAGCTTACTTCAAAGCCAACAAGGTGATTGATATGTCACAGGAAACTTTGCCTTACTCAAAACATTCAAATTATTGAAAAATAGAAAAGCAAATATTGCAATTTAAAAGAATTAAAAGTTCTTTAGAGAAATCAATTATTAAAAACTCATTTCAATAATTCATCTAGGAGCGACACCACAACTTCTAGCAAATAGTCACAATTATAGGTGATTGCTACCAGACAAAGCTGAAAATGGATTAACATTGATTGCTATCAAAACAACTAAGAAAAGGAATAAAAACTCAATTAGAGCAACAACTTGGGTCACGTTTAGCAAATCACTGCAATAGATTACTCACCTTGCAAAGAAACAACGATTGCAGACATACAAAGCGATCTTGAATACATTTCAAAAAGCTCTGACTTAAGGCATTCACATTGTTGAAGTTTTGACAAACAAAGATTGCAATAAACAAGAATAAAAAATTATAAAATAAAATAGAAAACTCATTTTAATCCTCAAACTCATTGGAGGCTTTTAAGAAAATAAAAATAAATAATTTTTAATTGATTCTTTTTAATAGAAAAGAAAATATTGCAATTTAAAAGAATAAAAAATTCTTTAAATAAATCAATTATTAAAAACTTATTCTAATAATTCATCTAGGAGCGACACCACAACTTCTAGCAAATAGTCACAATTATAGGTGATTGCTACCAGACAAAGCCGAAAATGGATTAACATTGATTGCTATCAAAACAAATAAGAAAAAGAATAAAAACTCAATTAGAGCAACAATTTGGGTCACGTTTAGCAAATCACTGCAATAGATTACTCACCTTGCAAAGAAACAATGATTGCAGACAAACAAAGCGAGCAATACATTTCAAAAAGCTCTGACTTAAGGCATTCACATTGTTGAAGTTTTGACAAACAAAGATTGCAATAAACAAGAATAAAAAATTATAAAATAAAATAGAAAACTCATTTTAATCCTCAAACTCATTGGAGGCTTTCAAAAAATAAAAATAAATAATTTTTAAATGATTCTTTTTAATAGAAAAGCAAATATTGCAATTTAAAAGAATAAAAAATTCTTATAAAAAAATCAATCATTAAAAACTCATTCTAATAATTCATCTAGGAGCGACACCACAACTTCTAGCAAATAGTCACAATTATAGGTGATTGCTACCGGACAAAGCCGAAAATGGATTAACATTGATAGCTATCAAAAGAAATAAGAAAAAGAATAAAAACTCAATTAGAGCAACAATTTGGGTCACGTTTAGCAAATCACTGCAATAGATTACTCACCTTGCTGCAAAGAAACAACGATTGCAGACATACAAAGCGATCTTGAATACATTTCAGAAAGCTCTGACTTAAGGCATTCACATTGTTGAAGTTTTGACAAACAAAGATTGCAATAAACAAGAATAAAAAATTATAAAATAAAATAGAAAACTCATTTTAATCCTCAAACTCATTGGAGGCTTTCAAAAAATAAAAATAAATAATTTTTAATTGATTCTTTTTAATAGAAAAGCAAATATTGCAATTTAAAAGAATAAAAAATTCTTTAAAAAAATCAATTATTAAAAACTAATTCTAATAATTCATCTAGGAGCGACACCACAACTTCTAGCAGATAGTCACAATTATAGGTGATTGCTACCGGACAAAGCCGAAAATGGATTAACATTGATAGCTATCAAAACAAATAAGAAAAAGAATAAAAACTCAATTAGAGCAACAATTTGGGTCACGTTTAGCAAATCACTGCAATAGATTACTCACCTTGCAAAGAAACAACGATTGCAGACATACAAAGCGAGCAATACATTTCAAAAAGCTCTGACTTAAGGCATTCACATTGTTGAAGTTTTGACAAACAAAGATTGCAATAAACAAGAATTAAAAATTATAAAATAAAGTAGAAAACTCATTTTAATCCTAGAACTCATTGGAGGCTTTTAAAAAAAAAATGAATAATTTTTAATTGATTCTTTTGAAGTGTTGGTAGGTGGATGGGAATTCGGAATCTGAAAATGTTGGAAGTTTTGAGTGAGTTTCACACTTTGATCAAGTGAGAAGTGGTCATTTTTCCGAATTCAATGCAGGTGCCGACGAGCAACGGGACAAAGGCTGAGAGAGTAGAGAGAAGAGCTGGTAGCGATGGCGGGCGAGAGATCAGAGGGGAGAGAGAAAGAAGGATTTGAGCAGTTTGGAAAGTCTACTTCTGTCGATGTTCACGAGTCGCGAATATCACGATGCAGTAACCACCCTGGTCTTGCCGCCTTTCCTTGTCGTGAGCAGATCCAGCTCCTGACTTCAGCCAAAGCACATGGGGTTGATAGTGGAGTGGGTCTTCCCATGTCAAGCTTATTCCTGCCCACCGTGCAGTTGTGCACACTATTTCCTGCTGTCGATCATCTTTGCTGTCTATATATAGCGTTTCCCTGTACACGTAATCTCAAGCCCTTCCGTGTAATATTCTTGCAGCAAGGCAGATGTCCTCGCTCATGAGTAGCTAAGAAAGAATCGGTACCATCTGAGTGATATTTAATTCTCTGAAGGGTAATATGGAGCATCCTTGGATCATCCTGTTGTTTGTAAGTCCATTGATTTGGGTAAGTGCAGCTCAAGAACGTCTGCATGGGCCATCGTCGGATAGTACAAAGTTTCTAAGTCTCGGTTGGAACATTGCGCACGCAACTTTTTATGGAGGCGCTGATGGAGGAGGGACAATGGGTAAGCTGATGATCAGTTGTTATAGAATGCATGGGATTCCATAGCATTCTTAAATTACGCCTCTTACGTTCTCTATACATCTACGCAAAGTTGCATGGGAACCACATTCCAACCCTTCATGGTTCCGGAACCATGAACCATGAGGTTCTGGGCCACGGAACCAGGTCAGAAATGACTGATTTTTGGTGGATTTCTTTTTGCCTGAGCTTCATTACAGATTCAAAAGATTATTTTGATCTGAAGATTTTTAACATTTCACGTATTCAGTTCGAAGTATCCTGCTCCTGTGACCTGTTTGTAGAGAAAGTGAGCTGCAAAAACTATTTTCCTTGCTCAAATACATTCATACTCTCGTTATTCTGCGCTCCTGTTCTTTAAAAAATAAGCTATTTCTACGAAAGAAAACTCATTTTCCTGTGAAAACAACCTGCCGCTTTCCCCAGCAAATTTAAAAAACGATCAAGTTATAAAATAAAATAAAAGTTTCTTTTTTGTTCCAAAATGAGGTTCGTTCGTTCGTTCCAGGACCAATGTTCCATTCTCGTTCAGCTGGAACCATGGAATCACTATGCTTTTATACGACATACAGCAGATAGTTTGAGCCTTGAGGTTGGATTTTGGTGACAGGAAACACACCAAAGTATTTTGTGAAGAAGTCTTGCTAAAGGGAGAGACATCCAACCGTCTGCTCCAGAACGATAACCAATCAGAAACCAGAACTTAGCATCTGGCATTAGCTGTACAAACTTATTATTTGGGATACTTCTACTTAATAAATAAGGGTCAGGCTTCAAAAGCAAATCATTGAAAGTTCTATGATTTCACTGGATTATAGTGGTAAATAAGTACATTACGTCTACTAGCTAACGTCACCAAACTAGTTTCTCAGCAATTAATTCGGCAATTAACATCAAAGGAAATCTTATCATATTTACATGTGAGACAGATAATTTGCCTTCATGTTGTGACTACATAAGGCGTTATTTAAAGATAATGTATAGCATGTAATTCTTGTATAAGTCTGGTTGCCTTGCCAAGAGCACACTTGCTAAAGAAACCTCTTAATCATAAATAATTGCTGGAAAACTGGTGTATCGGCAACGCTTACGAAAGAAAACCCTTAATGGTATAGATATTTCCTTCTAAAACAGGTAGCATATTTCATAATGCTTCTTGGTTTCCAAGAGAAGGCTCGAACTTGAGACCCAAGAAACTTTGGATGTCAAGCTAATCAATTGAGCAGTTAATCCCCAGAGTTTGTCATATATGCGTTTATGTGGGCATTCCTTTATAATGGCAAAGTCTTTTAGTGAACTATTATATAACAACGAACTTTGCATTGAACTTCTAAAGCATTCAGGTGATCAGTGATCGGCTCAGTAACCCCCCAAATAGAGCTCACAAAATTTGAGTGATTTGAGGAGTTGTGAATAGGAACCTGTTTTCTGTGATCTTTACCAGATAAGGAAGTATTGAAATGGCCAAAATGTTTGCAACTTTGCATTGATTTTAACCACTACCATATTGAGATTGTTAGTGCATTGCTGTGGCCAAGGCACCAAGCTGGGAAACTGAACTATGTAAGCATAGGAAGAGAGCTCAACCAGAAGGCATTTATGCTGTATTAGGATCTGGATCAATTAATCTTTTCCTTTCTTGAATTTTTTATGCTATGGCAGGTGGAGCTTGTGGATATGGGAATCTCTATACTCAGGGATATGGTACCGCCACTACAGCACTCAGCACAGTTTTGTTCAACAATGGTGCGATGTGCGGAGCATGCTACGAAATCAAGTGCACAAATGATCCTCAATGGTGCCTTCCGGGAAACCCATCCACTATTGTAACCGCCACAAATTTCTGCCCCCCGTGTGGTCTACCCAACAACAACGGAGGCTGGTGCAACGTTCCACTGCAGCATTTCGACATGTCTCAACCAGCTTTCCAACGGATTGCTCTGTTAAAAGCAGGAATTGTCCCCGTTCTTTACAGAAGGTAATCCCATCAGCAGCCTCACACCTGCTCCATCTACAAGAACCATATAGAACATTTCTTTAATTTTCTTCCCAAAGATTCAATCACGCAGTCATCCTCTCCTAAAACCAAGTTAATTTACAATGCGTTTAGTATCATGAAACAGGTAACTTGCAGACAGCGCGTCTTTAAGGTAGCAAGTAGCATACATATATATGCAAGAAACTCGCCTTATGATTCACTTGAATCTTATGCAACATCTTCAAACAAAAGTCTGATTTGCATCACCCAATAATGCAACGGTAGCTAATTGCAACAAAGATCAAGGATCACCTGATTCAGACTCTAGAGAAATGACAGCAATCAGCGAAGAAAATGTGAAATAGTATGCAACAGATTCAACTCTTTACTGGCTTGAATCCGATATTCTCGAAAGTATATGATATTGAGAGATCAGTAGCTGATGATGACGTAGCGATCTGTATATATACATATATATATATATATATAATATATATTCAGGCTCATGTGGGAATACTTTTGTTGCAGAGTCGCATGCGTGAAGATCGGAGGGGTGCAATTCTCGATCAACGGAAATGCATGGTTTTACTTGGTGCTGGTGAGCAACGTGGGTGGCAACGGCGTGGTGACAGGCGTGTCTATCAAGGGATCTAACAGCGCTGCCTGGATCCGCATGCAACGTAACTGGGGCCAAAACTGGTCGTGTGGCGGAGGTTTGGGTGGGCAGGCCATATCATTCCAGGTCTGGACCGATGACGGCAGGACAATCATTGCTTACAATGTGGCACCTCCCAATTGGCAGTTTGGGAGATCCTACTGGGATCCCAAACTTAATTTCTAGCCTTCATGTGAAAGGAATGTATCTATTGGTCGCGAAGCTGCCTCATCTTTCTTTCACTTTTGTTATAGTAACCAACGTGATCAGGTTGATTCAACTATAAGCAGGCCAAATAACTATTAGCCAATGCTGACCAAATAGTATGCCTACTAAAAGACAGGCATTGAATCATATCACTTTAGTTTTCTTCTATCTCCCACATACATCCCCTTGATTAGATAGTCATGCCAAAGGTGGCCTTGTTGGTTGATGGGATTTTTCTCTCCTCAAGGTTTGAGCTTCAATTCTACTAGTGTGCACATGGACATACACAAAAGACATTCTTAAACAAGACACAAATAGTGTTGCTACCATCTATAGCAATAAAATGATGTAGTAAGCTGAGGTGATGCATCATAGCCACCCGCTTGTTGAGTTAAATTATGCTATCATGCTATCATCCTTGTTGATTCTTGTGTCCAATCTAGTTGGTGTATCTTGACAATTATGACATGTTCATGTACAAACACAACAAGGAAACTTTTACTTTGAGCTTTGAGGTTTCTACCTTCCCTTGATGAAATAACTTTTTATCAATTACCATGTTTTATTGCAAAGCCAAGGGTCACTTGAAAAGCCTTAACAAACTATGATGATGAGTGTAAATTTTGACCAAAGTTGCGAAAAGTGCATAAAGTTAATGTGTATCTATTGGTTTAAATATGTGGAATTGGTAAAACAAAATATGTCAAACATATGTTTCAAGAATCGCTTTCATTTCAAATAACCATAACAAAAATCCACACTATATCATTCTTACAATCCTCCAGAAAAGTAGACAGACACTGCTGATCTACGTTATAGATTAATACAGCATTCAACAAAACTGAACCAGTGTGCGAAATTGATAAAACAAGTGAATGAGATACACAAGCGATAGCAGACAGTAATTTATTCAAGATCAGACAAAATTGAGAGTGATATATGCATAATAGCTACAGTATCATCTATTGATCCTCTTGATTTCGAGCATTGTATGACAGACCCACACAGCGCATTGGCGTGAGAGAAAATAATGTTCTCTCACGGACTTCTATTTTCTATATATGTTCTATCTGCTATTGTATGTATCTTATACATCTAGTAATTGCATACATTCAGAGTAGCATATCTGATTAGATAGACTAAACAATCTATAACTAATCGTGGATTACAAGAGAAGTGGGTTAGTCATAACGCTCTTCCGCTAACGTCATCATATCAGATCAGGGTTTTTTTCTTACTTCATGGTACTTGCATGATCTTCCTGATCCTTTGGAGCATGAAGGTTGAAAAAGTGTCGCGAAGATTTTCGTGTCGCTTCGAGTCGTTTGACTTTCGTGTCATCTAACTTTCTCCTATTGTATCACGAATATTTTTCTTTCGCGAACATTTTCGCTTCATGTCTTTTCGTCAGGATGTTCGAACATTTTCGCTTCTTGTCTTTTCGTCAAACTGAGGACTGAAAGCTAGCAAAGCTTTGGAAACAAAAACATTTTGTTTCTTCAAGCGCTTCAATCCCAAATAATGTCAAATTCCAAGCCTTACTCACAAGGTGTCAAATAACTCAAAAAGAATGTCATGCAAAAAAAAGCTAACAGGAGAAGAAATAGAAAAAAATAACATAAAGTGGGGCAGGGGCCTTAGTAGGCATGGTCTCTACCTCATTCAATCTTGACATACATTGTACGTCAATATAGAAAGAAGAAAGGAGAACTAAGGGGAGGAATCCTCACATGCAAAGAAGTTGATATATGCATTATTGTATCCACTAGTGTTGGGAGGTTATCATATTTTTTTCATACCCATGGTAATTACCCTTAAGGTAAGGTTATATGACCACTTTAGCTTACTAATATAAAACATATTATGAGTTATTTGAAGCATTTTATCTTTTATAAAAGGCACATGAAGGCACTATTTGAAGCATAAAAAATGAAAACTATGTTATAAACAAGCCACCCATCCCATTTTTGTGCTAGGAAACACATGCTTAACTTTTTAGTTCCCAACCCATTTTTGGGACAAAGAAAAAGCATAGAGCAAACAAAAAACGTAAAAGAGGCCAACCAAAAAACAAAAAAGCCCATTCAAAGCCAAACACGAAACACCAAAAAAGCAAAACAAGGCTCATTCAAAAGTAAAAAGCAAAAAAAAACCCCCACCAGAAAACAAAAAAGCCCATTTAAAAGCACACAAAAAAACAAAAAAAACAAAAAAAAAAAAAGGCCCACCAAAAAACAAAAAAGCTCATTCAAAACCACACAAAAGAGCAAACAAAAAAGGCCCACCAAAAAACAAAAAAGCCCATTCAAAAGCACACAAAAAAAGCAAAAAGAAAACAGGCCTACCAAAAAACAAAAAAGCCCATTCAAAAGCACACAAAAGAACAAACTGAAAAGGCCCACCAAAAAACAAAAGCCCATTCAAGAGCATACAAAAGAACAAAAGAAAAGGCCCACCACAAAACAAAAAAGCCCATTCAAAAGCATGCAAAAGAGCAAAACAAAAAAAAAAGGCCCACCACAACAACAAAAAAGCCCATTCAAAACCAAACGAAAGAACAAACAAAAGCCCAAGAAAAAACACAAACTAAACAAAAAACCTTCACAAGGCCCACCACAAGACAAAAAAGCCCATTCAAGGACACACAAAAAACAGCCAAAAACATACACACATAACCCCAAAAAAAAGGTCGTAGCAAAAAACAAACCAAAAAAACGGTCCCAAAACCCAACAAACCCGGGCCAAACCCTAAAATACTTCCCTTCTTTGAGCTACACACCTCCTTTCACAACAGCTCCTCGCTCCATCGCAACTCCAGCGCCACTCTGTCCTGCTCGCGCCTCGTCTCTCTAGCGTCCTCCATCACTCCTTGTCGCTCCATCTTTCCTCGTCACTCTAGCGAATCCGTTCTAGAGCAGCTCCGTGTGTTTCTACTATAGCTTTTCATGCAGAAGACAGACTAGCACAGGTCAAGCACAGATGTGAAGGCTAGAGACACATATTCTACAAACCAACGCACTCTATTCGGCATGAACATGTGCTGCAGATCCACAATAACTGCAAAAAATACAGTCTACAATAATTTTATGTGAGTAGCATGCAGCACTCAGCTTACACGGTCTTGTTCTACAGTAATAGATTGCATCGATTTGTCCATCTTCCTCCCGTGTCACAGCCTTATGGGATCCAATCCATCTTCAACATATAAACAAAGAAAGACGTACATACTTTGGTCCTCTAAAGCGCTCGACTCGTTGCTCAGCACATCGATTCCATCCTTACATATAAACAAAGAAAGACGTACATACTTTGGTCCTCTAAAGCGCTCAACTCGTTGCTCAGCACATCGATTCCATCCTTGTCTTCCTCCTTTGTTTCTAGGCTTCTTATTTCGTGAGGAACATTCACAGAAAACTTTGCAACATGCAAAACATAAACAACCAAGTTGTGGATTTTGGAGGAAGGAATAGACACTAAAAGCTATGTTTAAGGAGAGGAGAGGGCCAACACTTTGAAGTAACAAAAAAATTCTTCCAGGGGGGTTTTAATATACCAGTTAATATATCACAATTTTGGAAGAAATTGAAATGATCATCAAATAAAAGAATGCATGCAAAAATCCAAATTATGTATTATAAAGGTCTTTTTAATAAATAAGAATTAAATTTTGGTGTACAATTTTAAAATCTTCTTGAAATTTTATAAAATCATGAACTTTATAAGAATTAATAATTTGTAATCCATAAAATTACATTACTTAAGAAAGAAATGTCTTAATATAAACTTAAAAAATAGGTAATTTTTTGCACAAAAAAAACATTTTTTCATAAGTGAGTGCATTTTTATGAGTTTTTAAAAAAAGTCTTAATACCTTAGGAGAACCTTGCAAACTTTCTCACTCAACTCGCAATAGTGTTGAAGGAAGCATGATCATGAAAGCAACATGTGATGGACAAAAATACATTAACCAACCTTTTATCAAATGCAAAAACAATGACTAAGTAATCTAGATATCAAGCTTCAAAACGAGTTCTATAGTTTGATGAAGGATAATGACTCTTTCCTTGAAAGCAGAGACCAAAGTGCAAATAATATGACATGAAGAACATTAGGAACACCCACATGTGGTGTATGTGCTTAGTGATGACTAGTGCTTAGTCTGTGCTTAGAGCCTCATCTACTTCATTCACGTTTGACAGACGATGTTCGTCAAGTGTGGAGAAGGAATGCTCAGATGTGATGTATGTGATTAGTAAGAGGAGAAGCAAAGTGAAGGGTAGCCATATGAGATGTATGTGCTTAGTGAGACCTAGTGCGCATACCCTTGTGTGCTTCATTCATGCTTGACGGACGATGTCCATCAAGATGGAAGCAAGCAAGAGTAAGGGTCACCCACATGTGGTGTATATGCTTAGTGATTATTGGTGCTTAGTCTGTGCTTAGAGCCTTGTCTACTGCGAGGGAAGTGTGGATAAGTAATGCTCAGATGTGATGTGTGTGCTTAGTAAGAGAAGAAGCAAGGTGAAGGGTTGCCACATGAGATGTATGTGCTTAGTGAGAGCTAGTGTGTATAGCCTTGTGTGCTTCATTCATGCTTGATGGATGTCGTCCATCAAGATGGAGGGGAGCAAGAGTAAGGGATGCCAACATGTGGTGTATGTGCTTAGTGATGACTAGTGCTTAGTCTGCGATTAGAGCCACAGGAAAGATTAACTCAGATTGAACCACCAGTCCATCAGAAGCCACTTTTTTGTGCTGGGTTTGAAGAAAGAATGAAGTACTCAATGTCGGAGCAGCCTAGGAAAGTGAGCAATGAAACATCACCCTGGCGATACAACATAGATAGTTTGGTAAAGAAGCAATCGTGATAGATGGATGTTCCGGAGTTAACCTGCTTTCAATAAAGCTATGTGCAAAATGGGGACTTACAAAGATGAGGCCTACCACTTTCGCCATAAAGCTAGATGATCAAAGTCCGTCCTAAGGGGATGGTAGAAAATATACCTGTCAAAATCGCCGAAGTTTAGTTTGTCACTACTTTTGTAGTAATGGACTTACTTGACACACCGAATGTATATCGTGTCTTATTTGGTCGTCCATGGTTATGAGTTGTGCAAGTAATTCATAACTGGGACACCAAAACAATTACTTTCGAGCATCGTGAACCTGCAATCAAAGTTGATCTAATCACTTGGACTATCAAACCAGTAGTCCAAAAAGGGAATGATGATTCACAACGGATCATACCTATGATCGACAAGTGAAGACTTTGGGAGTTCACTATGACTCTCAAACTGATGTTGTCAATTGGAACCAAGCTCTTGCAATAGTGGATTGTGTAACAAGCTACATGTGTCGATGATGAATGTAGCTTGGATGCCAATAGATCCAATACCAGATCTGATTGAAAATGATCTAATTCATGTGAGTCACGCCTTGACTTACGATGAAGATGCAGAGCTTACAGATGAGCAGATTCTCAATCACATGAATCCTACGATATTCGAAGTCCGAGATACTCATGATGAACTAACAATGAAACTGCCTAAAGCAGTTGTATTGGAAGGAAGGAAAGAATGCAGGACTAATGATGAAGAGGCAAGCTAAGTAGCATTACAATACGGTCCTGAAATGGGAAAAATCATCTCGAAGGATTGATTCTAAGAATTTACCACCTTCATTGGATATAAAAAAATAGAAGATCAAGGATTATTCTTCTAGTCAGAGTTCTCGCAAAAAATCACCATCAAGGAAGTCATCACCTTCAGAGAAGAGCACATCTTCTAGAAAGTCATCACCTCCACGATCGATTCCTACCAAGAAAGCTAAACAAAGATCCAAGATCAATTTCTTATGAAAAAGAACAATAAGAAGAAGTCCAGCATGATATGCCTAAGCATTTCAAACTCTATACTTTGGATAATGTTGTGATTATGTTCCCGAAAGCTCATCGTGAACTAGAAGAACAAGAGCCAAAAACGAAGGAGGCTTACAATGAACCAGCCAACCAATGAATCTTGCTGAACCAGGAGAACTAGTAAAGGTTGTGCAAGCTGGAGTGCAACTTACTCCCGAACAAATTCAAACGTTAAGAAAGTTATTGATCAAGTACAAAGATTGTTTTTCTTGGACATACAAGGATCTAAAAGGGATTTGTACATCGGTTATTGAGCATACAATACCCTTAATGCCTGATGCGATTCTTAAGGTCACAAGATATTATCGCTACAATCCAAACGTTACAGATCTTATTAAGAAAGAGCTACAAAGATTCCTTGAAACTGACTTTATTTACGAAATCAAACATAAGGAATGGGTTTCTCCAATTGTCATCATTCCTAAGAAGAGTGAGAAGATGAGAATTTGTGTGGATCTTAAAACCTTGAATAAAGTGATGCGAAAGGATCACTTTTTGTTACCCTTTATTGAAAGCATAATGGACCGTCTTGCTGGAGCTGAAGCCTACAGTTTTTTGGATGGATTTAGTAGTTATAACCAAATCAAGATCGCACCTGCGGATCACCATAAAACAACTTTTGCAACAAAAGGGAAACTTATACTTCTAAAGTTATGTCGTTTGGTCAAACAAAGCAAGAAAAAGAGGAAATGAGAGAGTACATGTATCAGTCGATACTCGGCTCTCTCATGTATGCAATGGTTTGTACAAGACTTGACATCGCTTTTGCAGTTAGCTCATTAAGCCAATTCATGGCTAATCCTGGCAGCATACATTGGAAGGCTCTTATCAGAGCATGAGATATATTCGAGCTACAACGGACCTATGCATCTGCTATGGAGAAGTCGACAACGACAGTCTTCATCACCTAAGTGGATATTCAGATGCAAGCTGGGGAGGGGATGTACATACTTGTAAATCCACATTTGGATTTACATTCTTCTTCAATGGTGGTCCTATCTCCTGGAATAGTCGTAAGCAGACCCCTATTGCTCTCTCATCCATAGAAGTAGAATAAATTGCTGCTTCTCAAGCTATTGAAGAGGCAATTTGGTTGAGAAATTTACTGTCAGATATTAGTCTGAATCAGTACACTCCTACAATTATGTTCTGTGATAATCAGAGTGCTATTGCCTTATCGACCAACCCTAGATCTCACTCTAGGAGTAAGCACATTGAGATTCAATATCACTATGTAAGGAGTAAGATTCTCGATAGATAGGTAAGCTGAACATCCTGTCGGACGCAAAACATGATCACAAATATTTTTACCAAGGCTTTGAGCATTGATGCACACAAAAAAATTTGTGCATTGCTTAGTCTAAAGATCAAGGCATTGACGAATCTAGATTAAGGGGGAGTGTTGGATTTATTTCCTCTACTCTCCTAAATTCCATGTTAATCTAGTTCCATTCATATTGCTGCAGTTTTACAAGCATTGTTGCACAATCTATAAAAATACTCTAGTATCAAAGATAGGAAAGAGAATGGCAATCCGACTTGTCGAAGTCACCCAACTTGTTGGATTTGGCTGACTTATCGAGAAAACCTGACTTGGTCGACTTATTAGGGAGTCTGACATAGCGACTCTTCCGACTATCACTGAGGACCATCAAACAACTATACCGACTCCATTGTCTATCAGCATTCACATGCTTGACTCTGAATAGTTGAAGCCTTCTTATGCCCACTTCCTGTAGTGTGCAACTACTTGGAGAATGACATTAGCAGCCATGTTATATTCCCGATGGTGCTACGGCTCCACGCTACCTTCTTGGACATACATCTGCACAACTATAAATTGTATATAGTTGATAATTGTAATCAATAAAATAATGCTAATGCCAATCGATGTCAGACAAGATATGCTAATTCCATATACGCTCGAGCACTCATAGATGCCAAGATGACATATTATTAGAAATAGACATAGTAGATGCTTTCAAGCATTGATTCTTTTCTTTCAGACCGATTGTCAAAATAAGCTCATAGCTATTACAGACCATATTTAGCTTTGTGAGCACGCGGTTTTGTCCGCTATTGATTTGTGCTCACCAGCATCATCTGAATTGTATTTATATATATTCAATCTAAATAGAAGTCCAAAGGAACTTGCAGATTGTGGTATCTATTTTTATGAATCTTTATATGCCACAAACAGATGGAGGTTTTGGCAAGCTCGAAGCAATTCTATTGCCTAGTTTTCAAAGTGATGAGTGGCCTACTCCTGACAGCATTGTTTCTAAATCCTTGAGATGCAAGCTACTCATTGATATTAAAAATGCTATGAAGATAAGCACAGGCTCGCAAATTGTTCACCTAAGTTGGTTTATCTCATTGCAAACATTTGTTGATTTTTTCTCGAGTGCTAGTGTTCGTAGGACACCAACTTTATTTGTTTGCAAGGATTTATCAGATGAGACTTTGTCAGATCTCATGGATCAAGGATGGGATAGTAAAACAAATAATGACATAGAATGCAAGATTAAAAAGTCCTCAATGATCTTTCGTTATCATATCGAAAAGCAAATGCTCAGTCTCACATTTAGCTACCAAAGATACAAGAAAATTGAAGGTACATGGCTACCACTGAATCAAGACTTTGAACTAAATGGTCACACAAACCAAATGGAGATAAGCATTATCTACAATGAGGAATATTTGACTATGGTTGAGGTGGAAGAGCACTGGAAGCTTGATTTTATCAGAACAGAGCTCATGCTATTACAAACCAATCTACCAACATATTTCAGATTTATCATCAATGAAAGACTCGTAAGTACTTTATGTTTATTGCCATTTCAAAATAGACCAAAATAATAGAAAATGTCATCATTTACAATTCAACATTCACTAATATTTGTCATGTCACAGATGCGAAAAACACAGGAGCTGATAACGTGCTGCAAAGATCTACCTACAACAATCACCATTGTGGGAGAACAATAGCTTCAAATATACTTTAGTAAAAATATGTGTATACACTCTTTCATTCAATAAATGAAAGCCCAAGTTGGGCATCTATACATGTATTTTGTGCTCCCAAATTCATAAACTGGAGCAGCATTTGATATATCAATGTATATTTTTCTATGAAGTCTATACATGTATTTTTGTTCTATGCTATCTATATTTTTTCTGATCTTAATTTAGTACAACTACATCATCCTTTGCACCATCATCAATAACGGGAGGCTGAAGCCTTGCCCTATCCAGTATACTCAGGATAATTTCTTGTCTAAATCTGTACACCTGGCTTGATGTGTACTCAGGAAGTGTAAACTGCAAAATAGAACATTCATGTATTAGTAATGGCCATTTCTCAAATTTAAGATAATCATCCGAATCTATATATGTATAAAAATTGGGAGGAGGAGGAGGAGGTGGATGTGTAGTATCTACAGCAATTATAGGAGTATCCAAAACAGAGGTAGCTATATTTACAGCATTACCAACACCAGCATTATCTACAATGGATTTTGGGATAGGCTTCACAGAATCTGAAGGGTTAGGCTTGACTTTCTTAGGAGCACGCTTGGGGGCTGTCTGCTTCCTAGGATGCTTCGTAGGAAGATTAGTCCTATCTACAGGAGTTGGTCTAGGAGCAGCAGGCTAAGATACATGTAACCTACACTACCTATCCCTCATTCTCATCAGAAGCTGAAAATCCTTGGGCATTATGGTAACCCTCTTGGTATGGATGGCAAGCAAAAAAGAATCCTAAAAAAAAAGGCTAATATAATATTCAGCAGCCTTCTGAAGGCACTGAAGAGCACTAGATGTGAATCTAACGTGCTGTCCGAGATCATTTCTTGTTATGTTCCGGACAACACGGTAGAATGGAGCTCTTGGGATCAACATAGCTGTTGACCTCTGATACTTGCGTATCTCAGAGAGCCACCTGCTGCGGTTGCACGTTCTAGGTCTAGCAGGTGGTGTGATGGCAATCGCAGGAGATGAGGATGAGCCAGGAGAGAAGAAGTCCCTCCTTGTCTGCTTTCTCCTATCCATGGGCATGAACTATGTGATAGCGGACTTGTGCGTGAAGGTTAGGATGAGAAGGGATGGATGATAAAGAACTCGCAGAGGACCACTATGTATGGACAGAATGTATGGTATATCAGACCTATGCGAGCCGAATATCAGAGAGAACGATTAGATTTGAAGAAAGATGCACAAGTGCGATATGGGGTGACACGTAGGCAGACGTATCGGACCTGTGCGCATGGAAGACAGTAAGAGGAATTTCGATTGTGAAGGGCGAGCACAAATACGATATGCGGAGCGAAAAAAAAAAAGTGAAAAAAATTCATCGAAATTTGTGATTTTATATCGGGGTTCGCACGTGCAAAAAAAATGTCCTGTCACACGTGTGGGAGTTGTACGGACAAAGGCAAGAGCGACACATGTCACCCTGTCAAATTACACGTGTGGGATTTGTACGATCAAATGCAAGAGCGACACGTATTTATGAGCAATCGAATGAACACGCGACACGTGTTCAGGTGTCATTTCACATGTGTGCAGGTGTAATCTCACACGTGCCTGTGCCTGTTGTCCAATTGAAAGTAGACACGTGTCATAAGTCCGTTGACCACACGTGCAAAAATTTAGTATAAATGGCACAAAAATCGAATAATTTTTTTACCTTTTGTGTTCTCGAAATTCGCGACATATCGCTTTTGTGCGCGCTCATTGTTTTCCGTTTGCTTGCAACTATACCTACTCGCGCACAAGTGCGATATTCTGTATCTGTCTGCCGTACATATCCAACTTTTGCGCCATTTTGATAGTTAGATTTGGTTCAGTTCTCCCGCGCGCACAAGTGCGATATTCACGTTACTGCCATGGCCTCTTCCTCATCATCCTCACATGAATCAGGCTTGAGTTCATTTCTGAGTGAATTTGGGACTACTGAAAACCTAGACTACTTCCACAGTCTATTCAGGCCATATCTACATGTTTTCAGGACTGCACAACCAAATTCTGACGTATTTTATGAACATTATGTCAGATTCAGAGATATACTTAGCAAGCATGTTTTCTCCATAGGTCCACTCCAGTACATGCATTATACTGATCTTGTTCATTTCTTCCCAGCTGTTAGACATAGACTGGATAGAATGTTCACCAAATTGTTTGATCTTTTCAAAAGTAGTTCTATGTGTCCGTATTGCAACAAGAAATGTCGATTGGTTGAATATCACAGTGGTTTCGTACTTTTTCTGTTAGTTCAAATCCCAGATGATGATGAAGTTCCTGTTGTTGACCCTCCTTTTGCACCCTCTTCTGTTCAGTCAGCCATTAAGGATATCAGTCACTTTCTTATCGACACTCCTGATAAAGAAAGTGACTTCATTGATGTAAATATTGATGTTCTCTGGGATTCTTTCATTGGCCAAAATACATCTGATGATGAATCCAAATCTATGGAGGATTTGAAATGTCTTTTCAATTTGCCTATATATTATATTAATGATGATGTATATTTTACTACTGCTGATTATGTAAATTTTTTGACTATTGTGAGGATGAGGTTCTATGTTTATTATTCGGCATAATTTCTGAATCCTCCGACTTTGTAGATTTTGAGACAGATGACCTTGTTGCTGGTATTGATTTTGATGATGAGGAGGGTCTTATGACTGGTGAAGAATGTCTGAATAAGAATTTATCAAATATAGCTGAGGATGGGCGAGGCAGACCATCCGATGAAGAATTCACGGCATTTCAATCCCAGATGGGCTTCCCTCGTCCATCATTAATGCATTTCACTGATGATTCCACTTCAGTACGTGGTCATTATATTGATCATCCTGAGTTGTTGCTGCTGATGAAGAATGTGTAAGTGTTTAATCTTCCTTGCATTTGAATGTTTTCAATAGCGAATCATGATTCACAATTCACGAAACCAGCAAACCACGATTCGCTACAACTAGTATTATTGATACTTAGGACCTCTAAAACTTTGACATATTGCAAGCATAGAACCCACGGTTCTGAGAACCGTGGGGTGAACCGTACCACGGTTCATGAAATGTGGTACGGTTCCTCTAATATTAATAGGTTAATTTCCATTTTCCGCCCAAAACCCCTCCCAAGCCATTTTTGGTCCTCATTTCACAGATTATACAAATGGTCCTCAGATTTCACAGATTTTTGGCATTACACAGATTTTACAGATTCAAATGATTTCACAAATTTAAAATAGCAATCATACTATCAAGCTTTTTCCATACATCAACTTTTAGTACTCCGGTTTTGCCGTCTTTCTCAAAGTCCTGAGTGGCAGCAATAATATATGTCCAGACTGAGTGTTGAATATTAGAAGCCTTACCAGTATGAATTGATAGAAAACGACGTGCTTTTGCTCCTCCTATGCTTGGCTTAGTTGGTATGTTCCCATTCTTTCCTGAAAGCTTTTCATCTTTTTGAATTTTGACATGTCCTTTATGGAGTCCTGCTTTTGATAAAACATCTTCTAATCGAGAGATAGCTTCCTTTGCTAATGATGTTGGCTTAGTATTCCAAGCAAAAACTATATGAAGATAAATGATCTTTTCTATTAATCTAACTTCTGCATGAAGAGTGCAAACATGCACATTTTTTAAGGGGATAGGCAACACAGGCTTCCAATTTGGATCTGCATATTCTCTAGTAATTCTTGTACTCCTAGTTACATCTTTTGCCATTTTCATGTAGTACAAACAAGGGTGTTTTGATGTAGCATCGTGAGAGACATTATACATACATTTCAATGTTTTCAAATCACCTGCTAAGTGCCATTCAACATTGAAGTCTCCAACTCCTAGAACATTGAGAAGTCCTCCATCCATATGGTCCTTGATGATCCTAGGATAAGATGTCCTCAAGAATATCCATGATAATATATCATGATCCTCTTTCAGCACCTGTTCAAAGAATTAATCATACTTAGTTTACAATGTATTAATACTATTCAATGAATGTAATGTAATAATGAGGCTAGTTACCTGAAACGCTGCCAACCACCATATATGACTGGACACTGAATTTGAAATCTTCTTGGTTCTTTGTTTGTGATAGAGCACCATTCATGAGAGTTATACTAACCCTTTCCATCTTCTGCCCTTTCACAATTTCTGACTCATCTAACTTAAGTACTATGATTATTTTGCCATTCACCTTTTCATAGGTTATATCATAGAATGTGACGATGTATCTCAGCAAGTAATTTAGATCAACAAATAAATTGTTTGATGAATTATAGAATATCGATCTTCCATCAGTTTCATACACCTCCTCAATATGAAATGGAGTTCCAGTGATCTTATGCATACCTATGTTTAATGTATCCCTCTCTTTCTTCAAGTGATATGTCTTAGGGATTGGGACTTTTCTAATATGAACTTGCTTAAAAGCTTCTCTAATTAGTTTAAATATTGTTGCATATGCTTCCCTACTAATACTTGCAAAATCACAAGCACCCTGAACTATAGTCTTATCTAAAATATTTTGAATGTCCACCATCAAAGACTCTGCTATTTTACACTTTACATTTGAAATACTGTTGTTCATCATGATACGCTCAGTGGATTTGCAAGTCAATATTGTGCCCAATGACATTCCTAGTGAAGCATTGTCTTTAATATTCCGAGGAGCTACTAATGTAGATCTGCAAAAAAAATAGATAGTTAATAGAATATCACCATAGCTTAAATTAAATCCAAATGTCATTGAAAAACTTACAAAATTTAGAATATTCTTACTTGAATGCACAGATCCTTCTATTTCAATAACCTCCTTTTGAAAGCGTTTGAATATCCTTGCAACTTTGTCGCTTTCGCTTCTTACTTTCAGCCTTCTTCTTTACCAAATCCACATCCTTCAATAATTGTAAGTTTTCAATACGAATATACTATAAGACTGATTGCATTTGCTCTAGTTCTGATTTGATATTGATTGTTATCTTCTGTAATGATTCATTATTTTTTTTAAGTTGTTCATTTTCTTCTAACGTCTTTTGGAGATGACAATCTCTATTCTGACAATAAGAGGATATCCGAATTAACTCACCTTCTAAAAAGTGAACTTTATTCATATAAAGTTGTTTTCCATGGTTTTGTAATCTTTCACAATATCCTAGTAATCCACTATGCCCATTGCATATCCATGTAACTAAATGAGTTATTGAAGAGAATGTGGGATGTGTCAAAGTGCTTGGATCTTGTGGATATAATGTTCCATCTGTCCACAAATCCACGTTTTTCTTTCCTTTTGCCCTGTAACGAGAACGATCTTCAGCAGATATTTGAACTCCTTTGCCTCCTCTTCTCTACAAAGGTGCCAAATCAATAGGGATATCCACATGTAGATGATATAATGTCATCATCAAAAAAATAATAGAGTAATCAGTTGCATCAAAGTACTATGACCAGATTCTATAAAGCAAAACAAAATACTCATCTTTGATTATATTATATATTATGTACGATCAATCCAATCTCCATGCTTGTATGCTTGATTCGAATTTGGAAATGCCGCTCATTTTTTCATTCCAATAGGTAGTTGGCGCTCATATTTCCATTCTCGTGGAAGGAATGCATATGTAAACATTTTGCAATTTTTCTTGATTCGAATTTGGGGATGGCGGTCATATTCTAGATCCAGTGAAAATATTGCCCTTTTCGTAACCAATGGAGAGAATATTTTTAAATTTAGTCAAGTTATACTACGAACTGTTAACAGTTCTTAACTGTGACTATAGACACTTTGGTTAGATCATTGGGAGTTGGGGAGGCCTTGGGAGTGGTGTGGGCAAGCAAATAAACAATATTGTGTTATTTATTTTGATATTTTTGTATATCTTACATGGCATTCCTTAAAGGGTCTTTTTGATATTGAGAACTCGTCTAATGAAATCATGCCAATCACTTTTACGCCTTTTTTGAGACGAGGGCATGATTTTTGGGGCCCTAGATAGATTTTTTTGTAGTTTTGAGCTATACAGGGAGTATCAGGTCTGAAAAGAGAACATTTTGGTAATTTTTTGTTTCGTACCATTCCATGAAAAATTTCACGCCTTTTTTGAGATGAGGGCATAATTTTTAGGGCCCTAGACAGATTTTTTTGCAGTTTTGAGCTATACATGGAGTATCATCTCTGAAATGAGAACATTTTGTTGAATTTTTTATTATAATAAAAATCATGTTCCGTACCGTTTCGTGAAAAAATTTCACGGTACGGTACGAAAATTGTTCTGTACGTATTTTCACGGAACCTTATTAGTTCTTAGCTTGTAGGTGCTCGACCTTTTGCACAACTTTTTATGTAAATTACATTTGTAAACCTATTAATATGTGGCTAATTTCTAATATTGTAACATTCTGTACTATGAAAATAGTTGCTGGAGTGAGATGTGTTGATGCCCAAGATACATAGTTGGATGCCAATGATCTTTGAATATTATAATTTTATTATTATTATGATGAATACAATGTAGCAAATAAAGAATTGTTTTAATGAATGCACTATTATTTAACAAGGCTAGTTATTATCATAAACGACAATTTTTTATAGTTGTAAAATTTTATAATGCAATATTTTTTAGTTGAAAGTTTTAGAAGGCATTATTTTTCAAAAGCCAACATTGAAAGATGTAGGATATTAAGGGGAAACTTGAGATAAGTTTTGGAGCACAAATAACATAAGCTTTCCTTTGCAATGATGAAATTAATGCCAACAACAATCCTTGAAATGACACGAAACCACGTAACAATATAGCTTTATGTCGCTCTCGTCTTTTTTATTTATATCTACAAACCAACCCCTTTTACGTGCATTACGTTCATGTGTGCCAAGCATTGTTGAAAACATTGCACCAATTGTACCTACTACTTATCATGTCTTCTTCTACCTAATTTTCTATCAATCGCTGATCGTAATATATATAAATCTCAGCTCCAGCATGCAATCTGCCATGAACTACTAGTGGTAAAATCTGGTCTTCATTTCAATCTGCGAAAGTAAATTTTATCCTTTAGTTCCGATTTGCCTTCGATCTCTCTTCTTATGAATGAGCTCTATGTCAGTTCTAAGCAGTAGAGCATGAGACGATGAGATTCGAGAAAATGAGAATGAAGTTTAAACATGCTATAGACGTTAATCATAAGCGATGATGACATAATTTATCTCCGCTTGCTGTCATCACTTCAATCTTCATTCACGTGGGTTATTCGTTGAATTTCGTTCATGAATCACTGTTCAAAGCTCTTTAACTTTGGACGTATTCATCATACAATTTAATAGAAAATTGTAATCCAGTACAAGAATATCGTGGTACATATTTTACTCTTATTTTATTCGTGAACGTCGAGTTTTGAGTTCAGTGACCAATCTGGGAGCCTGTCTGGGCCTAGGGAGCTGTCACAATCCTTTAAATTTTAAAGCTTACAAGTTACAACATACAAGTGCCTTACGTTCTTTGAACCATAGGTAATAGTATAAGGTAATAACTTTCAAAATGTGACCTTAAAACTTGGATTTTGTACAACCGAGTTCATAGTGCGTATGAGCCTTTTTAGAGCAAAACGAAACTCCTAGAGGCAAAAAGCATTCCCTCATAAAAAATCAAAATTTATTTGCTTGGAACTCTGTACTTTATGCGACAAAGTCTAAGGATGTGCATGATAAAATTATAAACCATATGATTTGGTTACGGCTGAAGCCTGAAAGCTGGCAAAATCAATTCATCTATTTTGCATTTGTGAGATCCCTTGGCATGGTAAACATCCAATGAAACCTGACGACAATATTAAGCGTTGAAAGATGAGAGCATAAACGTTGCATTGTTGGATCTCTGGCTGCAATAGTACTTTAGCTGACTGAGAGCTTCTCTGAAGTGGTTATAAGCTTGCATACCATTAGGACGAGTCGCTAATACTTTAGTGACTAAGAGTGTGAGCGGACTTCTCTGAAGTGGTTAGAAATTATGAGCTTGCATACCATTAGGATGAGTCGCTAGCTGTACGACCGCCGCCGAACTATTAAGTGCGCGTGCATAGAACGGTAGCACCAAACGTGCTCTTGTGACTAACTAGAAATGGGTACTGTCAGACTGTAGAGCAGTCTTGCAGCAATGTCTCGAGGAAGATATTAACGATTCAGCACAATATGGAAGACGCGGAGAGAGGCGATCGGAAAGACACTGGTGACATTTATAGTGACAATGGCACTCACTCACAAGCCGATCAAAGCAAGAAGACAAAGCTACATGAAGCTGGAAATGAAATTCCGAAAGCTCTTGGAGCTGCTTACGAGGAGCCGAGTGTGCTTGAAGTAGTAATGCCAAGACACAAGAGCGTACTGCATAAGTTATTAGATAGCAGCAAGGAAATGCTATGTCCAGATGATCCATTTCGTCAATTCAGAAACCAATCCAGGCACAAAAGATGCGTTCTGGGCATGCGGTATGCACTCCCTATCCTGGAATGGGGACCCAAGTACACCTTCAGCTTTTTCAAATCTGATCTCATATCCGGAGCCACAATTGCAAGTATTGCAATTCCTCAGGTAAGTTTGCAACAAAAACCTTCATCTCAATGATCTGTTGGCAGGACAAACGTATTTTGTTCCACTGTCATTTATATATTTACTGGGCTGTTCTGCAGGGAATTGCTTATGCAAGATTGGCCGGCTTACCACCGATCATTGGGCTCTGTAAGTACTTTTTCTTCACTCTGGTTTTTAGTCATAATCGTCAGCTGTAGTAGGTCGCTGGACAGCCATAGAGAGATTCTGAAACTTTTGTCAAAAGCTCAGAGTCTATCAGAGAAAAAAGATCTCATTGTAGAGAGAGAAAATCAATTTTTTTAAGTTGGTCAAAAATCATCATTTCTCCACCAAAATTCCTGACCAAAGGCTTTGTGGATTTGGAAACAGTAGGTCGAACTGAGCTGGGGCCTCAAATCTGGCCAAAATCCATCAAGATTCGCGTTTGATCAGCCCAAAGTTCTGTGGGAGGGCGTGGCGTAGGAGAGAGGAGGAACCCATGGACAGGGTCACGCGCATTGGGGGAAAGTGAAGAACTAGCATCTTCAAGTGTTCAACGGCTCGTGGGAAAGACTTTGGTGCGTGAATTCATCCTAGACTACAAGATAAGGCCCTACCTAGACCAATGGTCAAGATTGATGCAACGATTGATGGCCAGGATCGAATATATTTGAATCAACGGTGGAGATCGCTCTGAAATTCTTCAGCTTGAAGAAATAGTTCAAAGTGAATATAGACCTCACTTCCTTGTCCTAAGCCTGTTTTGGACCAAACGAAGGGCTATGGACTCCAAATGAAGGGCACCCGGATTGTACTTGCAAGTATGGTAGGCAGTTCAAGAGAATCCATTTTGAGCAAGAATAGCAAATTGGATGGCATTTCCAACTATGCGGTATGGAAATTCAAAATGAAAAACATTCTGATTGAGAACGAACTGTGGGATGTCGTCACAGGTGATGAGTGAAGACCGCCAAATGAAGTGGACATCAAAGTGTTCAATAGGAAAGCGAGGAGAGCATTGACCTCTTGTTAGTGAAGACCACATCATTACGCACATCAGTGCAATGTTTCATGGGTCCGTTTTGTACAACATTTTGAAACGGGTTTGAAATGCGTTTCATACCCGTTTGAAACAGGAGGTTCAGGTTCGAAACAGGAATTTTTTTTAGGGTTTTTTTGAAAATGTGTTTTAATGGGTTCTTTGGGGTTTAGACATGTCATAGAAAGACTAGTACTAGATAGGTACATCCAATTTCATGAGAATGCTCTAGAGAATACAATTTCAAGAAGAGAAACTGTGGATGGTGGCTTTCCTCAGTCAAAAAAATTTGCACTATTATAACAGTCGTTTCAAACGAAAGAAACACCGTTCGAAACGGGCCCGTTTCGAACGGGGCATTTCAAACGTGTTTCTTTGTTCGAAACATGTTTCGATGAAACATTGCATCAGTGATGCAGTTATGCCAAGACATGCATGGGTTGTTGAAGGAGGCTGGAGTAGTTCGGGACATCAAATCCATCTCGGGAGCCATGCAGTCCTTCAGCAGTGGACTGGGACTCGTCATGCATCAGTTACCCCGTGCATGATGCAGCATGACCGGTGAGTGTTAGTACTAGTAGCTGCCACATACTGCATGCAAACCCACACTGGGCTAGGACGGGCATTCTATAAGAGAGTGCATAGGCTAGGTGGATTAGCTTTGCCTTCCTCATGGTTATGCTGTTCCTAATAGTCTACCTATGCCTACTAGGCAGAACACACAAAATGGGTCGCAGGACCTCCACACTCCGCTGCCCGTGTCCAAAACTTATCTCCAAACACGATGGTCTGGAAGTGCACTACATCTACACTGATACCCCTGAAGACCTGAATCCCATCATTAGCAGCCATCCTCCGTAAGTGGTCTCATACCGCCAGTAGTCGCTCCAGAACCAAGAAGTAGTAGGCAAAGTGGGTGGGTGCTAGCTTCTTTAGGTCTAGTGGCCAGAAAGTGCGAAACAAGGCCAACACCTGCTTCTTTTTGGTGATGAAGCTGACCACACGCATGGCCTGAGAGGTGAACTGCATCACAAACATCCAACAAAAAGTTCAGAGAATGTTCGAGAACAATTAGGTTGACGAAATCACTATACAAGCTTTCGGATTGTAGTTTGATTTTTTAACTAAAGAAAGATACATGATTCTGTTCAATGAATATCACGGGTAAACATTTGGTCCTTCGCAAAAGAGAACACATAGGGACACGAACGTTTTGTTTGTGATCTAGGTCAGGAGGAAAAACCTCATACTAAACTATTGTCCAACTGATCTTATGCTGGCTGCTCTTATGACCAAGGGGTTGCCAAAATGCTCTGTTTCTTTAAGAAACATGATAGGAATAGATGAGTTAGAAGAATTAAAATATGGTCATTTGAAGGAGACTGTGAAGTGAGAGAGCGTTTTTGAGTAATGGTCCACTCCATAGTCAAGTAAACAATTAGCCAGTTAGTCTTGATTCTAAGTGAAGTAGATAGGTGGTTAGTGCCACGTAGCATGAAATAGGGTTTCTTGGATTGACATCTCAAGACGTGGGCTTGTGCCCCTCTTAATCTATACTTTGACTACGATAATATAATCATGACATAATGGGGTGATACTAAGCTTTTTGATTGCCTACTTTGGAGTTGTCCTTTATTGTATGTGAATGAATAGTTTATTGCTATTTTGACTTAAGTGAAAGGATTCTAGATTGTCGTTTGTATCCACACTTTACATTACTCCATTCTGAAAAAGTTTTTCTTCAGGGGAGAGAGAGAGAGAGAGAGAGAGAGAGAGAGAGAGAGAGAGAGATCATCCAATGGTGTGTGTGTGTGTGAGTGTGTGTGTGTGTGTGTGTAGATCCAATCTACTCAATGGTGAGTTTTCTATGCAATGGTGAAGATCCAAGCTTCTAAGCTCCACAACATGCTCTTTATTCACAAATTCAAACAACAAGGGAATGGAAGTGTAGAAAGAAAAAAAATGATTGTTGCAAATTGTAATTGCTCACTATAATAGGTTTATCTGCTCAAATACTTGAATGGAAAGGACTAGAGCAAATGTCCTCTTTAGAAGCTGTAAGAAAAAGTGTTTGACTATAAATCTTGTACTCAGAGAGAAACTCTAGCTATTGTGTCTTAAGCTAGCAAGCATCAACCGTAAAAATGATAGGTTTACTAGCATTAAGCACTTCTTGATATCTATCGAAAATTATCTGAGATCAAGTACTTTTGGATGATATGAAGACTCTAGCTTCTTGCCGCCACTTTTATATGCATTCTTGGGAAGCTCCAGGGACCTGGCAATTGGGCCTGGATCTATCCTATCAATTCTTTTGGGTACCCTACTTCATCAAGAGGTGGATCAAGAAACCAGTCCAGATGTTTATGTGCGTCTTGCCTTCACAGCTGCATTTTTTGCTGGCATGTTTCAAGCTTCTCTTGGAATATTCAGGTAATTTATTATGGCTGCTTGAGAGTATCTCATCTATTCATCCGATTTGAAGTACAATATTGTCAGTAAACGTTCAGATACCAAACATGAAATTTCAGGTTTGCAATCAATTGCCACTTTAAATTGAGAACTTCAGGGTTTCACTTCTTAACTATTTGAAGGTACCACCGGTCTTGGAAGCATATCAGGTTTGGCCTTGATAGTTTGAGCATAGAGTATTGGCACCCTCTAAACTTTTGATACAAATCAATGACGATCGACCACCAGCTGGTTTAAGTCTACCCATATTAAAGACTTGTAACCTCCTGTCCTGACTTACATTAGGACGAGGGTTATGTCATGACCTTTCTCTAGCTCTTTGAAACAAATAAATGTAAAAGCTTTTAATATTACTACAATGCTGCTGAAGCGGCCAGGTTTCAACAGTTTTGTGCGGGATCCAAAACAAGCTAAACCTGGCAGTTTCCACATTACAAGAAGCCTGATTGCACATTTTTATGCAAGCATGCTAAGAATCAGACATTTTTCTGCAAGTCTAAAATTTCATCTCCCACATGGGTGAAATCTATGGCATACTAGCTTATTCAAATCAGTGTGCTCATTTAAGTTTCAAGCCAGAAAGAACAAACATGAATCAGGCAATCTTTCAGAGTAAAATTAGTGACTGCAAACATGAACATATTTTATGGACTTTAGCGACTTCGACAATGTATCAATGTTGGATTGAATACACAAGGCTTTCACTGTAGCGACTGATGAAATTAGAATGTTTAGGATGACGCTTGAACCATAGTAGAGTAGTTCATTTGATTGATTTCCATCTTCACAATTAGAGACAGTTTGATGTCTAACAGGTCACAGAGTAGTCAGGCAATATCTGAAGTTTCACCCAATGTAAGTAGGTAGATAAAAAAAATTGTGCTCTAATTTTTAAGAAGATCAGGTTCAACTTAGAGGGTAGAAAAATAAACTGTACTAAACCTTGCTGGAGTGAGGTTGGAATTTAACCATTGATTACAAATGTCTTCCCAAGTCTATCAATGAGTGTATGTGATGCCATTGATTTTGAAGTCTAATGGTAAACTTGTGTGGTATGTTTGAAAGGATTGGCTTCATCGCCGATTTTTTATCACACGCAGCTGTTGTGGGTTTCATATCAGGAGCAGCATTAGTGATTGCTCTTCAGCAATTGAAAGGGATTCTTGGGATTGTGCATTTTACTAAAAACACAGACATTATTTCAGTGATGCACTCAGTTTGGGCACACCCTGAAAAGGTACAAGCTATCTTGGATTTGTCAAGGGGTCCAAGTGTTTGAAGTACTTTGAGAGATGTTAAATAGGAGAAAATAACTAAGCTTCTACTCAACATAAAAGCATACATTTGAAAACGCAGGAAAAAAGTTTCTTGGAGTAAATGCTTCATGTGCAGCGATCAATTTTTATGTTGAAAGAAGTTATAGAGAGCAAGGGAAAAGAACATGTACAACTTCTTTTGTCACCAAAAGAAATGCCAGTACGCAAATGGAAATAAGAATAGTCCTCCAGCTCCACTGCTCACAGCATGACAGAAAACGTTAGTGCTTAAGGGAAAATTTAGCCTACTTGAATCATCACTTTCAGAGTTGTATATCTTCCTTAAGAGTCAAATACGAGAAGGACAGGTTGATGCTGGTTAGATGCACAGAGCTTCAGTAGAAATAATTCGTTGTAAATTCGTTGGACTGTAGAACTTCTTTGCTGGTTAGATGCACAGAGCTTCAGTAGAAATAAGAATGCATCCCAGGGCCTTTTGCATGGGCTTTCTGTATTTGTCAGCTCAAATAACTGTTCTGATAGTTTAAGTGTCACGAATTGTTCTGTATTCAGGATATGAAAATCGTTTCATTTGTACGGAACAAGTTTTCTACTTTGCCATATACTCAGAAGAATAAGTTTCTCAACGTTGAAATAAAAAAGGTTCCTATGCAAAGTGGATCCTCTTGTTCCGTGTCAGCAAGATTCTGGATGATAAACAAGTGCTTAACAGAAGCTACTGCGAAGGAAGTTTGGAAAATGCTAGCGAAAAATCTTACCACATCCTGGCAGTCGGTGGAAATCTGGATTCCATGGGTCCATTTCCAAACAGGAATCCTGGAAAATAGCTCAAGAGAGCAACTCAGATTCCCATTACAGAGTTAGCTCAAAGTAGAAAACTAGAATGGCTGCTACAAATTATTCAAATAATAAACAGGTAACTGAGAAAAGTTCAAATTCCCAGCACAATCCCAGTACAAATTCAGCTCTAAGTAGAAAACGTCCCTTATAAACAAACACCACGGACAACGCTCAATTGATCTTATTCTATTATCCCAACTTACCACTAGCTGATACCAAATAGCAACTGGCTTATACCCAGCTTGTACGAACTGTGCAATTTCTGGTGACTTCTTATAAAAAAGTGAGACATATTCTCACCATGAACTGATCAAGTTCAGGATGTGATCACATTGTCAACCTGAGAAATGAATTCTGGAGAATCTCACCTGTCATTTACTGGGAATCTCACAGCAAGAATGGCAGCTGTACATATAGTGGACCACCCAACTACTATGAGTCTACCAACCTTGCAGGTTTGCAGCCCGAGTCTGATACAAATTGATCGTAGATGCTCACCTCTCTCCATCTCCAAGACTGTGTCTCAGCTTTTGTTAAGCAGCCAATCTGTTTTATATCTTTGCAAAGTAAGTATCATTAATAAAACAAAACTTGAAAGAGGATTGTGTTCTTCAAGCTCTGTCTGGAAAATGAGGTTTTGGTTAAAGGAAAAGTAAGGCTGATGATTTTTGGCAATTTATATGGCCATAATTGGAGCACTCAAGTTTATTCACTTATTAGGAGATTCAGGTTATGATATTATCGTATTCGAAGCTGTTATGCTCAGATGTCTAGAAGGTGAAACAATTGAAATGAGAAGCAAACAAATACCTCTTAAATTCTGATTAGAACTTTTTTTGCAAGGAGGTGCTTTGAACATGAGAGATACACTCTAAGACATGAGATTGCAGGATATTACGATGGGTGAATGATGAGGAAGACAACATTAAGAAAACAAATGGGGTGCCTCTTCAATATGTAATTTTGGACTTCACGTGTAAGTTCATTGAAACTCGTGATCTCTATATTTGCTTCAGGGTTCTATAGTGTATTTGAGAAATCATATGGAGACAATTATCATAGATGCATCCGAAGAATGTATACTTTCTGAATGTACATGGCTCTAGCAAAGACTCTATTTTCTATGCTAGCATGAAACTTCCCATTGTCTCTTACTTGCCCCTTCCAAACCTCCTCAGCGGTTATGAGCATCGACACAACAGGTTTGATTGCGCTTACAAATGTCCACACGGTCCTGCAAAGGCGAGGTCTCCAGGTAGTTTCTGCTACTGTAGTTAGCTAGAGATATTCTACATCCCTTATCATGTTGCACAAATTGAAAAAAATCTAAAAGTTCCAACCAATGTCTGCTACTCTGCTCGCAGATATGTAGAATCAAGCAGATCGGGCAGTAAAATAATCTGTTTATGAATAGAGTTGTCACTTTTTTGCTCACCAGCAGATATGTTCCCTCAAGAGCTGAAGCATATTTGCCTTCTGCAGCTTGGTGTAGCTAGTCCTGGGATCGACGTTTTGGAAAAACTGAACAATGCAAGTTTCATCACTTTGTTGGGGCAGAGGTGGATTTTTGTTACAGTTTGCCAAGCTGTGCAAGTGTGCTCTGTGCTTGTGAAAGAAATGGCCTAGTCTCATCAAATGCAACCATGACTCAACTACATAAATATTCAGCAGATGAGCTTATGTTTCTGTAACAATCAAATAGGTCCCTTAGGTACGACTTTTCTTTTCTATTCTTTGGTCCCCATCACATATTAACAAGGCTAAGCCAAGAAGGAACACGTGGGTATTAAGAGTATGCCCAAGTTGGCACAATTCTAACTCTAATGTCTCAGCTGAGTATCAGCCTAAGGGGCAGACGTCCGACTCAGCTAATGTGGACAACCATAGGAGATATTTGGCCTAGGAAAGAGGTATATGCCACAACGGAAAGAATGGATTGTGTAGTCCGTCAGTGGGTGCACATAGAATTTGCATGGTCTAACAAGTTCAACAGCCCGTGTTGGTTTGTGCATACACACACATGCCACATGGCCCTATCTCAATAGTTTCTTTTTATGTATTATTTAGGTTTGGAAAACAATGCACGATTTGATGAAAGTGTGAGCTTGGTTGACGCTTATTGTTAAAAGTTAAGGGACAAGTGGCCCTATGTGGTTGGGGTGTTTTTTATAATAAATTTCCAAGATCCAAAAACAAAGAATGCTTAAAAGTTAAAGAACTCATCAACAAGGATGTACTCTAAGGACTTCCCCTCCTCCCCATGAGGTTAGGGGTTAGATTCCAATCTGCCACACCAACAAGGACATACAAGAAAACATTAGTCTGGGGATAATGAACCTAGCTATTGGGCATTGGGGCTGTATTTGTAAATTGAACTATGCCTATGATGGTTTATACTAAAAGTTATGTAATGTTTTATCAATTAAACACTAAGAAGTGGTATAAACCAACCAATTTTCACTTGTGACATACTAAATGGTATAATATTCAAATTCTTGAGATTGAGTATGTTTTTTTTATGGAAACTTTAACTATAAAACCTCAAGCTTGATTTATCACATCTTATTGTTTTACACCTATTTGAATGTATTGAATGAAAATGTACACTGGCCTTATCCATTTTACTATTGTTGCTTTTAAATAATGATATTTGTAAAAGATTTTGTAAAATATTGTTTTTCTCACAAACACTAGATGGTCCACGTGTATTTGTAAAAAAACAGATGGTCCAAGTGTATTTGTTAAAAACGACTATCCAAATTGGCAAAAATTGAACATTTAAAATATGCACAACATGAAACAAGCACACGCCAAACCAAAGCTGTGAAGTAGGATGTTAACAACAATTGCATTTATGTGATTTCTAAATTTTCTTGTGACATAGCATATCATCAAACCTTGATCTCTTTGATCGAGGTGCACAGAATATAGAGTCCCATAGTATTGATAATGTGCTTGCAAAGGAGATTCATGTATTTTCATTGGAGTGTGTTGTTGATGTGTTTATAAAGTCTTTTGGTAAAGTTTATTTTAATATTTTCGAGCATAGTTTATCACTTGGAATCAAGAAGAAAACATGAAACTCTCAGTAGTAGTTTATGATTATGAAAATGTAAATGGAATTTTACTCTTGCCTTTGAAGTCGATGAACTAGTCCTCAATAAAGATTGTATCTCTGTTGAATAGAATATGTTGGGTATCAAGGTCGTATATCTTGTAGGGGTTGTCGGAGGAATTGTAACCAATCACGATGAGACTTTGGAAGTCAAATTTCTTCCTTGTTCCCTTTGGGATCTGTGCATAGGCAATGCAACCGAATACTCATAGGTTCTTCACCGAAGGCTTAGATCCTGTCCAAACCTCATGAGGTGTTTTGCCTGAGAGGGCCCTGGTCGAGCATCTGTTTTGGATGTAAGCTGCTATGGAGACAGCTTCAACCTAGAAAGTCTTTGGTAATGATGCATGAGCCAACATGCATTTGGCTGACTCAACTAGGGTACGGTTCTTCCTCTCAGCTAAGCCGTTAGACTGAGGCAAATACGGAGTTATGAACTGTTGTTCAATGCTTTGACTTTGGCAATACTCCTTGATTACAGCAGAGATGTATTCTCCATCGTTGTCGGACCTTAGGACTTTGATCTTCTTACAAGTTTTTTTCTTTGCACACTCCTTGGAGATTTTAAAGAGGTTGAAGGCTTCTGATTTCTTCTTGATAAAGTACACAGGTGTCCTAGAAAATTCATCAATAATAGTAATGAAATACTTTGCATCCTTCAATGAAGGAGTCTGTATTGGGCCACTAATGTCAGTATGTGCAATACCTAACAATCCTCTAGCAACATGATGATGGCTTGATCTAAAATATTTCCTAGCTTGCTTACCAACTATACACTCTTGACAGATAGGTAATTCAACTTTCTTGTCTGGATAGTCGAGATCAAGAACAATAGATTGCTTATACATGTGTAATCCAGAAGCATGATTGAAATAACCAATTCTATAATTCCAAAGTAAACTTTTAGTGGCTTGAACAGAAGTACTGAGAGGCTGACTAGATGCAGAAAAACAATGACTTAATCTGTACAAGTATTCATGCCTCTTTTCGATTCCTAGGATCTTGCCTATCCAATCGATTACTTTACATTGATTGGGATGTGGTATTTGCAATTGCATATGCTACTTGATTCAATTTTTCTTTGTTGTTTTTGGCTTGTAGAATGTGAGAATCTTGGATCTCGTGGTTGGTTCATTTTGCAATATCTACAAAGTAGTTTTTTTTTGGTTGAACCAACGACATATCAAGAAGCCAAAGTCCAGAAGGAGAATTCTGGAAGCAAGCAATGTCAGAAGAAATTGAATTGATGAGACAAAACAAGGCATGGACACAAGAGCCGCTACCCGAAAATAAAATGATCGTTGACTGCAAATGGGTATACATAAAGAAAATAAAATCAGATGGCATTGTCGGATGCTACAAAGCAAGACTTGTCGAAAGGGCTACACACAAAGGTACGTCGTCAATTATTTTGACACGTATTCACCAATGGTCAAGATGACATACATTCAACTGCTCCTTACATATGCAACACAATACAATCTGGAAATTTACCATATTGATGTAAAGACAACCTTTCTCCACGAAGGTCTAGAAGAAGAAATTTTCATGAAGCAGCTTGAAGGATTCGAAGATCCTAACAATCGACAATATGTTTGTCGGTTGCAGCGATGCATTTATGGTCTGAAGCATGCACCACGATCTTGGTATAAGAAGATTGATAGTCTTCTGAAATCTCTAGATTACAGTCCTACACAATCAGACTGTAATGTTTATATAAAAAAAGTAGGAAGAAATTTTGTGATTCTGACTATATTTGTAGATGACTCCCTAATGATAGGAAATTCTTTGATGCTAATCAAGGAAACGAAGAATCAAATTTCTAAAAGTTATAATAAAATCACAGATCTAGGGGGAAGCAACAAAATGCCTTGGGTTGGAAATCAGAAGAAATTGAGTGAGAAGAAAAATGCATCCGAGTCAGTCAGAATATGCCCAAAAAGTGTTGAAGCAGTATCAGATGGACTACAAAGAAAAAGCCACATCAATGATAGATGGAGCCAGACTAACGAAATAAGATTGCCCGAATACAGATGAGGAGAGACAGAAAATGGAAGGTATACCTGACCAAACCTGATCGATAGTGTGATGTACCTCACAATCTGTACTAGACTCGATTTGGCCTTTTCTATCTATGCTTTAAGCCAATTATCTTCGAATCCTGGCATGGCACATTGGCAAATGGCGAAACGAATTCTGCAATATCTGAAGGGTATCCAAAACATGAGATTAACTTACAAGGTAGACAACGAAGGAAAAAGATTCGAGCTGCAACACTATAGTGATGCAAGCTGGGCGAGTTGCAAAGACGACATCAAGTCCGTGACAAGAGGATGTTCGATTGTGTGCGGAGCAGCAATTAGCTGGACGTGCAAGAAACAAACCTTGGTGGCTCAATTCTCATGCGAAGCTGAATATGTCGCAGTTTCAAAGATGGCAAATGAGGTAGTATGGTTGTAGATGCTAGCCTCAACCCAAGATCCAAGCACACAAGCATCAAGAAGATGAAGCTAAATGTCACGTAGAGGTTTGATCCCATGAGAGCGATAGCATAAATCAAGATCCAGCATGCACAGATGATCCAAAATTAACACCAAGATCAATTAACACTACAATCATTAACACTAAATCCACAATGATGATAGCTTACCCTTCTCTCTCTCTCTTTTTCTCTCACAAAAGCATAAGAAATGGCAATCTCAATAAGCATCAGATCCAATAATTAGCAAAGACAAAAAAAACATGAGAGATGGAGGAAAAGAGATAGAGAGCAAGGACATTCCACATCCATTCCATAAGAGGGCCAACTTGCTGAAGAGAGAACATGTACAATGATTCAAAATTGCTACTTATATAGGAAATTGAGGAGATGGGCATCCAAATTTCTATTGGCTAATCTTAACCTAAAGTGGAGGGAACCCATTCATTAACTGGATGACCCAATTTGTTAGTGAATTTCGGTGGAAACCCCTACTTTATTCACTAGCTTAACTTTTAGGTCTTGCGATATTAAAAGTCTCGCAAAAAGGCCTAATGTCTTTTTATTGACTTTCTAATTAATCAAATCTCTATGTGATCATCGAGTTGGACTTACACATGCAGGGTGCCAAATTCCTCTCACTTATTTACTAGGGTTAGGGATTCGCAAACCCTTTAACACACCAAAATTGATGGTGATCCTATGACACCACGCAAGATTATTCATTTGGGGCTCTGGTTGGCCTCTCTTCTTATCTTGATGCGATGGTATTGCACCTTCTCCATGAATTCCAGGTGCTCCATGTTGAATTCCTTCTTGTGCAGTAAAAAGCACTTATTTGCCCCTGCAATCCAGTTCGAGGTTGTCTAAGCTGTAAATATGGACTCCCATGCTCCACCCAACATCGTAGCTTGATAGTATAATCTGCCTAGTGGCAGCTGATCTTGTACTTTGTCGGACGCCATCAGAGCAATTGGATCGAAAGCCAACGTTGGAAGGAAATCATTTCATCAAGGTGGTATGGATGCCAACATCATCAAATCATTTGCAAAAAGTGTAGTTTGCCTAACATTTGGATCTGGCAAATTTCTATACTTGACCGTATAAAACTGAAGGGCATGGCGGAAATCAATTGGAATATGCCAGTTGTATTTCTGGTATATGATGGGCCAATTTGGGGTGTGGATGCTAACTTGTCCCACTAGAATTCCCAAATCTTTCCATTTGTTGCATCTCGGCATTGGCATATAGTAAGAATCTACACAATACAATTTGGAGCTTATTAAAAAACGACCGTTTGCCAAGCCTGCTACTCTCCCAATGTTGGTAGTTTGTCCAATTGTTTGCCGACCTCGTTCTCGGAGGTCTTAAACTTGATTACTCATCCACCCTCGAGGACTCATGCGGATATTGCTTTAGAAAAGTTTGAATCTAGTCCTTGATGGCGATCGAATTTTGAAATAAAGGCCTGACCTTGGAAGTAGGTGGTCATTCTTTTGTGGCCTTTGCATCTAGTACTACATCCTCCATATCGGCATCGCCTCCTTGATCCATGTTTGTATCAAATCATCCCCGATCTTATGGCTGAGGTGAGAATTGAGGCATAATGAGAACTGGAATTTGAGGATTCGACTCCAAAACTTGAGCGGTTGCCTTTTCATAATCCTATTGTCTTTGCCTTGGCTAGTTCCATCGATGCCGTACGTTTGAACTTATTGAATTGAACTTGAAACTCTGCCAATGAAGTTTGGTAGGTTTCAATCTTCTTGAACAAATAACGGATCTCCTCCGGTGAGACAGGACGATCAGGTACTTGTGTCTGCATGTAAGCATCTCTTTTAAGGGTGGTCGCATCCAATTCACCTTGAAGGTGCTCTCGATCAAACGTAGCCATATCCAATTGTCTCTGAACCAGCAACACTTGTTGTTTGGCATCTTGGACAGCCTTGTCCACTTGATCTTGCATGGTCGTGAGGGTATTATGAAGGATTCCCACATAACCTTCCAATGTTTCAACTAATTGCTGGGCTTTCCTCATCTCTGATTCAGACTTTGCTTTGTGTTGTTTGACGATTTTTAACTCCCAATTCAGCTGAATCACCTTCTAGCTGATCAAAGTGTTGGATCCCAACTCGGATATTCTTTTGTCCATGTCCTTCTTCTCATCCAACATGGTTTGGATCACTCATGCAAGGTTATTGACTAAACCTAGTGTTTCACCACAATCCACGCTTGTTGCGGTGCAAGAACAAGGACTGTAGATGCGGTGCTTGTTTGGTGTTGAGGTCATGCCATTTCTTCTTCCTCAAAAATATCTTCTTCTTCATAACCATCAAACACCGTGGCGTCGAACTGCTTCAATGATTCAACTACACAGAGACCCAAATAGTGTTTGGTGCCTGATTAGCTTTATCTTGGTGATCGATATGAAAAGATGATTAAAAAACATTAGTGCAATCATGGAACTGGTCGAATCCTCTTTCGGGGGATTGGAGTTCAAAGGGCCTTGGGCTTTGGGGCTTCACAAAAATTTCATCCGCCCCCAAAGGATCGAAATCATCGAACAGATCCATGAACTTTTGGGTTCCCGGTGATGTTGCTTGACTGTCTGGGGTAGAGGCAGCTTGGGTAGCTGTAATTGGAATTGTGGATCCAACGGTCATAGACTGACTCTGTGAGGAAGCGAAGGTTAGGGAAGCATCAGTGGATGGAAAAATGAGAAGAGCGAGTTGCAGTGGGAGATGGTAGCACAGTTGGCGTTCGTTGCCTAATACGGTGACGTGATGCAGAAGGCGAGTCATAAATTACGACCTTTGCGTACCCGTGGACAACTAGATGCTTGTTGTGAAGATTGGAAGGTGCCACATCTTCATAGAAAGACAAAACTGACTCATGGACAAAACCATGGATCCTTTTAACTAGGTAGAAGGCAAAGATAGTGGACAAAAGAGGACGCGCGGCAAATTGCTGCTTGGTGTTACCCTTGATGGCTCTCTTAAGTTCACCAAAAACGATTTTAAACCAGTTGTAAGGCTCTAACGGTTTCTTATCGAACTTGTAGTTTGACTCAACAATGTGGTGCAAGATTTGTGAGGAAATGCGCTCCTCCCTGAGGTTGCCAACCAATTTGTCAGGTCAACGAAGGTTAATAGAGACTGTAAGATGTTCGGTGAAGGTACCCAATATGGTAAACTGCTGAAACTTTAAAATAGGTAATAACTCTGCTAGAGAACCATCGCCACAACTCAGTATAGGTAAATCTAAGGTGGATGTGTGATTTGGCAATTCGGCGAAGGTCTCTAATGCTGTATGTACAAGAAATGACTCAAAAAGTGATTTTCTAAGTTATTTTTCATAAAACTTTGATTCCTGAAAATACCTTCATTCAATTTTTTCCAATCTGATAACTTTTTTGACTTTTGCTCATCATTTTTTTTTACTGTCTTTTTTTCAAAGAAAATCAACCAAATAGTAACAAACAAAAAAATTGTAAAACAACAGAAGTAAAACTGATAAGGTGTTGGATCATGCTAGTTGAACTGGTTGCCAAAACTTGCGTAGTCAGCTGCCATTCACCGGAGTATCAAATCGTTTTCCATCCAAGTGTTCTAAAATAACTGCTCCATAGTTTAATATCTTTTACCTTGTACGGTTCTTCACTTGACATGATTTCATCCAACAAAATGCATCCGACAAGACTCCATCCGACACGTTTGCATCCGCCAACCGCCAGTCTAATTTGCATCTGACACGTTTGCATCTACCAACCGCCAACCGCCAGTCTCATTTGCGTCTGATGAGCCCATTTGCATCCAATGAAATTTGCATCCGACGCCAAACTTAATTTTTTTTTTTGGTATAAATACCTTAGCCGCCACGTTCATTCTTACTTTACACAATTTTTGGATGAGTTCATGTCTGTTTAGCATATTTCAGACGATCTTCCTATTTTCTGATCCAATTCAATTGTTGTTGCCTGCATCTTGACCGCTATCACGTCCTCTTTCGTTTGATTCATTCTATATCGTTCCCCATACACATTCCTCTCCACTTTCAAAACCCCTACCACATTTTTCACCTCACAAATATTAAAATAAAAACAAACAAAACAGAACAAAACTTTAACTTTTTACTTGTTTTATAGACACTTTGTCTTTTCATTTCCAAAGTTTTCCCTCCACTAATTGTCATTCCACTTTACAGTTTGTCTTTTTGCATCTGCCAATTCTTCCAATTGCCATCTCGATTGCATCCACCATCTTGATTTAATCCACCATCTCGTTTTATCCGCCATCTAGTTTGCATTCGCCAACCACTTTCATTTTTGCATCCGACAGATTGCATTCGCCACTACATCCGACAAGTTTCCATCCGCCATTGCATCCGACAATCTGCCATTGTAGTCACCAGATCCCATCTGCAAACACTCCAGAGAACTTCCAAAAAATTAAAAATTTTCAAAAAAAATGGCCGATTCGGATTCACACCACAGTGAAGAGATCCTTGAAATGCCTAAGACACTCAAACTCGTTTTGTGTGAAGATGACATCATGAATCAGTGGTATACACAGGCTGGACAGGTGTTTAAGAAACTTCAATTTCAAATTCCACCATGGATGGGCCACCAGAGCCTATATCTGATGTACCAGACATATGAAAATTTTGATCAAAAGCAACTTATCTTTTGCATTGATCTTCAAAAGTTTCAGTCAATTATCTACTTGGCTGGTAGCAATCTCACCACCTTTGGCTTCCCTAGTGGCCACAAGGAAAAACCAGTCAAGTTGACCAACCTGTTGCAGCATCCTTATGTCAGGTTCCTTGACACCACTCTAGAAAAATGGAAGAACAAGGATGGCATTCTCTTCAAATGCAAGGAACTGACAACTGCATGTGCTTATCTCACCCGGTACACCTATACCAGAAAGGCACATCTGTTGAGGATCCCCCTCCATATACTACCATGTTGGGAGAATCCTACGAAGGCCGCCAAAATATGTACAATTGGGCCGGATTCATCTCCTGACAACTTATTGTTGCACTGCAGAAGAGAGCCCCAGTCACCTCTTTGTTGTATATTTTTTTTGACTTAGCTCGCAGTCAATCCACTATTAAATTGAAGCTTGCCTTAGTTCGAAGGGATGCTATTGCTAGCCGAGGCTATATTCCATCACAAGCTTTCGCATCACCTTCTCAATAGGCTGTCATGTTCCATGAACGTTGCGTCAAGAGGAAACATGATAGGTCATCACCACCAGCTGAGACCACACCACAACCTAAGAAGTAAAGGAATAAGATGACTACCCGCAAGCCATTGAATCAGAGACAGAATCAGATACTCCACAACAAAGAAATACCAAACTGACTCCAAGGAAGCAGACCAAGCAGATGGTAGGGTACAAAGATGTCCCGTCAAATAGTGACGACAACGAGGATGAAGAGGAGGGCAACCTCCAAACTAGATGTATCGACAACGCCGAACCTCACCGGCTACCTCCTCACCTCAGCGCTAGATCCGAATCACCCAGAAGACACTGGTGCAATCACCAAATACAAGTACCTGATCCCAATCACCATTGACCGGGACTTGTTCTAGTTGCTACCTCACCCCCTCATGCCCAGCAGACACATGCAATACTTTCAACGGAGGGAGAAAGAGAGCTGTCTGCAACCACACAAGCTAAACACACGATTGCAACTGACCCCACTCATGACGACCAAACTGAAGAGACTGTTGCAGCCAATCCTGACCAAGAAACAAGAAAAGATCAAGATCAAGGTCAGACAGCACAAATTTCAGTGGAAGTCTAGGAAAGTCCAAGGGCATAAGAGAAAGCAAAAGATCATCTGCTCTTAAGCAAGATGGCTTCATCGATGTAGATGCACTTGAATACTTCGATGAAGGCAATCTTGTGGAAGAGGAGGTGGAGATTGTTCCAGAGGCAGCTGCACTAGTCTCGCCACTAACCACCACTACCACCATTGTTGATACCGCCTCCATCACCGTTTCACTTACCACTACCATCATTCTTACCACCTCTGTTGCTACTGATGTAAAGACACGACTAACTGTTCCACTTCCAACTCACCCCACGATCTCTCAGTTTTCTTTTCCTACCTACCACCACCTTCCTTCCGAATTTCCAACTCTTCCAATCTATGACAGTTTTCTCGAGAAAGCCATGGAAACCTTGAATGGCATACCGAGGCCTCATACCATTTGCATTGGTTGGTGCACTAGCTTGCACAACAGACATATGAGCCCAGGATGGCAAAGCAAGATCTGCAATTGAAAGACGTGTACCATTCTGATCTGATGCTGCTTTGTGCTTGACTCCATGAGGACTTCTTGTTACAATTGTTGAGTGATAATTGTAGTAAGCACTTTGTAGGATTGCAGATCTTAGTTGTTTCAATTTTGATGATTCTGGTGATTTCAATATGATTACTTCCAAATTCATTCCCTGTTCTTATTTAGATTAGTGTAGCAATAATCTGCAATTTGTAAGAACTCAAGAAACATTAAAAACAGACTGTAGAATGTAGGAATCTAAAGTCTGATAGGTCCAGATCGAAGTTGAGCATCCATTATCAGTAGGATCGAGATCAGGTCATAGATGTACTAATTGACAGGCAGGTACATCACCATTGCATTACCATTATACTACAAATCATAGAAGTTAGAAGCAGGTAGGCCCTATCGACTGATAGCTGGCTGGAACCTGTCATTCAGAGAATAAGTGCTAGTAGTCAAAGATATTCTTTAGCAAATACGTCCTTCTGAAAAATTCATCAATAAATGTGATAAAATACTTTGTATCCTTCAATGAAGGATTCTGCATTGGGCCACAAATGTCTGTATGTACAATATCTAACAATCCTCTAGAAAAATGTTGATGGCTGGATCTAAAAGATTTTCTAGCCTGTTTACCGACTATATGTGATGCCACGAATTTGCTAAATAACGAATATCAACCTAAATATGGCATGATATACTCGAATATGAAAATATGAGCTAGATAAATATAAATCATGAAGAGGCCTATATCATTTTTTGAGAATATAATTCCTAAAGATTGTCTTGTATTTAAGGACAAGACCTCTAGAAGTGAAATGTTGCCTTGGATAGCCTTTATTAGGTCATCTACGCGAAACGACTACATATGAATCGACATATTTAGAGAATCAGAAAACCAGGAGCTATTGTCTGATGCTTCTTGGTGGCTTGTCATGAATGCATCGTGATCCACTTTTTGATTTGGCTGAGATACTTCTGCAGCTGTATTTTCCATCTGATTTGATAACCCTTTGTTGTTGTTCTTGGCTTGTAGAATGTGGCAATCCTGAATCTCATGGTTGGTTCGTTTGTAGTATATGCAAAACAACCTCTTCTTTGTCAGTTGCTTCGATTGCTCTTGACGACTCTGTGTCAGCTTCTGTGGCTTTGAGCCTCTCTTCTTCTACTTGCTTGAATTTTGTTGGTGTATAAGACGTGAGAGTTGACATTAGAGAAACTGGAGGTTTCATTCCAGGCTTGTCTCTTTCTGCAGCAGCATCATAATGACTCGTGATAGAGTCAGCTCTAGGTGTGTGGTGATCATCATCACCTAGTTATCATATGATATTGGCAAGATTGAAAGTAGTGTCATTACTACGTCTATGTGGTGTATGTGCTTAGTGACGGCTAGTGCTTAGTCTGTGCTTAGAGCCCTATGTGTTTCATTCATGGTTGACGGACAATCTCCGTCAAGATGGAAGGAAGTAAGAATAAGGAATGCTCAGTTGTGATGTATGTGTTTAGTAAGAGGAGAAGCAAGGTGAAGGGTTGCGCATGTGATGTATGTGCTTAGTGAGAGCTAGTGCGTATAGCCTTGTGTGCTTCATTCATGCTTGATGGATGACGTCCATCGAGATGGAAGGAAGCAAGAGCAAGGGTCGCCCACATGTGGTGTATGTGCTTAATGATGGCTAGTGCTTAGTCTATGCTTAGAGCCTTGTGTGATTTATTCCTGCTTGATGGACAATGTCCATCAAGATGGAAGAAAGAAAGGTAAGAAATGCTTAGATGTGATGTATGTGCTTAGTAAGAGGAGCAAGGTGAAGGGTTGCCACATGAGATGTATGTGCTTAGTGAGAGCTAGTGTGTATAGCCTTGTGTACTTTATTCATGCTTGACGGACCACATCCATCAAGATGGAGAGAAGCAAGAGTAAGGGATGCCCGCATGTGGTGTATGTGCTTAGTTATGACTAGTGCTTAGTCTGTGCTTAGAGCCTTGTCTACTTCATTCATGTTTGTGACGGACGACGTGTCCGTCAAGATGGAGGAAAGCATGGAGAAGTAATGTTTGGATGTCATGTATGTGCTTAGTAAGAAGATAAGCGAAGTGAAGGGTTGCCACATGAGATGTACGTGCTTAGTGAGAGCTAGTGCATATAGTCTTGTGTGTTTCATTCATGCTTTTGACGGATGACTTCCGTCAAGATGGATTTGAACTAGAAAATTTTGAAAGGAATGTTTTTTGGAGGAAAAAATTTGAAATTAACATTTTTTATTTCATATAATTAAGTTTTTATTTAAGTTAATGGAATAGATAGTAGATAGTTACACATATGAAGTATAGAATTAGAAGCCCTCACCAAGCATATACATGGCATGTGAGCAGCCCTTCTCCTTGGTTTCCTCTACCTTGACAGACACCGTCCGTCACCAGCCAATGAAGTACAAACCGAGAGATGGCTCATCTCCCTTATATAGCACTTTTGCATAGCATGTGAGCATTCCTTCTCCATGCTTCTCTCACTAAGCACATACACCACATGTGGGAGACCCTTATTCTTGTCTCCCTCCATCTCAAGTATGAATGAAGCACACAAGGCTATACGCACTAGCTCTCACTAAGGACATACATCGCATGTGGCAACCCTTCACCTTGCTTCTCCTCTTACTAAGCACATACATCACGTCTGATGTTGACCATCAAGTATGAAGGAAGTACACAAAGCTCTATGCACACACTAAGCACCAGTCATCACTAAGCACATACACCACATGTGGGTGTCCCTTACTCTTGCTTCCCTCCATCTTGACGGACATTGTCCGTCAATGAACGAAGCACACAAGGCTATACGCTAGCTCCCACTAAGCACATACATCTCATGTGGCAACCCTTCACCTTGCTTGTCCTCTTACTAAGCACATACATTACATCTAAGCATTTCTTACTCTTGCTTCTTTCCATCTTGATGGACAACATCCGTCCCCCACCAACATGAATGAAGCACACAAGGCTCTAAGCACAGACTAAGAACTAGTCATCTAATAAGCACATACACCAAATGTGGGCGACCCTTCCTCTTCTCGAAAGTTTGGAGTTCATGAATTGGACAAGTCAAACAATCGGATCAGAACGATTTGACTACTACGCGAGGCAATGATCGACTGATTCCCTCGGTGCGTGCACTACTACAACAGTAGGCAAACACAAAATAGAGATTAATTGCATTTATGCGGAAGTTGAAGAGCAGACAGTCAGAAAAAACAATTAGAGAGTCAGACAAAAAGCGGAAAGCATGCAACACTGACAAAATCTGAATCTTTCGAACATCAGAGTGAATCACGTCTAATATTCTTGCAAGTGATTGTGCAGGCTCCCATTCACTTATGCATGATGGATATAAATCTGAAAGAAAAAAACAATGTTGAAGCATTTAAATCATAATCTGAAGAGCATCAATAAAGGAAATCACCTATGATTGCTGTAGAGTGCATATGTTTTGATATACTTACAATTACAGTTTTGATGATCATGAGGATTGATATCGTGTACTTTAATTTCTGAATGCATATATACATGTTGCACTAAGACTTCTGATATCGATTGACCTCCCGGAGTAGTCTTAAACTCCAAAATTTTTGCTTTCCAATAAGATTTGTAAGTCATTTTTGCTCCTTTTCTTTTGTCGAAAATTGCCCTTTGATGATGGATGCAGCAATACCCATGAGTTCTTCGTATATTTTGTTGGCTTCCAGTTATCAGCTTCATCTTTCTCATTGTAAAGAATCACAGAATCAATTGTAAATCTGGGTCTCCTCGCCATTGCTATTTTCAAAGCTTGGGCGCCAAAAATTTCTCTGATATGTTACTTAATTTTAATTTTTCGTATCACATTTAATCTCATGTGAATGTCAACATAGTCACAGTTACTGCGTATACCATATTTTATATAACTGTACATACTATATTTCTATAACTGTAACTAGTATAGTTAGAAAATTTCATTATACTAACCAGCATAGTAAAGTAAATTTAACTTGAGATATTGACGTCGGGCAGATTAGCACGTGTCGGGCAGGAAGAAGAAACCAATGAGATACGTCCATGCTGCCTGGACACAAATTTCAAAGTTTTCTATATTGCATTTTTATTTTTTAGTTAATTTGAACTATGTTACGTAGATTTCAAATCTGTGCATTTTGATTGGGCCTGGTGACGGTCGAAACTAAAGAAAAAAAATAAAAGTATCTTTACAAAGGGTCTTTTTGATATTGAGAACTCCACTAATGTGGGGCCCTACAGATATTTTTGCAGTTTTGAGCTATACAGGGAGTATCAGCTCTGAAAGAAGAACAACTTGGTATTAAAAAAAAATTAATTTAAATTTCTTTTAGAATTCCGTGGTACGGAACGGTTACATATCGCAAAACCGTTTTTACGGAACGCGTATTTTATGCTTCACAACCTACAAGTTAGGACTTGCCATTTCAAAATTTTATGTGATTTTCTGAAGTATTATAATGATCTACATGCATCTTATTTATTCAAAAGCCAACAGTTTAGAAGCCTACGTATATTTTACTAAACATAGAATTTTATCGATTTTTAACAAGTCAACATCTTGCATTATATCCTTGAAGTCGGTTTTTGAGAAAATTTGTCGGTTCCATTCCTAGACTATTCCGGTTTTCTCCCAGTAGCACTGTATGTTATGAAATAAGTAATCCATTCGTGTTGTGCGCAGAATGAAATTGTTACCTTTCAAGTTCATCCACATGGTCCAAGGGTTCGAATATAAGGAGTTGTGGTTGGTATCCAAGGTCCAAAGTGGATAACCTTAGTAAAGAACTAATCATTAAGAAAATTATAGTTTAAAAAAATTTGCGTATTTCAAACAATTTTTTGAAAATTGCAATCTCTATGTATTATGATAAACATATTTTACAAAGTTATAAAATTGTTTTTCTTGATTTTGTTTTTCGGAAGTTATGATTGTTTTGGCCTTTAAGTGCTCTTTGGATACACATTAATTGTTATAGGGGTGTTTTAGATGGGGGGAAAGTCCCAATTTGAGAATCGTTTGCCTTGGGAGCTAGTTGGCTCAAGGCACACCATATCATGCTAAAAGGTCCAATGTCCTTGGGCCTCCTCCAAGTTGGATACATTAGAGCACCATTGATACAGACTGAAATCTTTCGTGGTCCAAAATCTAGTGTACCTTTTAAACCCAAGCATTCAATGGTATGATAACCTCTCCGATATTGCCCAGTATTACGCATTCAAGGATGGATGTCAATAACATTTATCACATTTGACACCCTACATGAAAACATTCACAAATGTAATATAGCCCTTGAAATAGTTACACAAGCACATTGATTCAAAGTCTGCATATACTATCACATAGACCCCCTCTGGATATTAATATCCACTCATCTACCATGATTGCATCAAGGTTAGAACCCCCTTGGAGAGTTAGATTAGCATCCTCACAAAGCTTAGCATCCCTCCCTTGAGGAAAAATCTGAAGAATATTCATTATCGATCGGAAATGACCTCCACCTCCTTGTAATCATACTCCTGAGAGCTCGAGAAACTCTCATTGACCAAAGAGTATGGGGTGATTGGGACGGCCCCCTGGATTGGAAGCAGCATTACCCTAATCACTCACATAAGGGCAGTGTGGGCCCTTTCGCTGCTGGGAATCTTTTGACGGGACCAATCCCCTGACAAAAAATCCGACCAACTGTTAAACAGAGTCAATCAAATACTCAAAGATAGTTTTGAGTACAGAGTTGCATCCGCTATTGTTTGAAGCTCACGATTCTTCTGATTTGTACATGCTACTAGCTTCAAAGCTTGGTTATTCATCAAAAAATATGAGAATGTCTACACATATTTATGGAGTTTGAAGTAGCCCATGTTCAGTATTATGTCATAATGATTAATGTACATATAGAGCATTACTAGAAACGCTTACTGCTTATTAGCGGAAGTTTCAAACAGAGTCAATCAGATACTCAAAGATAGCTTCGAGTACATGGTTGCATCTGCTATTGTTTTGTGTTCACGACTTTTTTTTATTTGTAGATGCTACTTACTTAATTAATCATACACTTTTTGGCATTTAGTATTGTGTTAGAATGATCAAATGCTTCTCTATTATATTTGTAATCTGATTGTGTTCTCTTATAGATTTGTTTGAACTATCAAATACTTCGATACAACAATGTTTTTTTTGTTATGTTTGTCTATGAAATCAATATTATAGATTCTGATGATTTCAAAGTTAGAATCACTTCGAATTCAAATGTGACAGTAGTCACAATAGTTTTGTTCGAATTTGATAGGCGTAGTCATGCATTAGGAGAAGGATTATTCTGCAGAGCCTGATAGTGCATCCATTTCTCTATCGAGCATCATTTCCTTCTTCCAACATAGTATCATAGCAGTAATTTTTGGTATCAGATCATTTTTATTGATTTAAAATTGAAGCGTTGCACGGTAACAAGACACGATCAGATACTATTTTTCATTCTTAAGTCATCGAATTATCGAGAAACTAACTTCCGGATGGATTCACAAAACAAAGGTGGTCTCACAGTAGACAAGCTAAATGGATCCAATTATCATTTGAGAAAATTTAAGATGAAGACCTTGCTAATTGCCAATGAGCTTTGGGATGTTGTAACAAGAATGAAAGTGAAGCTTAAAGTTGACACGACTGACTCCAAATGGAAATTGAAGGATGGTAAAGCTTTTGAGCTAATCATTCTCAATATTTCAAGTACCTAAATTGGCCATGTATATGAAGTTCAAACTTCGAAAGAAGTATGGGACATCTTGAGTGTGAAGAATATGCAAAATTTAGCTTGATAGTTTTTGCAATTTCATGTCCATATATAAATGTCACATGTGTGGAGCATGTTCCCACGTGTGGAGGGTAGGCCTAATCATTTTAGTTCATTTATGTTGAGTTTGAGTAGTCAATAGTCCTCAAACCCGAGTTCTAGTGATGTAGTGACATTTGTCACATAATGTTAAATTGAAATGCATCTATTTGGCCCAATCACGTTTAGAGATGTAGATCACAAGGCCAATCACTTTAAGAAGTGCATTATATGTGGACCAATCATGTTTAGAGGTTTATATCATGAGGCCCAATCAAATTGTGAGGTGGAAATCATGAGGTCCAATCATGATGAAAGGTGCGATCAAGCTATTTTTTCAAAAGGAGTGTCAGAAATATTGCTTGAGTAGGCCAATTTTGGATAAATAATGTCATTCCACACGTGTGGAGCCTGTTCCCACATGTGAATCATAGGCATAGGTTGATTCATAGTCAAAATCAAGAGCTATGTAGGCAAATAGTCAAGTTTTAGAAGACAAATTGCATTTTTGCCAATTTTTAGGTTTTTGTCGTCATGCAATTTCATTGGTTGAGCAAGGGCGAGGATAAGGGCTAATGAGTGGAAAATTTACAAACTTTGTAGCTCATTTGTGATGGATCAATGAAGAGAAAAAGTGAGATTTGCACATTTGTCTCTTGAATTTCATGCATTTCTTGTGATTTAATGCTTGGATCTTTGTTATTACGATCTATTGTATGAGTGACACATGTCAGCCTTCACTTGCCTATGTATCAGGGTACTGCCAAGCGGCAAGTGTTGATTGTGCATGGAATCGGCCATGTGTCGACGTTAGGAAGGGCTAGAGTTAAGGGGTGTTTGAGAATTGTGCATAAGTGAGGCTAAAGAAAGACACTCCTCATCATAATTTATGCAGTAAAGGTTGGAAGGAAACAAGGTAGCCAGTTCCACCATGTTTCATAAAGTTTTGATGTTTATACATGTAGAGAAATCAATAGGGATTGAAGTTTCAGATCGTTGTGCACAAGATATGCTAAGTTTTGAGTGAAGTTTTAGATTTTGAGCCTGACATAATGGCATCTGCATCGTTGATTTCTACGCCATTTGTAGACATCTGCTCAAGAAGAGTTTTAAAGTTGTTCAATGATTCGTAATTGAATTTGAATCAGCCATTTTAAATGAAAAAAGCTTTTTTCTCAGATGAAGTTTGTCAGTCACGTCTCTAATGTCATAGAGAGTGCTTAGAATATTCCAAGCTTCTAATGAAGTTCGAGCGCTTCGAATATGACTAATATGATTATCTCTTATATTGAGAGTAAGAGATAAGAGATAAGAGATAAGCACATTGGCCTATCCATCCTTCTGCTTTCATCTGGTATTGGCCCCCAGATCTGCAATAGGCTTAACCTTAATACCTTCGACAACTTCCCAAAGCTCTTTCGCTTGTAGGATCACCCTCATTTTGAATTTCCATAAGTGATAGTTGTCGACATCCAACTTTTCAATAGAATTCAAAGATGACACATCCATTGTAGATAAATCTAATAATGAAAATATGGCAATGAAGATAGACGCTTTGAACTAGTTACAAAAGCTATGATCTAGCTCTAATATCATGCTGGAAAATAGTTGTATATCAATCAAATAACTATTCGACAACGATAGTTCAAATGAGTATTTGATACCGATATTTCTATAGTCGGTAGTAGAAACAATAGTTAATGTAATAACAAACTATTTCAATACTATCATACCCACTGCATACTATCATTCACAAGTGCGAAAAATGAAGGACAAAAAAAGATCGCTTCAATGCCAATTATCAGAACTTAGATCATAATAGCATAAATAACAGAAACAGTAGAACAAGAGACGTTGTGTGTCGAATTGTCAAATGCAGACTATATTGCTAAATGGTGAAAAGAACATCTGATGTCTACTCTAATTGTACTATAATAATAGCGCATCTAATTATGCTATAAATTTCACTTATACACAAACTATAATTGCAACAACTAATTAATGATTAGTCTTCGTGAGCCTTGCACAATATCCTAAGTAAGAAACTCATAGAGTAAGGACTCCCTACAACAAGGCCTAATATAAGGAGATGGAGAGGCCAGTTTGGCCACATTCTTCTCTCCACCTCCACAATAGCAGATATCTTGTCGGCTCTTGGTTGGTTATGATAGGGCCTATTATGTAAGGATCTGTATTGTAGAACCTCATAGCATCGTTCTTTACGACTAATTATGGAAGGACCCATAAAAGAGAACCTCATAAAATCATTTTTAACAGTCTCTTATGGCTAAGTTTCTACAACTTGACTGTATCATAATCTCACGTCTGTAGACTATTCATTTCTTGTTTAAAACCTTGAGCAAAACTACATGGTAATTGAAGTTACTGGTCCCCATTAAAGATGATAATTCACAAGGGATAAATCTTCAACACTCCCTTTTAATGTGAATCTTTGAAGTGTGTGATTTTCAAATTCAATATTGTACAAGATCTGAGATAAGTCTTTGCTTTAATGCCTTAGTTAAAACATCTATGGTCATGAACTTTGTAATGTAGTGTGAAATACAAACTCCAAATTAAAATGAATGGCATATGGATTTTATAGAAGCATATTCTCGCATGACATCATGGAGAAAATAATTTCCTTCATATAAGAATGGCAAAGTGGAGAATAAAGTGGTCCTTGGGGACAATAGCATTCAAGAGACCAAGGGACATGGGATGATATTCAAAGATATCAAGTGACATGGGACAATAACAATCCAACTTGATTGTGGTGGGAAGGTGTATTACAAATTACAATCTACATTTCAAATTTGGCAAAAATGTCTACTTCTAGTAGCTTCATCGACAATGATATGAAAGTATGATTCTAAAAGATCGGTTCTTGATAAAAAGACATGAAGTAGAATTTCAATGTCAACATGAGAGGAGTGAAAGTTGATGGAAAGTTGTAAAAGCTGTAGAAAAAGTACAAAAAGGACCAAGAGTGGATCCTAATCTGATCCTCAAGAGGGACTGGTTGTCAGATTACTTGATCTGTCAATCTACTTGAGATTAAGATCAATCTAGATCAATTCTAGACACAAAATCCTAACAAGAACAATCATTAATTGAAGGTAGGTGTACTTTCTGGTTTCACACGTGTGAAACATTGTCCGAGTACAGACTCCAACCTGAAAATCAAGTGCACATTGATAGAATTTCAAAACAATCAAAACAAATGTAGACAAATGGAGAGAATCACTCAAAATTGCTTACAAGTTAGGTGTCATATCCCATGTGTAGAGGACAACTCACACGTGTGGAATAAGCTGAAGTAGGCGAATTTTAACTTCTAAAAGATTTCCAAGTAGATTTCCATATAGAAGGAAAATGGACCAAAAGTGCTCAAAATAGAAGGTTTTGTCCAAGTGTCAGTTTTGCATGATGAATTATCATATGACAAAGCACCTTCACACATGTGGGATTAGAGGGATGATCAGTACCACGAGCTCCCACTTATTGTATATATAGAGCCACATTTGGCCATAATCATAGGTGTCTCACTATGATTATGGCCAAATGTGGCTCTATATATACAATAAGTGGGAGTTTGTGGTACTGATCATCCTTCTAATCCCACAGGTGTGAAGGTGCGTTGTCATATGATGATTCATCATGCAAAACTGATGCTTGGACAAAACCTTCTATTTTGAGCACTTTTGGTCCATTTTCCTTCTATATGGAGATCTACTTGGAAATCTTCTAGAAGTCAAAATTCGCCTACTTCAGCTTATTCCACATGTGTGAGCTGTCCTCTACACATGGGATATGACACCTAACCAAAGGATGTGGCTGATGCAATCAATAGATTGATGCCATGTGTCATATGTCTAGAAAACTAGTTTTTGGCCATTTTAGCCACTAGAACTTGAATTAAATCATATGTACAATATATATGATTATGGTACATGACAAATACACTATTTTCACACGTGGGAACAGGCTCCACACATGTGTGTTTATCTATATACAAGATTTTTGGCCTCTACCAAGCTTATTTTTGCATTTTTCACAAAAGCTATAGTCAATTGTGAATCAACAAGCATGATGACTTAAGTAATTTATGGCATGAAGATATGGCCATCTTAACTATTCTAGCCTCGAGCTTTTTAGATGGCCTAAGGGATTGTCTATACTATGTAATGGAAAGGGATGAAAAAGAAAATTTTGTTTGAATGCAACATATAGGACAAAGGGTTCTTTGAAACTCATCCATACATATATTTGGAAACCCTCACAAACACAATCAATTGGTCTGATATACTTCAATTCATTTATTGATGATTATTTCATGGCTTTAAATAATGAAGTCAGTCATAGGCTAAGTAGCTCATTGAAAATAAATTGGGAAGGAAAATCAAAGTTCTAAGAAGTGATCATGGAGTCGAGCACAATCTATTGAATTTGATAGATTGTGGAAGTATAGTGGACCAAACATACACTCCACATTAGAATTGAGTTGCAGAAAAGGAAAATAGGAACTTAGTTAAGTGTGCGAGGAGCATGATGAAGGCAAAAAGGGTTGGGCAAAACCAGTGAGGACAAAAGCGTATTTGCAAAACTATCCTTCAAAGAAAAATTTTATTGCCATCTTAAGGTTCAGCCCTCAAAACATAGTCTTCGTATATGATATGTAATTCCAAAATCAAAGCCATATATTAGCCAAAAGTTATGGAGTGGTAGTCTAGTACCAAATTACATTCCAAATGGAGTCTATAATTTCACAAAAGCAAATGACAACCAATATGCTAGGCAAAAATTTCCTACCACCATTTAAGAACTCATTCTTCAAAACTGGCTTTCAGCATATAGTCTTCTTTCTCTTCCAACACACTTGAAAGTCACCACCAACAATATGGATTGGACATTCCAAAAAGACAATCATGAATTCTTTTTGGTGTTTGAATCAACATCAAAACTGTAAATGTAGAAAGTAAATCAGCCTTAATGTGCATGTCGTGCACGCAGAGAGAGAGAGAGAGAGAGAGAGAGAGAGAGAGAGAGAGAGAGAGAGAGAGAGAGAGAGAGAGAGAGAGAGAGAGTAACAAGATTTCACATAGTCCCTCTTGACAAGTCAAGACCAAACCCTTTGAACCCTTCAATTTATAGCATAATAGGTAAAAATATAGTTGTATAAAGTTTAACAGTACTGAGTACCATAAAGCGAAGCAAGTTTTAAGACACCTAGCTAATACTTGCCACCATTACACACAACAAGATCGCACAAGTTACTTCTTATCCTTACCATCAAGGGGCACCCAACGAGGCTCCAAGGTACAGCGCACCGAATCAACAACAACATATGGCCTTACCTGCACCACCAGGGCCAGCCAATCAACAAGTGGCCCATGTAAACCTGACAGTAGCGGAACCAGAGATGCAAATGCCACCTCAACTTGAGCAGTAGCAATGGTACGGACCAGACGAACCATTTATGGATCCTGCCATAAATGAATATGTTGCGGCCTATGCAGCTCAAACTCAGCGTCAAGGCGGAAGAAATTACGGCTGCTACGGATGTGGCGAAGGACACAGAATTGCGGAATGTCCTTACAAAGGACAATATACATCCTTCTGCCGAGAATGTGGCTATGGACATTGTTTCAAGAATTGTCCATTTAAACCTCGAACCAGTGCACCTCTTAACTTCATTGCAATACAGCAACCAGCAATTCCAGCAAGGATGTCATCGGAAGGACGACAATTCCACGCTCCTGTGTTAGTTGTTACGCGAGCACAGAAGAGGCAGGAAGTGGCTCCCTCACCACCACCATCGGTCACTGACGACCAACCCTCAACTTCCAAACCATATCCGAATGTGAGGGAAGAAAGAAGGTAGTACCAGAAAATAAGGCATCGGGTACAGAAAGCACAAGCGGAGGAAAAAGAGCAAGAAAGAGACAATTCCACGGAACCTCTAGTTGGCGTCGAACGGATACCGCAAGCGGGCTCACCACTGCGCACTGATCAGAATGATCGGTTGCACCAACATGAACCACCTTTTCATAGGGTGGAGCCCGAGAAACCACGCACTGAAACGCTCACACTTTTATTGTCAAGTCGTGTTAGTTTACCACTCGGAGAACTACTGCAGATTGCACCACAAGCGAAAAGCCTTCTAGCTGAATGGGCCAAAGCGGATGAGGAGCCAGTAGCGCCTGAGCTCATATATTGTACGGGCTATGAAGAAACAAGTAACGTCCTCCACATTGGAGCAGCATGGGAAAGTGAGGAACACAACATCACTTTATCAATCAAACACAAGAGATACGAGGACGAGGCAGCAGCGGTAGATGGAGGATCGGGTGTCAATTTGATCTCCACTACTTTGTATGAAAAATGGGGTTTGCAAGGGTTGAAGCCAGCAAGATTCGCCATCAAGCTAGCGGATCAATCCTATGTGAAACCAAAAGGTGTAGTTGCCGATATCCCCGCAAAGATAGCAGGCATGCAGTTTGTGATTACTTTCGTAGTCATGGATATACCTGAATCTCCATCTGCATACTGTGTTTTACTGGGAAGACCATGGTTGAGGACTGCGCAAGTAGTACACAACTGGAGTATGGGAAAACTCACCTTCGAGAACAGAGAACAAGCTGTAAAGGTTGATCCAACCACATGGGCGGTGATACCTATTACACCCAAAGCTTATGATAGATCATCTACGACAGATTACACGATTGATCGCCCAAGGCCAGCCAAGGGAGGTCACTATGATTCAGAGACGGATGTCGTAAGATGGATGGATGCGTTAGCAACTATTGATTGCCGAGCATGTCAATATGAATCAGATCCGGAACCCAGTACATCTTCACCCAAGTGTTACACTATGGACACACCAATCACATTTGGGGTGAATATGATAAACATAGCATGGCTGTCAGCGGAGCCTATTGAGAACCCAGTGGACGATGATCTAGTCCCTTGGCAACATGCTCTAACTTAATGACAAGGAGATTGAGCTGACTGATAAACAGGTCCTACACCACATGGACCCAGATCGTTACGGAACCAAGAAAGTACCAGCTGAACCACCATAAAAGTCTGTTATGGCAAAAATCTCAAGGATCGATCCACCCAAGTCACCTGTGAATAAGAAGAATCAGTTGAAGCAACGCTACAACCAGGTGATCCGATGGAGTGATCTACCTGAAGAGGTGATAGCTATAGTGGATATTGATATTCGCAACCACGAGGCGAATGTCACGGCAGTCCCGATGAAAGACAACAAGGATGAACCCACCAAAATGACAAAAAAGGGCAAAAAAAAGATGTTGGACTCCTTGAAGTCAATCAAGATAGATTCAGATACAATGTCATCTTCTACACAAGTGACAAAAAATCAAAAAATGACCAGTCGGGCTAAGATCAGTATGCTAAAGGAGGAATCTTGACGAGCGCCAATTCACGAGATGCCTGAGACTTTCAAGAATTATACCTTGGACGACGTGGTAATCATGATGCCGCAAGCCCAGAGAGAACTTGATCAAAGTCAGGCACCAACGGAACAAGTCTTCAAGGGACCTGCGCGAACACAGCCGATGAATCTTGTCGAGCCAGGTGAAGAAGAAAATATAGTACATGTGGGAGAGCAGTTAACACCCACACAGTTCCAAAGACTACAATTGTTGTTGGTGGAGTATGAAGACTGTTTTGCCTGAAGTTATAGTGACCTGAAGGGCATTCCACCAACAGTAGTCCAACACACCATACCCTTGGTGGACGGAACAGTTCCCAAGGTAAGCCGTTATTATTGCTGCAACCCGAATTATATTGAGTTGATCAAGCAAGAGTTGCAGAAGCTGATGGATGCAGATTTCATCTATGAAATCGAGCACACGGAATGGGTATCACCGATAGTCATAATACCCAAGAAGAACGGCAAAATGCAGATTTGTGTGAATCTGAAGGCGCTAAATGCAGTCACCAAAAAGGATTATTTTCCTCTACCATTTACGGAAAGTGTCCTCGATAGAGTAGCTGGAACCGAAGCCTACAGTTTTCTAGACTGCTTCAGCGGCTACAACCAGATGAAGATAGCCCCCTAAGACCATCACAAGACAGCATTTGCCATGAAATGGGGAACCTATGCCTATAAAGTGATGTCATTCGGACTTTGCAATGTCCCAAGCACCTTCCAGCAAGTCATGAAGACGACATTCAAAGATTATCTGCAAAAATTTCTGGAAATTTTCTTGGACGATCTGTGCGTGCATAGACAAGACTCAGAACACTTATCCAATTTGGAGAAGGTGTTACAAAAATGTCGTGACTACCAGATCTCCCTGAATCCAAAAAAATGTCAATTCTGGGTGACACATGGCTTGATTCTCGGCCATATAGTGTCAAGACACAGGATCGCCACAAATCTATCAAAGATTAGGATCATTGTTGATCTACCACCACCGGGGACGATCCGCGAAGTCTACATCTTCATGGGTCATGCTAACTATTATAGGATCTTCATTCTTGATTTTGCGGAGTTAGCCCGACCAATTTACAAACTCACGACGGATCCACATTGGTCCTAAAGGCTTTCCAAATGCTTAAGGATGCATTAGTTTTAGCACCAATCTTACGCCCACCCAATTGGTCCATTGAGTTTCACGTGCATACGGACACATCAAAGTATGCAGTTGGAGCAGTCTTAACCCAGCCAGGTGAACATAAAAAGGATTTTCCAATCCGATTTGCAAGCCGATAGCTCAGTGATACCGAAATGAATTATCCAACCATAGAGCGGGAAGCACTGGCAATGATCTATGCAGTTAAGAAATTTCGACACTACCTGATGGCCACACATTTTGCTTTTTATACAGACCATCAACCCTTGCTCTATCTCATTAATAAAACTTGCAACACTGAAAGAATCACTAGATGGCTACTTCTATTGTTGGAATTTGATTTTCGGATAATAGTTCGCAAGGGAAAACAACACTACATGGCAGATCATGTGTCACGAATCAAGGGACAGGAGATTGCAATCCAACCCGATGATGAACTGGCAGATGCTATCTTATTTTACGTGGACACAGTACCAGAATGGGCTGCCAACATTGTTGAATATCTAATGTGGGGCCAACCAGATAAATCACTACCAAAGGCGGAACAACGGAAATTGATCTTGAAGGCTAGACCTTATCAGCTGATTGTCGGCCAGTTGTATCGAAGAGGACCCGACGGAATTCTTTGGCAGTGTGTTCTTCCTTATGAAGCCACCCAGATCATTTTGCTTTCACATGAAGGCATGGGTGGAGGCCATTTTGCATCCGACATTACAGTTTGCAAGATCTTGCAATCAGGATGTTGGTGGCCAACGATTTATAAGGATACGGAGGAATACTTGAAAAAGTACGATGTGTGGCAAAGGGTGAGAAGGCCAAAGAGATTGAATTATGACCTATTGCACCCGGTCTTATCCCAAGCACCATTCGAAAAGTGAGAATTGGATTACATCGGTCCAATTCACCCTGCAACAAGGAGTTCCCAAGCTCGATACATAATTGTAGCCACAAACTACCTCACCAAGTGGGTCGAAGCCAAGACAGTAAGAGTAGCTGATGCTAGGACCACTGCCAAGTTCCTTTATGAAAATATCATTGTGCGCTTTGGATGCCCGGTAGAGCTAGTCAGCGATCGCGGAAGCCATTTCATCAATGAGACCATCAGGGTCCTGTTGGAGGGATTCTTCGTGATCCACAGAACCAGTACGCCTTATTATCCTCGTGGTAATGGGCAAGCAGAATCATCCAATAAGATCCTGTGTAACGTGCTCACAAAAACATTTGAAGCTAGCAGATCAGATTGGGAACACAAGTTGCATGCTGCACTGTGGGCATTCAGGATAGCATATAAAGGAAGCACTGATCAAACACCCTTCCAATTGGTATATGGTCAGGATGTTGTGATGCCAGTAGAGTTTTTAGTTCCTTCATTAAGGATTGCCACCACGCAACGTCTTAATGAGTCCAAATCTCTACAACTACGCCACGAAGCTCTGCATAAACTCTGTGAAACACGCTTACTAGCTGTGCATGCACTGGCAGCTGAAAAGGAAAGACACATAGCATGGCATGATCGCAGATTACAAAAGAAGGATCTTTGCTCTGGAGATCTGGTCCTGATGTATAAAACCAAGGTGATCAAGGAAAAGCTAAAATTCACAGGCTAAGGTCCTTATCGGATCAAAGAAATTCTTAATCATGGAGCCGTGAATTTAGAAAAGCTAGATGGGACACCATTCGATACACCCATCAATGGTAGTCGGTTGCCCTAGTACTGGCCACCATAGTAAGAGAGATCCAGATTGGTGATGACACGTTACGAAAAGCTATTCAGCTAAACCATCACCACTAGATCTAGGAAGATCAAGCCAAATCAAGCTAGATCCATCAAGATTCGGCTAAATCTGGCAAGATCGGATTTTTTCATGATTTTCTGAGATCCCTTGGGAGATAGCTCTTGAAACTTGCATAGTCACCAAATCTGACCCAGATGCATCCATGAAAATCTCTGCGAGAGTTCTTGATGGAGGAATCACCATTTTTTAGTGTGTGCGAGGGTTCCCAAAAGCTGAATTTTCAGAACCCTCGCAGAGCATCAAAATCATCTTACCAACCCTCGCAAGGTGTCTAGATGGAATCAGAGCAGTGAAATTAGCCTGTCTACATGGTCTGATCTTGAAAATCCAATAACAGAAACAAGTTGTGCGAGAGATCACTTCTTGCAAGAGTTGAACCCTCGCAAACAGCCTGAACCCTCGCAAAACCTTCGCATAATAGGCAAATCACCTTCTGAACTCTCGTTGACTTCCCTGAGGTCTTAGAATTTTGTGAAGAAGGTATCTCGCCAAAATTTGGGTGGAACTGAACAAGGGAAAGTGAATTTCACCTAATACGCACTCTAAATTCCACTATATAAGGGCTGAATTCGAGTCATTTGTCACCTTTGCTAGCGAAGCTCTGTCAAAATTTACACTTAAATTACCAAGTTCTCCGTTTGCAACCAAACTTCCTACCAGCTATCATCTGCTCATAATGAACACCGATCTGCGTTTTGAACTAAAATACTTGTCATGCAACACTCGTAATTCACAATTTTTGTTGTTTCCACACCTTTTTACCTTTTTCCACCACTTTTTTCTACTTTTTCGACCTTTAATCATCACTGCTAACATGGCCTCCTCATCCTCTGAAGACTCTGGCACCAAGCAGGTGATCCAGCATGAAATCTCCGAGGCCACATAGATTTGGCCCTTACCCTTTGACGCTCTGATCCAACCATGGCTGCAGACAGCCGGCCCACTTCTAGAGGCAATGGGTTTTTACCCGGCACTTTTCCATTCTGAGATTAACATGGGCCTCGCCCTTCACGCTTATGCCACCTGGGATGAGGAAAAGACTCGCTTCCACTTCCTGTACCAAGGTATTGATAGATCTGAGAAGGTTACATTTCAAGTGTGTAACCGACCCTAGTCTCTGGGGCGCTGGCATGCCAAGGTGAGTGTCTAGACAACATTCCAGCAAGAGAGGCTGAGACTTGGTTGGAGCTCGTCTTGAGTCGCAACCCGCACTCCCCTATAGTATTGGTGGGATTCGCCACCCCCTCATACCAAGTACTCTACCCAGGTTGGTAAAGCACGTTTTCTCTCTTTAGGATTTTCTCTCTAGACTCCAGGCTTCCTTTAATCATGCCTAGATCGTGTGAGGCGATTGCACATCGATATGAGCTCTCTGGACTTCGCTAGAACCGATCAAAGATTTTTAGCCATAGGAACTTGGCGCCGGCTGGATTCTGGTCACAATGGCGCCGGGAGCAGCAGGGGCGCTACTGGCGCCGGGGACAATGCTGGCGCCAGAAGTAAAGCTTGTAAAGGTAGCTTTACATCATCCACCCCACAACAATTACGGGTGAACGCGCAGTTCCTGCCATGTACACGATGATTCAAATGGGCGGAATGCGGCACCCCTCTAGACAAGATCACACTGCAAAATTTTAATTGGCCAATCATACCATCAGAATATAGGTGGACTACGGATGTAGATGCCAGAAGGGCTCTCACCACGTTCGCAAATCAATATATCAACTGCCCTGATCCAATAGTCCGCGCGGCAGCCACTTACGCCCGGGACTTAGAACATTTAATGGGCATTGAAACAAAATGGGATGATTTTCTTCCCTTAATATTCTTTGATCCTAATAAGGCGCTAGCTTCTGACAAAGTCGAAGATCAGCTACCAGTCGCTAGTGTATATTACCAAGCTGCATTCCTTGGAGACCTCTGGACGCGCTGATTCCAAGCATGGGTCGATCAAGAATGGCTGACAGGAGTCCACAAGTCCTTCCACACGCCCAAGGACTCGAAGAAACTGGACCGTCTCAACTTCATGGAAGACGTTACGGGCTACCTGATCCACCAGAGGCGGGCAAAGCGGACGCTATACTAAACCGGCAGAGTGCCGAGGGATCGGCACTACTTCAGGTCGTGGGTCCTGTTGGGGGTATTCCCAACAAAGTGTAAATAAATAAAATCATCCAATAAAATGTGTTGCGAAGGCATGACATCCTGCACATATAAGCCCATGGTCCAATGAACACGCAAGCCAAAGTGTAAATAAAATAAAATAGACTTGGGCCTTTGTAATTCAAATAAAACTTGAGGCCTAAAGTCAATTTTAAACTTAGAGTTTACTTTTTAGAGTTGGGTCCAATTTTGGACTCACATGAATCTTGTGATTTCCAATGTACTTTTTGTGGACCCTTGGATCAAGTTGGGTCCAAGATGAATGGATAGGATCAATGTGAATATTAGCCAATAGGATTGAGGGGCAAGGACCTTCCCCATTTTATTAAAAGACACAATTTGTACACTATTTGCATGCTTAATAGAGAAGAGGAGACTCTACTATTTTGAGAGCTCAAACATTCTCATTTGCTAATCAATCTTGCTTATGCTATTGTTGTGTTTGCTTGTTATTTCCATTTCTTCCATGCTTCTTGTTTGTGATTAGTGAAGGTTTTTCCATAAGCAATGACATTGAGCATTTGAGCTAACCTCCATCTCATCTCTCTCTCTTTCTCTCTTCTCTTCTCTCTTCTTCTTCTTGTCTATCCTTTCCCTTCGCCCAAAAGCATGATGAATGTTAGTGTAGAGGAGTAGAGTTAAAGGAGGATAGTGTTAGTGGTGAACAGAGTTAAGGGAGAAAGTAGGAAACTAACTAAAAATAGCATCTATGCATAGTTAGGTACCTATCCGGTGGTCTAACCCTTGTTGACAGGCGGGAGGGCTATACTACGCGAGATCTTCGACCCTACAATTATCGAGGGTAAACACAATCATGTTTGTAAACTCCATAAGGCACTTTATGGCTTGAAGCAATCTGCTCGAGCATGGTTTCAAAGGATCAATACTTTTTTTACTGATCACGGCTACACACCTAGCTCTTCAAATTCAAACGTTTACTTCATAGCAGTGCAACAGTCTTTTATTATTATCATTTTGTACGATGGATGCCAGCTGATCACCAGCCAACTGGCATCGCAATTGATGACCTAATCTCTTAGTATAAATAGCTGTTCATATTCATACAGTTTTATCATCTAATCATCAAAGTTATCAGAAGAAGCTTGTAAATAATTAGCGCTCTCTCTCAAGTCTGCGAGCTTGAACACTCATGAGCATTCTAGCTCACTTCTTAGAGTTGTTTTAGAGATTGCTATTGTGCTACTGCTTATCAACATTGTGCTTAATTCAAACTTTCATTTTTTAGCCCCTCAAAGATAGCATCGAGTATGTGGCTTGGATCCGCAACTTATTGTACTCATTTACTTCTGTTTCGTTTTGAATCAATACTATCCTTTATTGCGTTCATCTTTGTCTCAAAATGTATGCGTCTTCTAGAGTTCTTCGCGACTAATTATTTGTCTGATAATTTTCGATGCTTAATTATTTGGATACGTAATCACTGTAGTACTGGTGATTTCAAAGTCAGTTACTATAAGTTCAAACGTGACTTCTATCACTATTGTCTTGTTTGAAATTGATAGGAGTAGTCATGCATTGAAAAAATGAAGATAGTTTATTCCGCCATGCACGAAAAGTTTTTTTTCTAGACACACAAATTATTTTCATTCGTTTTCTTTTCGAGCTAGACCTATCTTCTGTACACCACTTTTCAACACAAAGTACGAAGCCCTTCCCGAGAGAGAACAATGTCAACACGCCTGTGGGAAGAGTGGGATGCTGTAGTGTAGGAAAAATACTAAGAATTCTCCTTCAGAGAACACGATGAAAGTTTGAATAAATCAAACTAATATTAGTCTCTTCAATCATGTCTGATTCTGGTCTATGTTCGAGACAATTTATCTTTCGAGACAGTTTATCTTTTGAGTTCAAGTTCGAGTTTGAACAAGAATAAAAATATTTCGAGTTCGAACAAAAATAAAAATGTTTCGAGTTCGGTTTCTCAACCTTTGTCAATTAGACTATGCACTTTGTTGGTAGAACCGAGATTTGTCTGTTGAGGTGTTCTACAGCTCCCTCTCAAAGTGGGCAGTTGGATATCAACTGAGTGGCTTTGTAAAGATATTAACTGTCATTTCCTTTGTAGGTATGACGACTATCTTCAGTATCTTCTTTTTGACTAAGTCTCGAATAACATGATACTTGATAGCTATATGTTTCGTTTTTGAATGAAACACATGATCTTTCGTAAGATAGATTGTTGAAGTGTTATCCATTAGTACGACATAAGATTCAGAAATAGTTTCATCAAATCCTTCCAACATTTGTTTGATCCATATCAGCTTGTTTGCCATCTTAGCTGATGCTACATATTCGGCCTCACACGAAGATTGAGCTATTGTTGTTTGCTTCTTGCTTATTCACAATACTATAGTCCTATTTTTTTTACAAACCCTTCATTACTGATAGCAATGAGTAAAGTTTCATCCTTCTTACTAGAGTGTTTGCTATTAGGATCTTTTCTACATGTGTGCTTGGGTTTACTTCTAGAAGCAATGGGTCTATGTAGGAGTTGTACGTTTGAATGGTTCGTTGGTAACATCTAATATTTGTGACTATCAAATCATAGGGTTACCGTGAAGTTGTCATGTCTTGGCTACTGTAACTGCTTCCCAGTCAATTTATTTATGCCTAAAGTTTTTTAGGTGTGCATCTTGAACTGGTGCCTATTATGACATTGTAATGGGTCAAACTTTTGGTTACTTTCTTAATGATATCAGTCTCTCTTTATTCAATGCCTTAGTTAATAAATTTATAATCATTGTTTTGGCTGAGCATAAGTGCAGTGCAATTATACTTCACCAGTCTGAACAAGATCTTTGATGTAGTAATATTGAAGGCCTATGTGGAATCCACCATTCTTAGAAAGAAAAATACGGCCTTGATTATGATTGAACAATCTTCGGGGTTAGCATTTAGAGTAAGCATGTGACACAGGTAATCAAGTCTCTTGCTATTTCCATTTGAATTTTTCTAGGACCAGCTCCTCTGTCAATTCAAAGTATGTTGTCTTCATTTTTTGACTTTCTTAATGCTGCCAGTCTCTCTTATTCAATGCCTTAGTTAATAAATTTGTAATCATTGTTTTGGATGGGCAAAAATGCAGTGCAATGATACTTCACCAGTCTGAACAAGATCTCTAAAGTAGTGATATTGAAGCCCTATGTGAAATCCACCATTCTTAGAAAGAAAAATACAGCCTTGATTATGATTGAACAATCTTAACGTGCATTGTGCAGATAGGTATTTGTACTCTAAACTCTAAACCCCCTTGAATTTACTTCTTAGTGTCGTTACAATTCAATAGTTGTTTAGTTTGATTATTCGTTGATCATTTTATGAGTTGAGTTTTATGGCCTACCATGCTGAGAAGGGTGAAATAGGCCCTAAATTCAAATTTAATCCATTTTAGACAATCTAGATTAGAGTAAGAGGTTTTAGAACTTGGGAAGTGATAAAGATAGACTCAATTAGGTAGTAATTAGGTAAACAATATAAAGATATTTGTGTGTGAGATTTGTGCCTATGTATGGGGTAGGAGGATGCACCCATGGTTGCATGGGTGCATCCTCCTACCCCATGCACGTTTTTTAAAAACTAACTAAAATTTTTACATGCATGCATGGGGAGGAGGATGTATGCATCTTGCCCCATGCATACACATTAGTCCCCATTCTAATTCAAACCAAGATCCTCCCGCTCTCTCCCCCCCCCCCCCCCGCTCTCTCTCTCTCTCTCTCTCTCTCTCTCTCTCTCTCTCTCTCTCTCTCTCTCTCTCTCTCTCTCTCTCTCTCTCTCTCTCGATCGCGAGGAAGGAGGAACGAGAGTGAGACACTGTGCAACAAGCAAGATCATTTGCGCTCCTTTCCCTGGAAAGAAGATTTTGTCCAAAAACCCTCCTTCCAGCCTCTGTCAGCAATCAAACTACGAACTAACATTCTTTTAAAAGTCGAAGAATCAGTCATTTTCTATGGTGGTTGGTGTAAAGAGCAGCAAGATTTGAAATCTGAAGATCTCCATTCTATTAATCGAGGGAGGGAGCATTTTTTGAGATAGCGATGGAGGGAGCAATTTTGGAGATGGTGCAACAACTTTTGGTGGCAAGCTTGATGGCTTAAGAGTTGGAGGCTTGGATGGTGAAGGTAAGAGTGCAGGAGGTGGCGTTGTTTTGGGAGGAAACACGAGCACAGGAGGATGAACAAGCGAGGGTGACTTCATTGCAAGAGATGGTGGTGGAAGCTTGGGAGGTTGAGATGGTGGGGGTGCTGTCATTGTAGGAGATGGTGGTGTAATCTTGGGAGGATGAGATGGTAGAGGTGCTTTGAGAGGCACAAGTGGCGGAACGTGAGAGCCGACTATCACAGCCAGACTCTCTCCAAGGGCGCAATGGCCTAGCGTGCCACATATGAAGTACTACGCCTTTCCAAAAATGGTGAAGACATCATTTCCTGAGCCGCCAGCTTTGATAGGACTGTTGATGTTGTAGGCGAGATACACAACACATACACATACACATACACAACATACACTCGCACACACATACACAACACATACACACAACACACACATACACACATGCACGCACAACACATACACATATAGATACACACGCACCCACAGACACAATGCACACACATACGCACACCACATACACATACAAACACGCACACATGCAAACACATACACACACACATATACACACATACACATACACGTGTACACACACAACACACATACATATACCCACGTACACATCACACATGCACACACAACACACACATACATACTCATACATGTACACACGCACACACGACTTGCAAACACACATACACATGCACGCACACACACAAACCTTTGCTGGACTCTCAGAACCCTAAACTTGCATATATCGCATACAAACACACATTTCGTACTAACACATTCGGCTAATCACTTATCTCAAGCATTCGGCAGATCACTTACCTCAAACATTCGGCTGATCACTTACCACAGACATTCGACTGATCACTTACCTCAAATATTCGGCATACCCACGAGGAGGGTCTTCTCTCTCTCTCTCTCTCTCTCTCTCTCTCTCTCTCTCTCTCTCTCTCTCTCTTCGCATCACGTGCGCACGCACACTCACATCCCATCGGCCACCCGACATTAGCGGACACACTTCGGCCACATATATACACACACATACATTGGCCACCCGTCAACGACGATCGGCTTTGGGAATAAAAAATCAATTTTTGAATTAAAAGAAAAGGGAGTGGCTGTGATTGAGCTGGGGCGAAAAATGTGCAGTGCCTGAAAGATCTGTTGTAGGGGAGCAGGATGAATTTAGCTTGCATGGTCTGAGCACAATCAATGGAGCTGCTTTGCAAAATAATTTTGTCCTCAGGCGCTTGCAGATTTTGAGTAGGAGTGTGGGCTGAGCATGATCAATGGAGCTGCATTGAGTAGAATTCGAGGAAAGCATGCACAATACTTGTGTGTGGGATAGCAAAATCGATGGAGCTTCCTCTTCAATGGGCACGCACTAAGTGTTCCACCCGGGGGCATATATATGCAAACATGCCAATAAACTCACAAATGTGCAAGTGTCTGGGAAAAGTGGGGCCCAACGTGGCTCGTACTGCCCGGCTTCCACGAGACGCTGCCTGGTGCCCAGCTCGGCCCAGCCTGTGCCCGCAAATTCGGCCGTGCCCCTGATTTTGAAGACCCAGCATTGGGGCCACGTGGCGCCCAACCAATGGCCCAAGAGCAAAAACGCTGGGCCCCTTGTCTTGGAGCGTAGGCCAGAGAATGGAGGAGAGAGAAAACCTTGGCCTTGGCGGAGGAGAAAGTAAGCCAAGTTGCGAGAAAGGATCGTAATACCTACGCAATCTGTATTCTGTGGTGTTGCGAATTGGATCGATGTATAGGCGACCGCGTCTTCCCCTGCCTCTCGTCGCCTTCTCAGCATTGTAAGCACTTCTCAGCATTGTAAGCAAGGACTTGTACCTTCTTCCACCCCTCGCTTTGTGACGAATAACTTATTAGCTACATTGCAAGCTAGCTGCAAAATGGAATGGGTTTAAGTTTGAATTTTGAGTATGCGTGTAGCAGATGAACCCCGTTTTTCCTTATGGATCTTATCATTGGTACGAAGGAGATTATGAGTTTTTTTTTTTAATCTCAAGGAAATGGCTGTAATATGCGAGTCCTTAATCCTCAAGCCCAGGTGGCTGCAATCAAGCATTTACCAAATCAGACTAGCCAGCACAATCAGCTATCGTTGTGGTTTCCGTCTTATCTGCCATTATTTTAGTGCATAATGTACATCAGTTTCGATGTAAGACATTATTAGTCAATTTTGATACACAGGCTGAAACCAAATCAGTGCTTCAGAGTGCAGAGGTCCATGAGCGTCCGTTTTTGCACAAGAACCTGGTTCGACTAGGTCGATGCTTGGGAAGAATCTGGGCTCAAATAATTTACTAAGTTCATGCTCAACTACCTCAAAGAGGAGCTTGCAACCTGCAACTTGGTAATTGAAATCACTGTTATGCAAGGAGTCCAAAAGAAATAAATCAAGTACGGCAACCTCTTATACAATTGGGCAGACTTTTGCTCAATAGTGATTTTTTCTTTTTGTTTCAACGGTTGGGCAACATGATATCAGAGTCCCATATCTGGGCAGTCCAAGCATGAATAATAATCAAACATACTTCAGGTGAATAATAATCGAACGTACTTAAAGTCATATTCCTTGTTCGGGCGGATTCATTAAATCACAAGTCATGTAAGCAAGTTCAACAACTTCATGATATTAGATAGCATTCTTTAGATTAGTATAGGGCGGTGACCCTGTCTGTTTTGAGCTGTTAACAATCAAAATGAAATCGTTTCACTGTAGTTAAAATGTGAATTGGCTTGACAGCGGCCAGGTTTAGATCAACTTGCGTGTTGCTGATAGAAAGGCAGATAGAGAAGATAGAAAGGGAAAGAGGCTTAGAAACCGTCTGATCCGTGTGTCCTTGGTTGCGTGGCACGGTAGACCTCTCACTGATGCTACCTGGGAGACCGTCCACGTTTTGCATGCACAGTACCCCTATTTTACCATCGTGGCGATGTTCCTTGAGGAGGAAAGGAATGTCATGTACTTATATTCCTGCTTTAGTGTGAACGCGTTGGACTTGTGATTTGTAAATTGTAAATATTTGAATGGCTCACACCCGCCTATGGTGTTTTGTAAGAAAGTTTAAATACCAAGTTTTGGTTAACTTGTTGACCTGTTGCATTTGATATGAGTTACTAGGTCTTAATTTAGAGACTGTTGGACTGACCTCCTAAAAAGTAGGAGGTGACATGTTAACGGGGCACATGTCATATGTTCATTGGGACACTTGGTCTAGTGTATGAGGGACACATGTGAGACGTGGTCCTCCTACTCAATTGCCTGTGTGTTAGGGTGCTGCCAAGTGGCCAGTGTAGGTCGTGAAAGCTTAAGAGGGGGAGCCTCCTTAGTATGCCTGATCTTTCTACTATGCAGTAGGTGGCTGGAAGGAGACTTAGCAGTAGTGCTATGCTTTGATTTTTTCATTGACTAGTTTTCTTGAGAACACGAGATCTTAAATATTCTGCATTGGGACATGCGAAGCAATGTTACACACCACCACCTCATGGACATTATTTGTAGCTTCATGTGAAGGAAAGAAAAGAAGGTGTTGCAGAACTTAAAGAAACTTCAGCAAATGGCATTCATATAGATCCTACTGATTTTGCATTCATGAGGCTGATGGCTCATTCTTCTTTTGAAGATCCTTGACCTCAAGTTTAAGCTGCTAAGTTTTTACTTTTAATGAAGGATTATGTCTAATTTGGACCTGAAAGTTTAAAATTGAGTTAACTTTTTAACCAAAACTTACAGATGGTTCTAACTTTTGCAGTCACATAACTGGGTTGTGAAGGGAAATAGGGTGTTGGAGAAATTAAAGAAATTTCTGCATATGTCATCTGTGTAGATCCTAGTGATTCTACAGTTATGAGACTGATAATTTATTCTTCCTTTCAAAATCCATAACCTCAAGTTTAAGCTGCTAATATGTACAAAGGATTATGTGTCATTTGGGCTTGAAAGTTTCGAACTGAGTCAGCTCTATGAGTAGAACTTCTAAATGGTTCTAACTTTTGCACTCACATAACTGGGTGTCGATCTTACATGAAGCTGACCTGTCTTTTGGTGGTTGCTTGTGCGACATGACATGCTACCAGTTATTTCTTACACATACATTTTACTTCTTGTGTAGGGTTGGGGTCATTTCTGGAAATTATATCTTCAAGCAACAGTTAGCAGAGCATTGGGCCGAAGTTGAGAAATCCAAAGAGCTGGAGACGCTGCCAGTGAAAGCAGAAACAGAGAGTCAAGTAGATTCAGAATAATTGGAAGCCTTTCCAAGCAAAGCATATGGAGACACAACAGCTAAGTCCAGAGCTGAAACTCAGCAAGCTACATGACTCTATTGAAACTTCTAGTTATTCTTTATATGAAGCGTGTGAGTCAAGTTGCTTTATTGAATTTCGTGATGAGTTATATGTTGGATGACACTAGACGATTTTAGTTTGAGTATATCAACAAAATAATCAGTCTAGACAGTGGCTTAAGCGAACATGGCCGGTCATTGTGTCAAGTATTATGTGCGCATCAGCATTATATCATCCTTAATCATGCAGTTACATACTAGAGAGTCAGAGAGAGAAAACCAAACTGATTATTATTGAAAGTAAGAAGACACTTTGTCTGGATGGTTAGGGAGCTAGCTGCTATGCCAGTGGCGTTTAATGGGCTTGACTCACATATCAGTTGTATGATACTTATAAGGTAAAATACATTTAAAGCAATCCTTTTGAATTCAAAGAGTGCTAACATGATAATAGTAGTATGATTTTTGAGGTAAATGAGCGTTACTCATGCTGATAACATTCTCCAATTATATCAAAAAATAAACTGTGTACTGATCATAATGCGTGGACAGGCTCCAGATAGTGGTCTGGACGTTTACGGGAAAATCAGAGCATATTTTCTGAATGGACATCAAGTTTCCAATCTTTTCAAACTTTTATAAAATCTAAGCATGCATAGTGTTGGTTATATACAAATATATTTTAACTTATGACTTGAGATCAAGTATATGGGATACTTATTCACTTCCTACTTCACCAGAAAAAAAACATTCTACATTAGATACTAGAAGATTACCTAGATGGTACTATGAAACTATCAAGGATAGTGTCATTTTGGAGTAGAGAGAGTTCAGTACACAGGGGACTAGGAGATCGGCTAGGCTTGAAAAGCAACATGAAGATCAGGATCAACAGGAGGATCATCATGAGGATGGGGATGTACACTTTGCATATATGGCCACAATATTTGAACCAAGGATCCATCTACTTTCAGGGGGGCTGAAAAGGAGGATATTTGGAGGAAAGCAATGATTGAGGTGTACGACTCAATCATGAAGAACAAGGCTCGGGGGCTATTTGTTTTTCAATCCAAGTATGCTCATGAACTTCTTGAGAAGTTCAATATGACATAGTGCAAGCCTATTTCTATGCCATATGATAGTGGATGTAAGCTTACTAAAGCTGAGGAGGATCAGGATGTAGATGAGACGTTATATAGAAGGCTTGTTGGAAGCTTAATCTATCTAACTACTACGAGACCAGATATTGCTTATGCTGTTAGTATGGTTAGTCAGTTTATGGCTAAGCCTAAGCAGATTCAGTGGAGAGCTTCTAAGAGAGTACTCAAATATATCCAGGGTACATTGAGGTTTGGTATTCTTTATGGAAGACATGATGATTTACAATTACAGGGATATGTGGATGCTAATTGGGCTGGAGATGCAGAAGACCAAAGATCTACTACAAGTTAAGTTTTTAGTCTTGGTTCAGGTGCTATTTCTTGGAGTTCAAAGAAGATTGCATTATCATCTATAGAGGCAGAGTACCGAGCAACTACAAGTGCAGCAGGTGAAGCAATATGGTTATGAAGTAGGATCTTCATATGATACAGGATACACCTACAATACTTCAATGCAACAATTAGAGTTGTATCAAATTGGCGAAAAATCCAGTTTTTCACGGCAGGACAAAGCATATCGAAGTACAACAACACTTCATCAGAGAGACGATTCAAAGTGGTGAAGTGTTGTCCTACAGAAGAGCAAGTTGCAGATATCTTTACCAAAGGACTTGGCAAAGAAAAGTTTCAGAAGTTTAGAGAACTTCTAAGAGTAATAGATAACAAAGTAAACATTAAGGGGGAGTGTTAGGAATAAATGTTTATTTGTACCCCTAATGTTGATTTGGCCATGCCTGCGAGCTTTTGCTTGTGCTTTCTGGTCATAGCTTTCTTCTAAAATAGACATAGCTTTTGCTTTTGCATAAAGCATAGCTTTTACTTATTACAGAGAACATTTTTAGTAATGAGCTTTTTGATTTAGCATTAAGAGAAAGTATTTAAGGAGGGCTGGCACCCCACACAAATGAATTCCATGTAATAGAGCTTTGCTCATTTCTCAATAATCAGAATTCTCTTAATCTCGGGGACTTACTAGGCCGAATATGGCCCATCCTAAGGAGTTCTTGTAACTGCTTAGAAATTTCATCCTCTTCCTTGATGCTAACCTTGTATGGAAAAAGAGATACAGGTTGGCTTCCAGGAAGCAACTCTATCTAATGGTCAACACTCCTTTGGGGAGGTAGGCCATCAGGGAGTTTCTCAGGAAAAACATCGCTATACTCTTGCCTAAGTTTGTTAAATATTATTCCTTCAGGTGAGTTAACACTAAAGGGATTATTTACAGGCACATTTAAAGGCAAATGCGATAAATCAATATTTAGACTCTGGATTGCATGGTCATCCACATAAATTTCATCTTTCAAAAAACAAAGATAAACTTTATTACCAGAATCTTTCAAATATTCAACAACTTCTAAAGCAGAAACCAAAGGATCAACAGGTCTATTTACATCGCCTTTTAGCTGAACCAACGAGCCTTATGCAAAAAGGAAATACTATGTGTAAAATAATCCTTTCTTAAAGACTCGTTTTTAGAATAAAACCATTCTTGTCCTAAAATTATGTCTACGCTATCCAAATTCTTAATATGAAAATCTAGCGGTTCAACATAATCTTGAATCTGAAGCGACAACTGAGGAACAAGCTGATTCCAAGCTTGTCGATCTTCCCCCGACGCCATTTTCACCACATACAAGTGATTACTTGGCGTGGTAGCCGCCTTGAGCTTCTGCACTAGTTTAGCATTTACCCTCGACCCTCGCCTACCTACATCCTAAGGCTTAGATACTCGTCCTGACCTGACCACCAGTGGAAGAGCTCTTCATTCCCCAGGAGAGAATGAATACCAAGCTCATGGAGATCCACCTCTTTATACATAGTCCAGGTGGGTCATCTCCGTCCATAGGAGTCACGCATGACCAACGACACGCAGGGGTTGTGCGCACTGATGCGGGTCCATAACAACGAGTCATCGCGCGCCAATAAGACATTGGCACGTGGCACCCAAAAGTCCTATAGCTCCAGATCAGCATTCGTTGCAAAAACGTGATTATCTAACATGACAATCAAGAACTTGATAACTGGAAATTTATTAATTGCCATCATATTCTATATTATGTAAATTCTTGGTTTTGGTCTTTAGATACCATCGAGAATCACATGTTACTTATATATAGTTTGTTTTCTTATTTTTCAAACTTACATATGGATCATTCCACACGGACCATCATTGGTCTATTCTCAAAACATTTGATGCTAAATACTTGACTGACTATGATTAGTTCAGTGCCTCGTTTTTGGTCTTCTCTTACCTATGCTACACAATGAATTTGCTTGAATTAACTGCAATAATTTTGTAGGCTGTTACATATACGAGTGGCAATTTATATGATCATAATCTTTTGGCCTTTCCTTGCACAGGTTATACTATGTCGATTTCAGACTATTTTTTGCTTTTTGTTGTCTTTTTTGTATTTGCAATATTCCAAAGTTACGCCAAATTTTTCATTCTCATAGTCCACAAAGCATATGATTCGATAAAAATACATGTGGTTTGCAACTTTATACATGATACTTTGGCTAATTCCAAATTTAGTATTACATTTTGAAAGTAGACATTGAGTTTCAAAATCGTTGTTACACTCATATTCTATGGTTGGTTTGTTTTCTTAGAATTCAACTAGTTAGAGATAGAATCTGCTTTCTACAAGAGATATGGAATTTTGGATACTTAACATAGTGTACTCGTGGAGAATCACATGTTACTTATATACATATGGGTTGTTTTCTTATTTTTCAAACTTACATATGGTCGATCTTTCCACTAAGATCATCATTGGTCTATTCTCAAAACATTTGATGCTAAATGCTTGATTGACTATAATTAGCTTCTCTCAGCTTCAATTTAAGCAAAGCCACGTTTGGCTAGACTCTAATTGGTTAGAAAAGCTATTGCAACAATAATGCTTAATGTTAATAGCTAGAAGCATATACACTCTAAACTGACATGGTATTAAACGAAGAAGATTTAATGTATCAATTAGCTTTGCTTCATGGATTTACAATGATCTTCACATTTATAGATCTGCATATTTATCAACTCAAACATCTATGACATCATTGTGTGCAGGAAAAATTCATCTTTGACATCATCATTTCTTTTGTTAATTGTCAATAAAATGCTTCAAATCCTGAACAAAAGAGCATACCAGGGTAAAAACAACTTTGTGCATGACAAATTACTATGATTTCTAATTGGAGACGAAGAGACAAGAAAATGAGAGCAAATCAATGGTAAAAGCAAGGATGTGCGGCGACTTCTCTTTGTCCTCTCGTCGCTTTTTGATCAGATATGAGGTCACGAGTTCCATATACATCACCCTCGGTACATTCTGGTCACGGGGATGTGGCAGAAAGACCGGGTGTGCACCTTCTATCTGTCTTTGTGTTATCCAAGTGGTAAACTTCTGCTCCCACGATCCGCATAGCATAGCCGCCATGTAATAAATTTTTGCGATTGTCGGGCACTCCCAATGACGTGAAGCGCTGGTTTGTATCGAATGCAATGGGAGGCAAACAGTTGTCCCAATTGATCTTGATTCCCGCCAGGTACGCTAGGTCCATGGCGTAATCCACTGCTCTTTGGACTGTGGGATCAGGGGAGTGGTGATACTGCTTTCCGAAAGACTGCAGCGCCCTGATGAAATCCACGTCTGTTCCTCATCCGTGTGGTGAGGGTATCCTGGGCCAGTTGGGAGTTAAAACCGAAACCTCAGATCCAAAGTCTGCCCACTTGCCCCTTCTGGCATTGGTACGTACCAAGGATTTACTCTTAAAGCTCGGGGGCTCGCCACAGAGCTTGTTATTGCTTGTGGGTTCTTTTCGAATACTCGCAGGCGCAATGCTGGTTGCGCGTTGAGGGCTGGTATTGACTGAATTTCTTTGCCCTTGATTTCTGGAGTTGTGAATTTTAACGACCACCCGGCACGAGAAGATTCATGGGGATGAACCGCTAGAAATTCTTCTATCTCCTTTTCAACAGTCTTTGGCTTTGCAAATGCTCCGGAAGCAGGCCTGGTAGATGCTGTACTTGATTGCCCGGAATCCGTTGTGTCTGGCCCTTGATCAGAGGTATCTTGAGTTGATGGTCCTGCCGCTTGGCTCTGATCAATGCTGCTAGGAGGAGGTGGTGGTGGTGGAATTACCACTGTTGGCACTGGTCTCTGTCTCCTGCTTGCTGTTGGTATGCCTTAAGGGCATCCTTTGCTCTTTGAAGCTCTCTAACGGCCAACACCTTGTAACCATCAAATTGGGTCTGAAAACCACCCAAGGTTGTTCGATACCTGATTACCCTTTTTTGATGTGCTGATAATGTGTGGACTCTTAGGGAATCAGGATCTAGGATGGGAGTAGCGAGAATCTCATCACGTTCAGCAGTCAGACTTGCCACTAGATTGCTGAGATGCTCCTTCTCGATATCTGCCATATTCAATTGTGCCTGGTACTTCTCTGACTGCAGCTGAAACTTGACCATCGACGTCCTGTAATATTTATTGTAGTTGTTGTACATAGGTACGCCATGTCATTTTCGTGGCCAGGGTTTGTTTCACTTGTTCTTGCGCAGCCTGTTCATGCTGCTTTGCCACTTCCAGCTCATTTTTGAGCTTCTGGATCTCTTGTGACTGCAAGGTTCCCCCTGTACCCAATTTATATAATCTATCTCCGAGGGCTTGCTTTTCTTGGATCAGCTGGTTCAGGAGATTGCCCTTGGACATCTGTAGAATCCACTTTGCACCATGTAATCGATCAACCAGCAATGGGTATCGATTTTTTATTGTTACTTTATTTAATTTCTTAAAATCTACACACAGACGAGTTCCTCCGTCTTCTTTATCAACTAAGATTACAGGCACCCCCCATGGGGACTTACTCAGCGAAGGTTACTTCCTAGTAGAAATACTGAATTGACAATGTGCGAGAGTTCACAGTTCTAGAACCTTCCGAACCCTCACCGAGCAGTATAGAGTTCAAACTAACCCTCGCCGACCTGAAAAATGGAATCAGAGCAGTCGATTTACCTTAGGCGAAGGTTGAAACTCTGAGAAAAAGCATTGCCCTTGATGAACGTTCTTAAGGGGGTGAAGAAAAAATGTAGCCACAGAAAAGTCCATTGATAACATGGACTGATGAAATGAATGAGAGTTTTGAGACTCTCAAGCTCTGTGTTTCTACGGCTCCAATTTTACACATTGTTGATCCTAACCGACCTTTTGTGGTGGATACGGATGCTAGCGACTTTACTGTAGGAGCGGTCCTTTATCAGGATGGTAGACCAGTTGCTTTTGAAATCAAGAAGCTGGATCCTGCTCAGACTAGGTATTCTACCTATGAGAAGGAGCTTTTTGCAGTCATTCATGCGTTAAAAATCTGGAGGCATTATCTTTATGGTGCCAGATTTACGGTAATGACTGATCACCAATCCCTTAAATATACTTGTGATGCCAAGGACCTTTGTGGCCATAAGGCTAGATGGCCGGAACTCATTCAGGAGTTTGTGTTCGACATTAAGTATCGTAAAGGTACGTCGAACTGTGTTTGCCCATGCCTTGAGTCGGATTGGAGAGATCAATCAGTTATGCTTTGCTGAGATCCAATCTGATTTGTATCTTTCACTACGGGATCTTTGTCGAACTGATAGGTTTTTTGGTCGCATCTGGCTAGATGTCCTGACAGGAAATTCTAGATCTAGTGATGACCTTGGGATGCAGGATCCCAAGCAATCCCGAAATGATAAGATACTTGAAGACTATTCCATAAGGAATGGCCTGCTTTTTCGGAAGGGAAAGGTTTGTGTGTCGGATAGGGAGGACTTGCAGGCCCAAATTCTGCAGCAGTGTCATGACAACCTTTGTGCTGGTCACCCAAGCATACAGAGGACACTTGACCTTGTTAGGCAGAATTTCTTCTGGCCTAAGATGAAAGGTCATGTGGAGGCATACGTTCAAAGTTGTGAACAATGCCAGCAAAACAAAGCAGAAAGACTCAAAGTCGCGGGTTTTCTACATCCCTTGGAAATTCCCAGTAAGAAATGGGAAAGTATTTCAATGGATTTTGTGGTTGGACTCCCTAAAACCCGGAGTGATCACGATGCCATTTGGGTGGTAGTTGACAGGCTAACCAAGATGGCTTTCATACCAACTAAATTAACTGTCAAGGCATTTGAACTAGCCCAGCTTTTCGTTGAAAAGTTGTTCAGATTGTATGGTTTGCCGAATGATATTGTTAGTGATCGTGACTCCAAGTTCACTGGCAAGTTCTGGCAAGCAGTTTTTGAAAAACTTGAAACAACCCTTAGTCTTAGTTCTTCGGATCACCCAGAATCTGATGGGCAGACAGAACGTGTCAACCAAATGTTGGAGGATATGCTTAGAGCATATGTTTCTCACCGACAGTCTGATTGGGAAAAGTATCTCCCTTTGGTTGAGTTTGCGCACAATAGTGCCAAGCATTCTGCCACCGAACAGTCCTTTTATGCTGATGTATGGCTTTCAGCCGCGTTCTCCAGTTTCGGTTGGACTCAAAGGTCTCAAAGTGCAAGCTGCAGTAGATTTCCTGCAAGATATGCAAGAAATGCTGCTAGTGGCCAAGGAAAGCTTGAAAACCACTCAAGATAGAGCTCAGTTTTATGCTAACCGCGGTTGCTCACCTCGGGATATCGAGGTCGAAACCTGGGTGTATCTTAAATCCCTAAGGATTCGAAGGTACTTCGGACAGGAAAATGCCATAAGCTATCTCCTCGATATTGCAGACCTTATAAGGTTGTAAAGAAAATCAACCCGGTCGCTTATCAGCTAGATCTTCCGATTGGGGTTGGGGTTCATCCTGTTTTCCATGTAAGTCGTTTAAAGGAACGACTTAATAGGAAGGATTCCCTAATTCTGGAAGGTGAACTAGTTGAGTTAGAGGACCAAGACGGTTCTCTAACTATCTGTCTACCTTTGTTCCAAACGTACCTAAAAAAGTCTTGTGACGTTCGTCGTCACCAATTGAGAAACCGTTTGGTTTCGGAATTTCTCGTGCGTTGGAAAGGCAAGTCAGATGATGAGGACACCTAGGAGAGAGAGGACTATTTAAGACTGAACTTCCTTGGTTTGCTTCCTTTAGGAGGAGACCCTTAAAGGGGGAGGGAATGTTATGTACCCATAAGGGCACGCAACAGGAAACTTGAGGTGACGGTCTTAGTTATGGGACGGAACGCTGATATGGAGCTATAGGACTTTTGGGTGCCACGTGTCAATGTCTTATTGGCACGCGGTGACTTGTTGTTATGGACCCACGTCAATGTGCACAACTGTCGCGTGTTGTTGGTCATGCGTGACTCCTATGGACGGAGATGACCCACCTGGACTATGTATATAGAGGTGGATCTCCATGAGCTTGGTATTCATTCTCTCCTGGAGAATGAAGAGCTCTTCCACTGATGGTCAGGTCAGGACGAGTATCTAGGTCTCAGGATGGTATGGGACACCATGGCTTACATGAGACCCGAGCTTGCTTGATGGTGGTCTGTAGCTCCAGTGCACGGGGGTGAGGTGGCGGTACCTCTATGGTTGGGTGGTAACGTAGCGTTCGTCACCTGTTTGTGCTTTAGCAATGACCGGCACGACGATGGGGATTCTAACAGTGTGCTTCCTCCGACCATCTTAAACTGATCCAGGTAGATTTTTTTCTAAAAAACGTGATATGGAGGCCCACAGTTGTGAACAAAGGCTCGGCGAGCTGAAGCCATTCCGCCACTTTTTGCGTGCTAGGGAGTGCAAGCGGATCGTATTCAATAGGGAGGGCCTTTTGAATAATCAATCGGGGTGAGGGAGCTTCATCAGAATCAGAAGAATCATGGGGATTTTTCCAATCTTGGCGAGGGTTAACTCTTGCTGGAATCCAGAACTCTCGCAAAGGTACCAAAATTAATAATTTTCTGATACTTTCAATATGTCCTCTAGTCAATTTTAATGTTCTGATTCCATCTGGATGGTCAAGTAACTCTCGCAGAGGTTCTTATAGCTAAAACATGATCTTTGGAACCAACTGAGGAGTCAACGAGAGTTACTTTACTGATTTGACTGTCCAACTGATCAGTTAAGTGGTTTACCCCTTTTCCTTAGAAATTTGATCTGTATGAACTATTCTGAGAATAGAATCAAGCACTTTGCTTCAAAATAATCTCTTTCCAATAGTCTAGTTCAAAAAAGTAAAAAATAAGTAGTAAAAATAAGAAAAAATACAAGTAAATAAAAAGATAATGCTGCTGAATCATGGACCTTCCTGTGGCGGCCAATACTTCCATAATCGACTGCCGTTAACAGGAGTGGTTCCATCCAAATATTCCAAAACAACTGCTCCAAAAGATAGGATTTAGTGATGCGATAAGGCCCGTCACCTGTAAACTTCAATTTTCCTTTGTGGGCCTTAGTCTTATACATCAATACTAAATCTCCTGTATTGAAATCCTTTGATCGAAGACCTCGATCATGCCAAGCTTTCCTTCTTGTCTTTCAGCTGCTAATGCATGTACCACCACTAATCGGGTTTTGCACAACTTATGCAGAGCCTCATGACGTAATTGTAAAGATTTAGCATCATCCAAATGCTTAGTAGTGGCTATGCGTAAAGATGGTATAAGAAACTCTATTGGCATTACAACATCTTGTCCATACACCAAATGGAATGGAGTTTGATTGGTACTTTCTTTATACGTAGTTCTGAATGTCCATAATGCGGCATGTAACTTATGTTCCCAATCTGATTTACTCGCCTCAATTGTCTTAGTAATGATATTACATAAAATGTTGTTGGAGGACTCAACTTGACCATTCCCTCGTGGATAATGAGTACTGAAACGATGAATAACGAAGAATTCTCCAATAAGATCCTGATCGTTTCATTGATTAAATGGGTTCCCCGATCACTTACTAATTCAACAGGACAACCAAACCATACAATAATATTTTCATATAAGAACTTGGCTGTTGAATGGGCATCAACATCTCGCACTGCTTTCGCTTCAACCCATTTAGTAAGATAATCTGTTGCTACAATTATATATCTGGCTTGTGAACCACGTGTAGCTGGATGAATTGGACCAATATAATCCAATCCCCATTTTCCAAAAGGTACTTGCTCTATTACCGGATGTAAAGGTAGAAATTCAGCTTTCGTAGGCCTTCGAGATCGTTGACAAACATTACAATCTCTTATATATTTAGCTACATCTTTGTGTATAGTAGGTCACTAACAGCTTGATTACATAATCTTTCTAATAGTAATTTCAGCTGCAAAGTGCCCACCAACCATTCCATCATGGGTTAACATAACAATGTTGTGTACTTCATGAGACAAAATACATCTTCTTAAGATGTTGTCTATTCCGCGTCGATGTAATTGTCATGCAATCAACTGATATGACCATTCTGGTACTGCATCAACATAGAATAATGCTGCGTCTGGAAGACCATCATCTTCTTCAGACTTTTCTGGTATTTGATTCTTGACACATGATCTGCTAGAAAATTTTGTTTCCCTTTTTGAACGACCGCTCGAAAATCAAACTCCAACAATAATAATAACCAATGTGAAATTCGGCCTGTGTTGCAAGTTTTGTTCACCAAGCATAATAGTGGTTGATGATCTGTTTAGAATGCAAAGTGAGTTGCCAACAGATAATGACAAAATTGGGAAATCTTTCTAGTATTCGCCTGGTTGTGTCAAAATAGTTCCAATAGCATATTTTGATGCATCAGTATGAACATAAAATTCAATTGTCCAATTTGGTGAACGAAGTATAGGTGTGGAAACTAAGGCATCTTTCAACTTTTGAAATGATTCCAAAGCTTCTTTTGTCCAAATTGGTGTGACCGTAAGTTTATGTATAGGATGTGCCAAATCCGCAAAATATAGAATAAAAATCCTGTAGTAATTTGCATGTCCCATAAAGATATAAACTTCTCGAATAGTTTTTGGAGATGGTAGATCTACGATGATTTTAATCTTCGATAGATATGTTGCTATGCCATGATGGGAGATAACATGACCCAATACTATTCCATGTTGTACCCATATCTGGCATTTCTCAGGATTCAAGCCTAATCTGATATTTTTGACACTTATCAAGAACTTTCCGTAGTTGTTCAAGATGCTCCTCATCCTGGCCATGGACACAAAGCATTTCTAGGAATTTTTGCAAATTATCTTTAAATGCAAATTGCATAACCCTTTGGAAGGTACTCAATTCATTACATAAACCAAACGGCATAACCTTGTAAGCATAAGTTCTCCATTCTGTGGCAAAAGCAATTTCATGTTGATCAGTTGGTGCAATCTTAACCTGTTTAACCACTAAAGCCATCAAGGAAACTATACTTCTGATTATGCTGCCCTTTCAAGGATACTTTCAGTGAATAGTAATGGAAAATGGTCTCTGCGTGTCACTTTGTTAAGTGCCTTTAGGTTGACGACCACCGAGGTTGGTATTCCCTTTAGATCATTATATGACCATGCAAAACAGTCTTTGAATTGGATCAATAATTTCCTCAGCTTCTTGAATTGCTCTAGAGTGAGTTGTGCACCCACATAAATTATTTTTTCTTCCTCTTCAGGGTCAGCTAAATTCATTGGCTGGTTTGAGCTGTTCCATCAAATACTTGTTGACCTTTTGTCTTTCTGGTACTTGGTTCTCTTTGAGGCTGAGGCATCATGATTACCACTTCATCCAATGTATAACTTTTAAAATGTCCGGTACATCGTGTTTAGCCTCTTGTTCTATTTCTTTCTCGATTGGATCAATATTTTTGTTACTTCTTGCAGATTGCTTCTTTGATTTACCAATCTCGTTTTGTTTGGAAGATGTAGAAGCTTGATCAAAGTCATCATGGTCATTATCTTCCATTATTGCTTTACCTTTGTCTTATTGTGTTTCCTTAGATTCATGATTTCCAATTAAGGAATCCACTCGAGTAATGGTTTCTCCTGCAGGATTTTCCCACGGAAGTCTTTGATTATATCGTTTTTTAGCTTTACTCTTGCTAGACAATGGTAATTGTGAGAACGGTCTTTTTAAAACAACTGCCCTTGGAGGTTTTATCGGAGGTCGATCTGGAATTCTTTAATTACCAAATCTAGAAGGATCCATATGTTGTAAGATTTGTTCATCTATTAACTCCGCTTCCTGATCATAAGACAAGGATTGTCCTACCAAGACCAAATCCTCTTCAATTGGCTCTGGGATAGATTCAAATCCCATCCATGCAACATTGATCATATTGACTGAAAAACTGGCTAAAATTGGGGTGTCCATATCACGTTCAATAGATGTAGTCACACTTTGATCTGAATATTTATCATGCCGACACATATAACCAGCTATACAATCAACAATGGCTAATGAGTCTGTCCAATTTGTATTATTTGTTTGGGAATCATAATGTACTCCCAAACTCTGTTTAACATAATCAATCGTATGATCAGTCGTGGATGATTCATCATCTCTTCTCGGAACCACTGGTTTGATATTCCAGGTGGATGGCTCTACTTTCACTATCTTTTCATGATTTGCGAAGTAAATCTTCATGTTTCCCAATTGTGTATAAATTGTGCTACTCGAAGCCATGGACGTCCCAACAATATGCGATAGACATTTGGTGCTTCAGGTAAATCCATTACTACAAAAGTAATCACAAATTGTATTCCGGCAATTTTTACTGGAACATCTTCCACAATTCCTCTTGGTTTTACCTGGATTGATCTGCTAACTTGATGGCGAAATTGACTATTCTCAACTTTGATAGGCCCCATTTCTCATAAAACTTTGTAGAGATCAAGTTTACTCCAGATCCTCCTTTGATAACAGCTGCTTCATTATCAAACATCTTATGTTTGATTGGAAGAGTTATGTTCCGTTGTTAATTCTCCCAAGCTGTTTCGATGTTGAAAATATCATTTGTTCCTTCTATCCCAGCACAATGCAATGGTTCCTATGATTCCTTTGGCACTTCTATAGATAAACATTTTGAAAGAACTGACTTAGCTTCTGGAACCAACCGTAGAAATTCACCAAGCATAGAAGTTTTGTTATCATTTTTAGTGTTTGGAATTTCCGATTCAGACATTTGAAATGGTTCTTCAGCCTGATGTAATGGAGTATTTACATAAGTATGCATTGGTGTTGAATCCCATGGCTCCTTATGCAACAATAACTTCTTAGGTGCCATGGATTCTTCTTATGAAACTTTAGACGGTTCCTCTAATTGCAATTCCTTTATCCACTGCCTTGAATTTATAAAATTCTTCTTTTTGACAACTGGATTTGGATAAGCAGCATTTGATGATTTTTGTTCAGTTGACATTGCTATAGAAGGAGGTGAATCAACGACTTTTTCCTTCTATTTTTGCACTCTGGTAACTGCCAACACTGGTACTGCTGGTACCCGCCCTTTATATGGATATCTTTTCCACGATGGATTTGGAAATCCAGGTGGATGTATAGATATCATAATGAGTGGTGCATTCGAAGTTTTAGGCTATGTTGATATCCACAGTTGTGACAAGGAGGATAAAGAGCTCTGTGGGGACATTGAAGTATTCAGCTACTGTTGGATCAACAATCTCTTCCGTAGTAAACCAATGAAGTTTTTCTTGTGAAGATGCTACATTGGCTTCTGTCAAATTTACTTGTGGAGCCTGATTGCCTGGTGGTGCTGTAAGAGCCAAGCGTTGCGGAGGTCCTTCAGTAGGTAGGTAATCTGAATAGGCCGATGGTGCTTGCAAACCGGCGAGATTTAGTTTTGGTAGATCTGAAAGTTATCGCCTCTGATAGCGATTTTGCACTTCATCTTCAACAAATGGCTGAAAACTCAACGTTTTTTGGTTTTTCTGAGAATTTCGGTTTTGCTGATGTATCTTAGGATTGACAATCTGTCTAACCCTAAATCCACAAAATCGCAAGATCTAACACTAAGATGCCATCACCAAGATGACTATGAAGAAAACAACAATCGTCCTGATCGGAAATGAAGCTATCTACTAAGATCAAGAAAATCATTCCGCGGCAACAGTGCCAATTTGTAGGGCGTATTTCCTGCACAACCTATCAAAGCTAACAAAGGTAGGAGTGTTGTCGTTGTTATGACGCGCGGTAGTTCGTTCCCAAGAGAATGAGGCTAATATTATGACGCGCGGTAGTCCATTCCCAAGAGAATGAGGCTAATATTATGATGATAGAACAAAGCAAAACAGGGACTTTAATCTACTATCCAATCATCCACACCTTAATCTAATCAACCTTAACACTACACCATTTGATTGATTGGTTGCAAGGGAGGCATGCATGCATGCTACTTATCATGCATGCTCTTTTTCTCTCAATAAGATTCAAAAAGATGGAAGATCAAACAAATCCACAAAGCACAATAAGCATAAACACCAAATAGCATGTCATTGAGAGAAGAAAGAGGAAAGTGAGAAGGATGTTCCAAGCCCTAAATAGTAGAGTCTCCTCCTCTTGGTTGCCCTTTTATACATGAGAGCCAAGGCATTGGCCCTTTTCTACTATTGGCTAAAATAACTACACTTATCCAACTTAAGATAGGATTGGACCCAACTAAGCCTTATCGAATCTAAAACCATGTCACTTGACTTTAATTCTATGAGATATGGATATATACATGTGTGATAGCCATATTGTTTCTTTATGAAATGTTGATCTTCAAGTGTTTTTGCATTCATTGATTTCCTTAGCGATCTTTACCAAATGCATTGATTGTTCTTGCAGTTCAGAACAAGTTCTAGAGCGACTCAGTATTCTGGTGTATGTAACAACCAGAAATTCATGTACTCTTCATTTAGTAGAATTCAGTCTTGATCTACTTCATTGTTGGTTCTATTCTGAGCGTTCTTACTTGTCTGAATTGATTCAGTCCTTTTTCAATTATCATACAGATTACATAAATTTCTGATGCCTCAAATCCATGGCAGTCTAAGACGCCTAGAGATCTGTGGTAATGGTAGTCATTGACACCTCCAGACTCATGAATCTGGCTAACTTAATTACAGAATTTCTTGTTGATTTCACATGGGCAGATTTCGATCGACACTTTTGTTCGTAGAATGATTGTGTTTTGTGAATTGTTGACCCATTTTCATCAGTTGGTAACAGAATCTTAATTCTGGAATTTCAATATAGACATGTGCAATATAGTATTGTAATTAATGTGACGTAACCTATAATGCTAAAATAGATCTTTATTGACTGGGGTGAAAGTGTTCAAAGCTTGGATGTCGGAAGAAAAGAGCTGACTAAACTTATACATGTATCTTTGCCTCTTTCCGAGTGCAAGAACTAAGTTTTTTATTCTGCTTATGAAAATTAGATTCTTTGCAAACCAAGAACATAAAATACATCAGGAATGGACTTCACTTTTCCATTTTGGAAATGGAGATCTATGGTACCTTCACTGATGATATGGTGAGCATTGTTGTTGAACTAATTTGCTGGCGAAACATGGCCAATACCGCTGGAACCATTTCTTGTGAAAGGTCATGTGTTATGTAGCTCTAGAGTCCAGGTACCATGAGTTTTCTCCAGTTGGTTTTTCCATGAAGGCATCCTCGATTTTTGTGGTTTGTGTTGCATCTACAACATTACTTGTTATTCTGCATGCTTCTATTGCTACTTCTTGTATTTTAGAATTATGCAATCCTAAATCTCACAGGTAGCTCACCTGTAAAACTTTTTGGTCTTTGAGTTTGAGGATGATATCTGTCCATTCATTTGTTGTTGTTGATTATGATGGTTATTATTTTGAGTCTTCTTTTTCTTCCAGTTCTTAAAGCCTTTCTTTGAGAATAAGGTGTGATTTCTTGAACTAGTGTTGATTATTGAATATCTTCTTGTGGCTTCTTCTTGAGTTAGCATTGTAAAAATTCTTGTAAGCGTTATTTCTTCTTGTGTAGACCATTAACCAACTTTCATATGAAGGGGATGAGCTGGATAGTAAGGTTATTACCTCATATGAGTCTTGGACGTCTAAAGTTGGCTCATATTTTGGAAACATTTTCTTTTCAAATGTTGTGTTTTAGTAGCTAGTACTTGGTTTGGTTCATTTGCTGGCCTAAGAGTAGTTATTCTCCTTTTATATGTTTGGGCTGTCGAAGCTTGTGCTTGAGGGTCAGATCCTATTTTTGTAGTTTGCTCTATGGAAGGGTCGAGAAATTGCTCCTCAGAGTCGAACTGCCCTTGACTCCCTGAGAATTCACCATCAATGGTGAAATGCTAGGCATGATGATTATAACTACCTGTCAATTTTGTGATTGTATCAAACTTTTCGCAAATATGTTGTGATGCTATCAATATTATCAAGTGAAAAGATCTAACTAGCTATACAGAAGAATTTGAGACATCATAGATAGCCATAGTAATTTTGATAACCGGTTAGTTCTATTCACTCAGTTAGCATTATAGAATAAACAAATGTAGAACGAGATAGAACAAAAGATTGTGAACCGAATAAAAAATGGTGCGAAATGAGAGAGAGCTAGCTAGTGATGTTCATTCATGAGAATGATTTGAATGATCCTTGAAAGATAATTCATTCATTACACTGATTAAATGCATTGAAGTGTCACGTGGACTTCTCAGATTAGTTCAAAGACTGATAATATAGTACTGAAAAAACCAAAAGCTATTATGCAGACACTTAACGTTGTTTTCCTTGCTGTCTTTTCTTGTCTTGATCAATCTAATCAGATCGTAATCATTGTTTTTTGAGGGCTCAAGTTTTTGTTGTGGTCTTTCAAGGTGTCGAATGATTTTGTAGACTAACTTTTGAGGGAGGTGTGAAATGAATTTGTTGACTGACTTTCAAAATTTCGATCAAATTTGAATTTTGCTCAAATTTTAAACTGTCGAGTTTGATTGTGTGACACTCCGTATGTTTTCTACAGACTATTCAATACTTTGAGTATTTCTACAAATTTGTCAGATCCTCTTCAAAATTGAGTTCAATACTCCAATAATTCAACCACTAAGAGACACATTTCTCAATCCAACTATTGTTTAAAAGCCTATGCTCACTGCATAACTTCCATAGATTGGTTGATAGATTAAGTCTAACAATCAAATCCTGAATTATCAGTGGATGAGGCATTCATAGTTAATTTTAGTCTTTTTAATAATAATTTCCAAAACTTGGAAATTAACTTGGAATCATGTTCACCAACAATGTTATTCACCAAACCATACAACCTAAAATGCATTCCTACTAAAAGTTGCAAGAGCTCTAAAGCCTTGGCAACAACTATGGTTGAAATGAATTGTGTCATTCTTGGTTAGCCTTTCAACTACTACCCAAATGACATCATGACCTTTTTAGTTACGGGAAGTCCAACCACAAAAGCCATTTAAATGCTTTTCCATTTCTTATGGAAAAGATTCAATAGGTGTGAAAATCCAACTGTCTTTATTCTTTCAGCTTTATCTATTTGGCACTATTCACCCCTTCCACATGAACTTTTTCTTTTTTTCAATCAAGTATTTTCTTATTTTGGTCAAATATCCTCGATATGCGAGAGTGGCCCACACAAAGTTATCATGACATTCATGTAAAATTTGGGCCCTAGTATCATCTATCTCGCACATGCTTTCTACTTTTAGAAAAGTGAACCTCGTTTTATGGAATATTCTAATTTTGCCTTCCCATCTCGAGCTATATTGTATGTTAAAATCATAGCGCGCATTAATTAATCAAACCATAGAAATAGAGAACATACCATAGCTTGTATTTAAGAAGCTTTTACCATACAACAAGAAAAAAGACTATGAGAGAGATAAAGTGAGAGGGAGAAAGATAGGCAACGACCTCCTCAAGGTGTCCTAGGATTCCATTTCAGTAGTCCTTGGTCCATTTGCACATAAAGGACCCAAAGGGGTTGGCCTAGTTGGTTAGCTTGGCATCCAAAGTTTCTTTGGCCCCAAGTTCGAGCCTCCCTTGAAAACCAAGAAGCATTTACACATAAAGGAAGCCAAGCCACTTAATTACATTAGTGGCACCTTAGGCCATTTAGTCATTTAATACATTGAAGTACATTGTGAGTGTGTATAATAAATGAGTAAAATAGCAAGTTATTGACTAAGAATAGGCATCGTCGACTGTTGCATTGTAATAGCAAAAGTAGCTAGTGATGTGGCCATAACATGATGTTGGCTATCATGGACTTAAAACCACATTTTCAACACTCCCCCATAATTGATCATCCAAGATCATCACAAAGTATCCAAGGGCCATGCATTGGAAAAGTGTCTATTTTGCTCATGCTTAACTGAATCCTGCAAAAATATTAGCACAGTTTGAAACAAGCAAGATAGGATCTCCTACACCTTAAGGATATTTCTTGTATTCCAGTATCAAGAATGAGAAAACCTCAACAATTTCAAGAAAACTTAAGAAGAATATCACATTATGCTCACAAAAGAGCTCAATTTGAGCGCCATCTTCAACAACCTTGACAATAAACAATTTAGCATTTCCATATACTTTGTGACATCTTCGATCTAAGGATCAATTCACATTTCAAACTGATCAACTACATCATTAAAAGACTTGTTCAAGACATGAATATTGTTCCACTCTTGCAATTGAGTAAAAAATTGTAATGACCCCGCTCAAGTATGCTCACAATGCCTCACACCAAACGACTCCATAAAGATTTACTGCACCTTAGGAGCATTACAAAATTCACTTTGACATGGAACCGGAAATAATCTTCACAAACTAGCTTGCTAGAATATCAAAAGCTATAGTAGATGTTCATTCCATAACATATTGTCCCTTATCCCTTGATACTCACTTCAAGTCTTTTAAAATTGCACTTCACGTACTTTAAAACAAGGCCAAACTTGTTATATAAAGGTTGGACTAGTATTTCTGAAGTCGTGAGATCTGTAATGAAGCATTAAAACTTCACCTAAATTAGTGACTGACAAATTTCACCGCGAAATAAATGTCATTCTAAATTTCTTAATAGAAAATTCAAATTATATAGCATAGTGGCACAATTTCAACTTTGAAGTTTTGCACAGTCATTTGACAATTATTGATTTTTTCAAAACCTTGATAAGGTTCTAATCTAAATTCCAAGCTCTTATTTCACTAATACAACGCAATCATATATGAGTGTAGATCAATTGTTTGGAAGCTTTTCATTAGCATAGCTTGTATAGTTCTACCTACAAAATTTATACTAAAATTATATTATGTCATATATAATTTTGATATGTGCTACAATGTGCATGACAACATTTTGCAATTTTGCTATAAATTTTAATGTGTATTTGCAAGAAAATGAACTTTAATGTGCATTTGCAAGGGAATGCTTGCACTTTTTAGTTTTGAGAGATTCTATGCTATGCTTATATAGCTCATTCATTGTCTTGTTGTTTTTGTTGAATACACTTCGAATCTGATTCCAGAAAAAAAAATGTGGAATTGACAATTGACTCAAATCTACGTCTATCTTGTACACTAATGTTATTCGATAACACTATGACAAAATCGAGAACGTGAAGCATCAATGCCATTCACGATTGACAAATTATGATAGGTTATAAATTGTACTTGATATCAATATGCAAAGAACTTAAATGAAAGTAAAGATCCAATAACAACTGGAGCATGCATTTATATTTACATATAAAAAGTGCGATGGACAACTGTCTTTACTTACTGTTTCCATTGATACCAATGATGAATGCTTATATGTGGTTGATAAGAGCACTCCTGCTACTCCATTGGCTGTAACTTGTTATGATTGGTTGCTTTGGACGATTGCTCTGGTAGTAAGATAGAAACTATGATGATTGCTGTCTCTGATAAAGAGTAGAATGGCTTCTAAAGAGTGTAGCATGAAGAAAGCTTGGCTTGATTGTTTTTTCCTGAGAAGACGTGTGCACAGAACATGATAATCTGTATGATGTGGATATTGTGGGGAAGGAAATGCTTTTGAAAAAGTTGAATGATAAGTTAATAATTTGCGGCAAAATGATGGATTCACTATTGTTAAAGACTATGAGGGTGGTAGAAGTACTCTACGCTTAACACAATACTTTCGGTTTGAATCTTTTAGCACGTAGGTGATTTGTTAAAACAGCTGAAGATGGATAATTTGCAAGAGATGACTTCGTCTATCATTCAGGTACAATGCTATACGAAATTGCACCAATACGGTGGGTAGCCTTACTCGTTACTACAGAAATCTTATCCATGTATGATAGTATTGAAATTGCTTCCTTTAATGATAGTAACTAATAAAGTTAGAAAAGTCTGATCTTATGTACGTTTAAATAGACACGAGCTTGTAGTTTTTATTTAATTAAGTTCGCTTGGATCCTGTGTTCCAATGTTGTTTGTAAGATCACGTACTCATATAGAGCTTGACAATGGTACACTTGAATGACAAGGATTTGCCCAAGTTGTTCGATGTTTGGACTCTCGGAAAACAGTTACGGGATATCTAGTACCTAATGCTGTGACCATAGTCATATCTCTGTCCATTAGTATAGTGAAGGATAGTTGCTTACATGTAAAATGTAAATGTGAACCTAATACATTTCTTTTGCTCTTGTACTGATCAGTATGGCTTGTGTCCTGATACGGCTTCGTTAAAGGGCAGAATGTATTGCTTAGTATTGAAGTAAATGATTGGGAAGATTGGACGTACTTAATACTGCCCCACTGCATAAAAAAAAAGATGCCTGTAATGAACGAAAATGGATTACCAAGCATTTTTATGTCAATGGAATCGACAAGGCTCAACAAATCCTAAAACAAATTCAAAGAGGTCATGGATCGCAAGTAGTGATTCCATCCTCACTTTCCAAATGGAATAATTTGTGAAAGTTAGTTTCTCACTAGATTCTAACAAATATCCACCCATGGATGAAATAGTGAATGAAAGCCTATGAGATGCACAAAGATCTCTTGATAATGAGTGATCTAAGATAGATTTCTATCTTTTCAAAAAGCTTCTAATCTTGGCCCAATCAATCCTAGTTCAACTTGGATGATGGTATAATAGATTTACTTCAAATATCCTAGCAAATCACTCCTCAAAAAATTGAGACCATAACCATCAAACTGATCAGTATGCGGCAGTCGTCCTGATACGGTATCAATATGGTTTGGCCTATCGATATAATCAACTTTCTGTTAGGGAAGATCGGACTATAAATTTTATTTACATTTGCAAGTTGATTAGTTAACAAGTTAAACGTATTTTGTACATGGATAACAACTGACATTCAGCGTTGACACCTGTCTTCCTCACTGTGCTAACTTGTGCGGTTTTGTGTGGTGGGATGGTGGCAGGTACCAGCTGGATGTCTTGAAATATGTTTTGCTTTACGGTGCTTTCTAGTATTGTATACTTTTCAGTTATGTTTTTCCTTGTTGGTTTATGAGTAAAGGGTTTTAAAAGATTTTGGTCTCGACTTGTTAAGAGGAGCTTTGTTTTTTTTTTTCTCTCTCTCTCTCTCTCTCTCTCTCTCTCTCTCTCTCTCTCTCTCTCTCTCTCTCTCTCTCTCTCTCTCTCTCTCTCTCATTGTGTGCACTTTACCATCTAGCTATCTTGCTGCTACTTGGTCATTTTGCTTTCTCGGACATCTTGAATCCAATATGACTCAATATATTCCTATAATCTCGATACTACTTGTTGCACTCATTTTCATGCTCTCCAATCATAGGTGTGATATCATGAAAAGAGATTTAATCAAGATCTAGGAGTGTTTGTTCCATTATCTTTCCTGAAGATTCCCTATAAAGGGCAAGAGGGCATTTTAGCCCCTCTATATTGTGCACGAATGAGATTTCACATGAGAATTTTTCTCTTTCGTGGTCATCTACTTCTAATACATTCAGCGATAAGCTTTTTCATTTTTCATGCTCCATACTCACTCGATTTAAGGACATAGATTTCTATAGGTTTATGGAATCCATGGGTCATAATATGTCAAGATAAGGTTCTTGCACATACCAGTGACAATGGTACTAGAGCCCAAATTGTGATTCTAGGCTTTGGATCAGAATCTTTGCATGCGTCCATGCAATGCACATCCATTCCTAGACTTCGTACATGCTTTGGTTTGAGAACTACAATCTCAACTAGGGATCTATCAAATGAGTTATCACCAAAAAAACAGACATGCAGCCTAAAAGAAGAATGCTACCCTCCTGGAACATTGAGCAATTTACATCCCTTTGGCCTTGCGGAAATTGTTTAAGACAGCTACAATTTGTTTCAAGACCTTGTTTGTGCAGCTTTCATATCTAGTTAGTTGCTCCAATTTTACAACATTGTTTACATTCTTTTGGTTGTCGTTTTGAACTAAACTAAGTTGGGCTGACGACAAAAGTTCTCCCCCTCAAGTTTTTTGTCTACTTCTATTCACCTTGTCACTACTTTTCTAATGGCTACTTCCTCTCCATCTACTAGTGAGACACCTCAAGATGCCTTAGTTGAACACATTCAACAAGCCGTTGATAGTGTTAATCTAGGATTTCTTCCTATTTAGATGTTGTTATGACAGGCTTTGCCTCTCTTCAGTCATAGATTGACGCCATACAGCCTCATCATGGTCCTGGCAAGGCCCCTATGACATCTTTACCTAGCTTTGGAACTACTCCATCGCCTTCTTCCATTGGAAGTCCTTTTGGTAGTCCTATCATACCTACTACTACACCTCCTGGATTTTACCCCTTCCCTTGTCATGTTGGTCCCGAGCCACACTATGCTTGTGACTTTCTTGATAAGATCTAGCTTACGACCTATTTTGGTTCCTCTAATGGGAATCTCTTACGAAATTGGTTTTCTAAGGTGGAGACTGATTACTTGGTGTGATGCCCTATTTAAGTTGTTGTGCGAGAAGGCATAGTTATGCAAGGAAAGACCAAGAAAGAGGCCTTGAAGATTGTCGAGGACATATACATGTGTAATTGCCCTTTAGATTACGATGTCAAAGATAGGCTCTTGAAAAAGAGAACCTAATACATCGATAGTTACAAAGAGAGTGATGGTGTACTTTTGGAGAGTGCCATCCATTAATCCTTGGGAACTGACAAAATGATGGATTTAACAAATCTACAAGTGTCATAAGGTCCAACCCTTGGTTCCCAATTATAATCAAAAGGAGCATCAAGACTATGATAAATACAAATGGGAAGATGGCAAGTTTGACACCATCATGCAAAGCCAAGCCATCACTATAATCTCTCTCTCTCTCTCTCTCTCTCTCTCTCTCTCTCTCTCTCTCTCTCTCTCTCTCTCTCTCTCTCTCTCTCTCTCTCTCTCTCTCTCTCTCTCCATACCCCCTAGGTGTAGGCCCCTAGGCCCACCCCCTTGCGACTCTCTCTCTCTCTCTCTCTCTATGACGACCTTGCCATGCATGCTGAGTATAATTCATTGATGAAGAATAAGACCCGACATCTTGTCAAGGCTCCTGTAGATGCAAAGATCATCGACACTAAGTGGATCTTCAAGCTGAAGCTCAAAGATGGTTTAACAGCCAGATGGAAAGCTCGTCTAGTCATCAAAGGATATGAACAAACTTATGGGATTCACTACTCTGAGACATATAGTCCAGTATCAAGACTTCAATCAATTTGATCTTTATTTGCCTTTGCAGCTGTCGAAGATTTGGAAATACACCAAAAAAATGTTTAGACTGATTTTATGAATGAATATATACAATTCATCTTTACAAAAAAGAAGATGTACGATATTATTAGGTACGATGTCCCTAAACCCTAAACCATGAAGAATTCCATTAGATAAACCTTTGGCATTTTGTAAGGCACTGTCGCCTTTTTTGCCTATCATGAATCACGTGTAAAAACACAGTGTCGCGTACAGTATTTACAAGTAAAGAAGTAGACAAGTAAAGAATTTGACAAGTCAAGAGGTAGACGTACCTGGTATGATAAGGCATTAACATAAACTTCACAACATGTGAGCAAGCACCAAGGATATAGTGCGACAAAGTGTCGTTGTTGTCCTTGATGCCTTGCAGAAAAAAATTGTTGAGAAGCGACACTTCTTTCATGGATTCACTTGCAATATCATATTGCAGTAAGGGGAGACCCATCTCAATCACTGGGTCGCTGATAGAGGCCCTTCTATCCTTCATCTGCATACAATCTGAGATTCTTAAATTAAGAGTAAAACCAATATCTACTATTTGGAAGAGGATTGGCATGCCGATACTATCTATCGCATCTGAAATATCTTTCTCAAATTTTAAATATTCATCAAAATCTAAATATGCTACAAGTGTGACATTAACGGGAGCAGGTGGGAGAGAATCTACAATGGAGGGAATGTCCAAAATTTTTGTGGCTGAATCAACCACAGTATCAAGAGCTACAGTATTTACAATTCCATCACCTCCAGATGTGGAAGCTTGGAGGTTCATACGTCAGACCTTTTTGGGAGCCTGAGAAGAGGACGACTTGCTCCGTCTAGGGGCAGGTTGCTTGCGAGGCCTCTTAGTGCGAAGGTTGGTCCTATCAAGGGGTTTGTCCCGGGGAGCAGCGGGATCTACAAAATCTCTCCCTCATTCTATATAGAATATGAAAATCTTTGGGCATTATGGTGACCCGCTTGGCATGGATGGAAAGCAAAAAAAAATCTTCAAAAGAAAGAGCCAAATAGTCCTCTGCGGATTCCTGCAAACATTGCAATGCTCCAGGTGTGAACTTGACATCACTCTGCAGATTATCTCAAGTAATCAGACGAACAGTTATGTGGAAAGGGGCTCTTGGTATCAGGAGCAGGGTGAATCTCTGATATTTCTTAATCTCAGAGCGCCATATGCTCCTGTTACGCCTGGTATGCTATGGAGGATTAACAGCAGGGGTACTAGTGGATACAGTCCCAGGAGAGAAGACATCTCTCTTGTTCTATTTGACCCTAGACATGAGGGCAGTATAGGACGTATTGGTCTTGTACGAGTGTAGACAATAAAAGTAATGAAAGAGAAAGCTAACGGCGCACAAAAGCAATATGTACGGTCGTAAGATTTGAATGATCATAAGATTCTTGAAGCAATCTTCTGAGCTAGATAATTCTCTTTACTACAGAGGTAGGGGCGACATATTCTGATTTTGTGGAGGACAAAGAAATGCATTTCTGCTTTCAATTGTTCCATGAAATGAGTCCTCCTGCTAGAAAGCAAAGATAGCCAGAGGTGGATTTTCTTGTGTCCACATTACTAGCCCAATCAGAATAAGAATAAGTGGTTAATGTCAAAGCATCATATGTATTTCCATTATAACTCAAAGCATATGCATAGTGCTTAGTGGCTTGAATGTATCTTAGTACTCTGAGTAGAGCCTTCCAGTGAGGTAGGCCGGGATTGGACATAAATTGTGATAATGTGCTGACTATATATGCTAGATCAGGTCTGGTGCAGACCATGGCGTACATAATTGATCCGACTATCGACTGATAGGGGTATTTGCACATCTCTTTCTTCTCTGCATCAGTCTTCGGGCACATATCATTTGACAGTTTGAATCCTGGCTCCATAGGCGAGTCTATTGACTTGCAGTTTTCCATGCCATACCTGTAGAGTACACTGGTTAGATACCTTTTTTGACTTAATGTGATACTCCTCCTCACTCTGTCTCTGTTTATCTCAATCCCCAAAAGGAGTGCAGAGGGCCTGAATCAGTCATTTCGAATTCCTTCGACAGAAGAGTCTTCGTCTCATAAAGTAACTAACTCGAATTGTTGATGATCAGTGAGTCATCAATGTATAAAGCTCCTATGACATAGCTTGAGCCTCTGTATTTGAAATAAACATTCGAGTCAGCAGAGTTCGGAATGAAGTCATGCTACAACAAGAATCGATTGATTCTATCAAACCGGACCCTTGGAACTTGCTTTAGCCCGTAGAGAGATTTTTGTAGCTTACATACTTTCTGTTCTTGGCCTTGAAGGACGTAACCTTTAGGTTGCCAGCAATACAAACAAGGATATTGACTCGCTGCTGTTGAAGATATGTAAATATTCTTCAATAGAGAATCCCACTTCAAGAAAATGTGAAATTGTCAACATTGAGGTAATCATTGAACATTTTTGGTGTATTTTTGTTTATCATCATTGTTGAGCGTCTGTACCTTCATCCCATTACTAATCAATTGAATGTATTGTTGACACCCTAGCAAAATGACTCATTTAGTTGTGCGTGGTGTACTCTATAGAATGCGAAATTATTTTTTATGTGGTACAATCTTCAAGAGGATGTTGATGTTTCAATGTAAGTTTTTGTTGTGCTTGTTTTCTGCCTTCAGATAGAGTTGGAGTTGGGGATGGTGCCGGTTCTGTCTCAGAGAATAATACCACTTTTGTTCCTCTCAGCTCGCTGACTACGGCCGTGGCAATTTCAGCCGTCTCCATCATTGTTTCTTCACATTCTTGCATCATTTCATGCAAGCTTTGAAGAGCAATCATCCCATCGAGTAAATTTCCATGATATCTACGCCATGCACCAGTTGAGTCATGAATTTCGGGTGCCTCCATATAATGCAATGTATCCGAGTAAGACTAAACAAAATGGCGTTCTTCTCCATTAGAACCCCGGGTCATGAATTCAACCCTTTCTATAATTAGAGGAGTTCAAAATGTTTACATCTGCATTCCTTCCACAAGAATGGAAATATGAGCGCCAACTACCTATTGGAATGAAAAAATGAGCGGCATTTCCAAATTTGAATCAGGCATACAAGCATGGAGATTGGATTGATCGTACATAGTATATAATATAATCAAATATGAGTATTTTGTTTTGCTTTATAGAATCTGGTCATAGTACCTTGATGCAACTGATTACTCTATTATTTTTTTGATGATGACATTATATCATCTACATGTGGATATCCCTATTGATTTGGCACCTTTGCAAGAGAAGAGGAGACAAAGGAGTTCAAATATTTGCTGAAGATCGTTCTCGTTACAGGGCAGAAGGAAAGAAAAACGTGGATTTGTGGACAGATGGAACATTATATCCACAAGATCCAAGCACTTTGACACATCCCACATTCTCTTCAATAACTCATTTAGTTACATGGATATGCAATGGGCATAGTGGATTACTAGGATATTGTGAAAGATTGCAAAACCATGGAAAACAACTTTATATGAATAAAGTTCATTTTTAGAAAGTGAGTTAATTCGGATATCCTCTTATTGTCAGAATAGAGATTGTGATCTCCAAAAGACGTTAGAAGAAAATGAACAACTTAAAAAAATAAATGAATCATTACAGAAGATAGCAATCAATATCAAATCAGAACTAGAGCAAATGCAATCAGTCTTATAGTCTATTTGTATTGAAAACTTACAATTATTGAAGGATGTAGATTTGGTAAAGAAGAAGGCTGAAAGTAAGAAGCGAAAGCGACAAAGTTGCAAGGATATTCAAACGCTTTCAAAAGGAGGTTATCGAAATATAAGAATCCGTGCATTCAAGTAAGCATATTTTAAATTTTGTAAGTTTTTCAATGACATTTGGATTTAATTTCAGCTATGGTGATATTCTGTTAACTTCTGTTTTTTTTGCAGATCTGCAGTAGTAGCTCCTCGGAATATTAAAGACAATGCTTCACTAGGAATGTCATTGGGCACAATATTGATTACAAATCCACGGAGCGTATCATGATGAACAATAGGATTTAAAATGTAAAGTGTAAAATAGCAGAGTCTTTGATGGTGGACATTCAAAATATTTTAGATAAGACTATAGTTCAGGGTGCTTATGATTTTGCAGGTATTAGTAGGGAAGCATATGCAACAATATTTAAACTAATTAGAGAAGCTTTTAAGCAAGTTCAAATTAAAAAAGTCCCAATCCCTAGGACATATGACTTGAAGAAAGAGAGGGATACATTAAACATAGGTATGCAAAAGATCACTGGAACTCCATTTCATATTGAGGAGGTGTATGAAACTGATGGAAGATCGATATTCTATAATTCATCAAACAATTTATTTGTTGATCTAAATTACTTGCTGAGATACATCGTCACATTCTATGATCTAACCTATGAAAAGGTGAATGACAAAATAATCATAGTACTTAAGTTAGATGAGTCAGAAATTGTGAAAGGGCAGAAGATGGAAAGGGTTATTATAATTCTCATGAATGGTGCTCTATCCCAAACAGAGAACCAAGAAGATTTCAAATTCAGTGTCCAGTCAAAAAATGATATATGGTGGTTGGCAGCGTTTCAGGTAACTAGCCTCATTACTACATTACATTCATTGAATAGTATTAATACATTGTAAACTAAGTATGATTAATTCTTTGGACAGGTGCTGAAAGATGATCATGATATATTATCATGGATATTCTCAAGGACATCTTATCCTAGGATCATCAAGGACCATATGGATGGAGGATTTTTCAATGTTCCAGGAGTTGGAGACTTCAATGTTGAATGGCACTTAGCAGGTGATTTGAAAACATTGAAATGACATGTCTCTCACGGTGCTACATCAAAACACCCTTGTTTGTACTGCATGAAAATGGCAAAAGATGTAACTAGGAGTAAAGAATTACTAGAGAATATGCAGATCCAAACTGGAAGCCTGTGCTGTCTATCCCCTTAAAAAATGGGCATGTTTGCACTCTTCATGCAGAAGTTAGATTAATAGAAAAGATCATTTATCTTCATATACTTTTTGCTTGGAATACTAATCCAACATCATTAGCAAAGGAAGCTATCTCTCGATTAGAAGATGTTTTATTAAAAGCAGGACTCCATAAAGGACATGTCAAAATTCAAAAAGATGAAAAGCTTTCAAGAAAGAATGGGAACATGCCAACTAAGCCAAGCATAGGAGGAGCAAAAGCACGTCGATTTCTATCAAATCATACTGGTAAGGCTTCTAATATTCAACACTCAGTCTGGATAGATATTATTGCTGCCACTTAGGACTTCGAGAAAGACGACAAAACCAGAGTACTAAAATTTGATGTATGGAAAAAGCTTGATAGTATGATTGCTATTTTAAGAAAAGAAAAATACTCTGATATTGATAAGAAAGCTGTCCAAAGGACTTGTGTCGAGTTTGTTAATGCAATATCAAAAGCATGGAGAGAAGATCACATCACTCATTACATGGTTAGTATAAAATTTTCAAAATGCTTTCAAATTTTCATATATATTTAGATTAAACATAAGACTAACATTATGATTTTGACATATGCAGCACATACTAAGAGATCATACAACATTTTTTGCAAATACATATGGAAGCTTGAGTGTATGGTCATCACAAGGGATGGAGAAGTCACACTGGCAAGCACGAGCAGCATTTCATCAAAATACACAATATGGAGGAACCAATGAAAAACAAAAGTACATTTGTCAATTGTTTCAGTGGTTCTACCGCAGAGTTCAGATTCGACATAACAAAGTCCACACAATACAACAAGTTTAGAAAAGCATGCAAGTTCATACAGGAAGAGAAAATTAGATGATTGCTGACTAGAAGATCATCATTGCTGAGTAGAAGATCATCATGATATGTTCAGAATTGCTTTGCAAATTCATTGAACAAGAGAGGAGCAATACCCAATGTAAATGTATTGATTGTATTATACAAAGTGTCAACTATTCATCATCAGATCTTGTATCAGATTCTATGGTAGTATTGTCATGAAGAAATTCTCTGCTAGCGTATGCATCTAATAGATGTGCATTATCCTTATTTCCAATAAGCTCAATATAAGTGGAATACAATGAATAATGAGAGCTCCTTAAAGGAACATTCCCATCAGTAAAGCCTAAAATGTTCAAAACATAAGATCTTTTGACAAAAATGATCTTATTTGTCTTAACAAATTTATGTCCTCCTAGATAAAATGATAAAGCTTTAACTGCCATTATAAGACTCTCCTCGACTAGGCTCAGCTTGGAATGAGCAATACAGATCTCACTCTTCAAGAAATGCCAAAGATAGTGGCCCAGTCCACTGTCCCTCTGGAACGAGGATGCGTATTGTCTAAAACCACCTCGTCTCGCAGCAAAATCATCTATTATGAGAGCATCCTGCAATAGGAAATATGTTAGCAAAAACACATTCAGTGATTGAAAACATTCAAATGCAAGGAAGATTAAACACTTACACATTCTTCATCATCAACAGCAACCAGATCAGGATGATCAATATAATGACCACGTACTGAAGTGGAATTATCAGTGAAATGCATTAATGATGGACGAGAGAAGCCCATCTGGGATTGAAATGCCGTGAATTCTTCATCGGATGGTCTACCTCGTCCATCCTCAGCTATATTTGATAAAGTCTTATTCAGACATTTTTCACCGGTCATAAGACCCTCCTCATCATCAAAATCAATACCAGCAACAAGGTCATCTGTCTCAAAATCTACAAAGTCGGAGAATTCGAAAATTGTGCCGGATAATAAACATAGAACCTCGTCCTCACGATAGTCAAAAAATTTACATAAATCAGCAGTAGTAAAATATACATCGTCATTAATATAATATACATGCAAATTGAAAAGACATTTTAAATCCTCCATAGATTTGGATTCATCATCAGATGTATTTTGGCCAATGAAAGAATCCCAGAGAACATCGATATTTAAATCAATGAAGTCACTTTTTTTATCAGGAGTGTCGATAAGAAAGTGACTGATATCCTTAATGGCTGACTGAATAGAGGAGGGTGCAAAAGGAGGGTCAACAACATGAACTTCATCATCATCTGGGATCTGAACTAAAAGAAAAAGTACGAAACCACTCTGATATTCAACCAATCGACATTTCTTGTTGCAATACGGACACATAGAACTACTTTTGAAAAGATCAAACAATTTGGTGAACATTCTATGCAGTCTATGTCTAAAAGCTGGGAAGAAATGAACAAGATCAGTATAATGCATGTATTGGAGTTGACCTATGGAGAAAACAAGCTTGCTAAGTATATCTCTGAATCTGACATAATGTTCATAAAATATGTCAGAATTTGGTTGTGTAGTCCTGAAAACATGTAGATATGTTCTGAATAGGCTGTGGAAGTAGTTCAGATTTTCAATAATCCCAAATTCACTCAGAAATGAACTCAAGCCTGATTCTTGTGAGGATGATGAGGAAGAGGCCATGGCAGTAGCGTGAATATCGCACTTGTGCGCGCGGGAGAACTGAACCAAAACTAATTATCAAAATGGCACAGAAGATGGATATGTACGGCAGACAAATATAGAGTATCGCACTTGTGCGCGAGTAGGTATACTTGCAAGCAAACGGATAGCAATGAGCGCGCACAAAAGCGATATGTCGCGAATTTTGAGAATGCAAAAGGTAAAAAATTATTCGGTTTCCATGCCATTTATACTAAATTTTTGCACGTGTGGTCAATGGACTTATGACACATGTCTACTTTCAATTCGACAACAGGTGCAGACAAGTGTGAGTTGACACCTGCACATGTGTGAAATGACACCTAGACACGTGTCGTGTGTTCATTTGATTTCTCATAAACACGTGTCGCTCTTGCATTCGATCATACAAATTCCACACGTGTAGTGTGATAGGGTGACATGTGTCGCTCTCGCATTTGTTCGTACAACTCCCACACGTGTGACAGGACGTTCTTTTGCACGTGCGAACCCCCTATAAAATCACAAATTTCAATGAATTTCTTTCACTTTTTTTTTGCTCCGCATATCGCATTTGTGCGCGCCCTTCACAATCAAAATTCCTCCTACTACCTTCCATGCGCACAGGTCCGATACGTCTGCCTACGTGTCACCCCATATCGCACTTGTGCGTCTTTCCTCAAATCTAATCATTCTTCCTGATATTCGGCTCGCATAGGTCCAATATACCGTAGATTCTGTCCGTACATAGCGGTCCTCTGCGAGTTCTTTATCATCCCTTCCTTCTCATCCTAACCTTCACGCACAAGTTCGCTATCACATAGTTCACGCCCATGGATAGGAGAAAGCAGACAAGGAGAGACTTCTTCTCTCCTGGCTCATTGTTGTAAAGCTACCTTTACAAGCTTTACTTCCGGCGCCGCTCCCGGCACCACTGTGACCAGAATCCAGCCGGCGCCAAGTTCCTATGGCTGAAAATCTTTGATCGGTTCTAGCGGAGTCCAGAGAGCTCAGATCGATGTGCAATCGCCTCACACGATCTAGGCATGATTAAAGGAAACATGGGGATCAATAAAATCTAGAGAGAGCAAATGACTTTCTAGAAAGAGAAAATCCTAGAGAGAGAAAAACGTGCTTTACCAGCTTGGGTAGAGTGCTTGGTATGAGGGGGGGTGCCGAATCACACCAATACTATAGGGGAGTGCGAGTTGCGACTCAGGGCGAGCTCCAACCAAGTCTCAGTCTCCCTTGCTGGAATGTTGTCATGGCCCTCGCCTTGGCATGCTAGCGCCCCGGAGACTAGGGTCGGTCACACACTTGAAATATAACCTTCTCAGATTTATCAATAAAGTGGGATTTTTCTCAAACTGACTCTGATTACCTTCTAGGTTTCAGTGTTCGGTAAAAGCGCCAGTTGTAAGGCCGCTTCCAAATTTTTAAGTTGGCACATAGCTGAGGGTCGTATCCCGGAATGCCAGCGGTATGCCGTCGGGACCACTCGGTCCGTGGCGCCAGCGGTATGCTGTCGGGCCATTTGGTCCAGGAACTGGTTGTTTCCATATCTGTCGCGGCTTGTGGTTCTGAGTGTTCCTTGCATGAACGTGAATGGGTTAAGCTCTTGGGGAACGGGCTCTAACCTGTCGACTGAGTTGGATGGCTTGCTTGGGTGGAAGTTATCTGTTTATGGCTGTCCAGTCTGGCGTGGCGCCAGGTCGGCTTCCAGCGCTCGTGACGAAGCTTTCAGTTGGTTAAGTCTGATGTAAGTCAGACCACTTGCTTGGATTGTATGTTACTCGTTTGTAACGAAGCTTCGAGTTGGTTAAGTTTGATGTATGTCGGGCGGCTTGCTTGGAGGGAAGTCACCCACATTGGGACCCCCGATCTAGCATGGCGCCAGGTTGGATCTCAATGTTGGTTTTCAGGAACTTCAAGTTGGTTAAGTCTGATCGTTGTTGGCGAGTTGGCTGCTTGTATGTCAAGTGAGTTTGGATGGCAAGAGTTGAAGGCTGGGAGGCTAAGTCGTGGTTCCCGGCTCCCTTTGGGATGCCTGCGCTACATGTGGTATCAGAGCCGACTGGCCGGTCAGCTATGCGGATCTCACAAAAATGGCCACGGTTTGGGGTTCATCAAGACAACTGTTGTGCAAGGTGCTGCCCACAATGTAAGCACGGGTGCGTCCATGGTCGGGGTGGTTGGCAGAACGGGGGACTTGATGAGTCAAGGTGCTGCCCTTGAGGTGTAAGCACGGTCAGTTCTCGCGGTTCGGGCCTGGCGCTGTCTGCACGTAGGACGGATGAGGCAAAGTGCTGCCTAGGGAGGTGAAAGCACGGTCTGTACCTTGTGGGGTGCGGGGCGACATATTCGAACTGTACGGGTTAACCATTGATATAGAGATGCTGCTCGAATTCGGGTGTAAAACACGGGTGGTTAGCTGCTAGTGCGGGATAGCTGCCGATCGTTTAGCTATAAGGGCTATCGACCAAAAAGTGGTGGGGCGTGACTGAGGCAATGTGCTGCTTAATGGTGAAAGCACGGATAGTTGGAGGGGTGTCCTATGTGGGCTGATTCCGTGATCGACTTGTATGGGCGTGACCAGGCAAAGGTCCGTTGGCAGGACCATCTCAAAGGGGGACCTTGTCTTTGTTACTTGTTAGTAAACCTGCCTGAGTGTCTTACTTGTATGTATTCGTGGTGAGTCTTAGTACTCGTGCTTTGCCTGGTTTGCATGATTGCTTGTGATACAAGGAGCTGATGGCTCGAGAAGGAACCTTTTCTTTTGAAGGCTGATACCATCAAACAAAGAGGACTACAAAATCTGTGGGGCAGATTTGCAGTTCAAGTACTCGCACGTGAACGACAACGAAACGACTCAATGTTTGCAAAGGATGGATGGCTAGCCTATTTCTTGGGTTAGTTTCATTTGCGACAACGCCCACAAGATGCAAGCAGGAAGTCAAAAGTTGGAAAGGGCAATTTCAGGGGACATCTAGTATGGAGCAGTTGGTCTTTATTTTGGGACGGCCACCTTCGGAACTGAAACTCACTGAGCATGGGTGATATCCAGTATCAGTTGGGTTTTTCCTCACAGGGGAAAGACTAGGATCCTCTTCAGAGATTGGCAACAAGTTGGATCGAGCCATAATCCTAGCAGATGGGAAGCAAAGTGTTGGAAAGGCTTTTTGTCCGAAGAACTTTACTCTAAGACCAATCAGCTGATTTTATAAGTGGAGGGGAACTATCACACACACCTCTCTCTTGGGGCAAAGTTTGAATGAAGGTTGATCAAAATGGGGGCAAATTCAAGGTGACCTAGCCATACTCACACGAGGAGACTGGCGAACTTTGGACCTAATAAGTTGACAAGTTTTTGTTGTGGAAAGGAAAGATTGTTATAGGCTTTCTCTGGACCAGCAATGATGAGAAAACATATGAGTACGCTGGCTTGTGTTACGTGTAAGGCAGCTGATCAATGAAGGAACTGTGAAAGTTGAGTCTTGCATGAGAGACTTGGTATTTCGAACGGACGCTAAGGGACAGTTCGCATTGAGATCGGACTAGTGCAAACTCTGGGTGCATGTGTCTGATTCAAAGAGATCTACTTGAAGCCAAGCTCGATGTACACTTCTTGTTTTGATTGTGAGGCAACTGACCAGTGATGGAATTGTGAAAGTCAAGTTTTGCACGACGGACATGGTGCTTCAAACAAACGCGAAGAGATAGTTCGGATGTGGATCAAACTGGTGCGACTCTTTGGCTTTCCACGAGGTCAATCGTTACATTTGGGCTGATTCAAAGAGCTACTTCAAGCTAAGTGAGAGGTGCATTGCGGAGTACTCAATCTTTGCCTACCTTAAAGAGCCAAGATGGAAAAGTATCAAGATCAGGCTGGGACAAGGAGAGAAATCAAGGTGCAGAAGCAACAAGGCACGGAGTGGACCATAAAGTGGGCAATCAAACGATAAATCCTTTGGCTCAGGGAGCCCTGATACCTGTGCGAAACTGAACAAATCTGGACTCAGGGAGCTCAACACAAAGTGCATCAAGGACAAATCAGGAGCTCAAAGGAGTTCCAAAGTCGAAAGTCAGAAGCGACAGGGGCGAACATTTCAAAGAAAGGCCTCTGTCACCAGTTAATAAGGTTTTTGGGTTTTACGAAAGCGATATCAAATCTACGCTTTTCCCAGACAAAGATATATTTTCAAGTTATGTAATCTTTCAGTACAAAGAGCGGAGCCTCCGACTTGTGGTGTGCCAGCTTCAATGTTAATAAAAAGTGGCCAGTAAATTGAGTACTGTGCCAAGTAGCTTAAATGTATAGTTATTTTAATTGGGAGACACCTTTACTTTAGTATGACATCTGATGAGGACATCAAATTTTATAAAGGTGGGGTGGATGTTGTAAAGCTACCTTTACAAGCTTTACTTCCGGCGCCATCGGCGCCTGCTATGTCCCCGACGCCAGCAGCGCCCCTGCTGCGCCCGGCGCCAACAGCGCTGGCGCCGCTCCCGGCGCCACTGTGACCAGAATCCAGCCGGCGCCAAGTTCCTATGGCTGAAAATCTTTGATCGGTTCTAGCGGAGTCCAGAGAGCTCAGATCGATGTGCAATCACCTCACACGATCTAGGCATGATTAAAGGAAGCCTGGGGATCAATAAAATCTAGAGAGAGAAAATGACTTTCTAGAAAGAGAAAATCCTAGAGAGAGAAAAACGTGCTTTACCAGCTTGGATAGAGTGCTTGGTATGAGGGGGGGTGCCGAATCACACCAATACTATAGGGGAGTGCGGGTTGCGACTCAGGGCGAGCTCCAACCAAGTCTCAGCCTCCCTTGCTGGAATGTTGTCATGGCCCTCGCCTTGGCATGCTAGCGCCCCGGAGACTAGGGTCGGTCACACACTTGAAATGTAACCTTCTCAGATTTATTAATAAAGTGGGATTTTTCTCAAACTGACTCTGATTACCTTCTAGGTTTCAGTGTTCGGTAAGAGCGCCAGTTGTAAGGCCGCTTCCAAATTTTTAAGTTGGCACATAGCTGAGGGTCGTATCCCGGAACGCCAGCGGTATGCCGTCAGGACCACTCGGTCAGTGGCGCCAGTGGTATGCTGTCGGGCCATTTGGTCCAGGAACTGGTTGTTTCCATATCTGTTGCGGCTTGTGGTTCTGAGTGTTCCTTGCATGAATGTGAATGGGTTAAGCTCTTGGGGAACGGGCTCTAACCTGTCGGCTGAGTTGGATGGCTTGCTTGGGTGGAAGTTACCTGTTTATGGCTGTCCAGTCTGGCGTGGCGCTAGGTTGGCTTCCGACGCTCATGATGAAGCTTTCAGTTGGTTAAGTCTGATGTAAGTCAGACCACTTGCTTGGATTGTATGTTACTCGTTTGTAACAAAGCTTCGAGTTGGTTAAGATTGATGTATGTCGGGCGGCTTGGTTGGAGGGAAGTCACCCACATCGGAACCCCCGATCTAGCATGGCGCCAGGTTGGATCTCAATGTTGGTTTTCAGGAACTTCAAGTTGGTTAAGTCTGATCGTCGTTGACGAGTTGGCTACTTGTATGTCAAGTGGGTTTGGATGGCAAGAGTTGAAGGCTGGGAAGCTAAGTCGTGGTTCCCGGCTCCCTTTGGGATGCCTGCGCTACACTCATCCTCATCTCCTGTGGTTGCCATCACACCACCTGCTAGACCTAGAATGCGGAACCGCAGTAGGTGGCTCCCTGAGATACGCAAATATCAAAGGTCAACAGCTCTGTTGATCCCAAGAGCTCCATTCTACCGTGCTGTCCGGAACATAACAAGAAATGATCTCGAACAGCACGTTAGATTCACATCGAGTGCTCTTCAGTGCCTTCAGGAGGCTGCTGAAGACTATATTAGTCTTTTTTTTTAGGGTTCTTTTTTGCTTGCCATCCATACCAAGAGGGTTACCATAATGCCCAAGGATTTTCAACTTCTGATGAGAATGAGGGATAGGTACTGTAGGTTACATGTATCTCAGCCTGCTACTCTTAGATCAACTCCTGTAGATAGGACTCATCTTCCTACGAAGCGTCCTAGGAAGCAGACAGCCCCCAAGCGTGCTCCTAAGAAAGTGAAGCCTATCCCAGAATCCATTGTAGATAATGCTGCTATTGATAATGCTGTAAATATAGCTACCTCTGTTTTGGATACTCCTATAATTGTTGTAGATACTACACATCCATCTCCTCCTCCTCCTCCCAATTTCTATACATATATAGATTCAGATGATTATCTTAAATTTGAGAAAGACATATCGGATGCTATAGATACAATTGGTACTCCTTTTTGTTTTAGACTAGAAGAACTTGATTTTAGTATTAATTTTAGAGTTCTAGATTGTCTGGATCTCAAAGACAGACGAGCTTCGATCCTGTGATAGAGTCCGGACTGACACTCTTGCAATTTGACATTGAGCATTTTGAAATCAATATTCTAATGAAATATTTTCAATCTAATTCATTCTGTTTCATAATTGATTTCTTGTGTGCTGAATTATTTTGCAGTCACCCTAGCAAAATGATTCATTCAGTTGTGGGTGGTACACATTGTACAATGCCAAGCTGTTTTTTGAGTGGTTCATCCTTCAACAAGATGTTGATATTTCTAAGGTAATAAATTTTGTTTATTCTTATTTTGGAATTATGATTAGTTTTCTATTCTGGTGATGTTGTTGGCCATTACTAATACATGAATGTTCTATTTTGTAGTTTACACTTCCTGAGTACACATCAAGCCATGTGTACAGATTTAGACAAGAAATTATCCTGAGTATACTGGCTAGGGCAAGGCTTCAGTCTCCCGTTATTGATGATGGTGCAAAGGATGATGTAGTTGTACTAAATTAAGATAAAAAAAATATAGATAGCATAGAACAAAAATACATGTATAGACTTCATAGAAAAATATACATTGATAGTTTATGAATTTGGGAGCACAAAATACATGTACAGATGCCTAACTTGGGCTTTCATTTATTGAATAAAAGGGTGTATACACAGATGTTTACTAAAGTTTATTTGAAGCTATTGTTCTCCCACAATGGTGATTGTTGTAGGTAGATCTTTGCAGCACATTATCAGCTCCTGTCTTTTTCTCGTCTGTGACATGGCAAATATTAATGAATGTGCAATTGTAAATGATGACATTTTCTATTATTTTGTTCTATTTTGAAATGGCAATAAACATAAAGTACTTACGAGTCTTCCGTTGATGATAAATCTGAAATATGTTGGTAGATTGGTTTGTAATAGCATGAGCTCTGTTCTGATAAAATCAAGCTTCCACTGCTCTTCCACCTCAATCATAGTCAAATATTCCTCATTGTAGATAATGCTTATCTCCATTCGGTTTGTGTGACCATTTAGTTCAAAGTCTTGATCCAGTGGTAGCCATGTACCTTCAATTTTCTTGTATCTTTGGTAGCTAAATGTGAGACTGAGCATTTGCTTTTCGATATGATAATGAAAGATCATTGAGGACTTTTTAATCCTGCATTCTATGTCATTATTTGTTTTACTATCCCAGCCTTGATCCATGAGATCTGACAAAGTCTCATCTGATAAATCCTTGCAAACAAATAAAGTTGGTGTCCTACGAACACTAGCACTCGAGAAAAAATCAACAAATGTATGCAATGAGATAAACCAACTTAGGTGAACAATTTTTGAGCCTGTGCTTATCTTCATAGCATTTTTAATATCAACGAGTAGCTTGCATCTCAAGGATTCAGAAACAATGCTGTCAGGAGTAGGCCGCTCATCACTTTAAAATCTAGTCAATGGAATTGCTTCGAGCTTGCCAAAACCTCCATCTGTTTGTGGCGTATATAAAGATTCATAAAAATAGATACCACAATCTGCAAGTTCCTTTGGACTTCTTCCTCTGTATTGTAGCTTTCCAACATCAGAGTGAATCACGTCTAATATTCCTGCAAGTGATTGTGCAGGCTCCCATTCACTTATGCATGATGGATATAAATCTAAAAGAAAAAAACAATGTTGAAGCATTTAAATCATAATCTGAAGAGCATCAATAAAGGAAATCACCTATGATTGCTGTAGAGTGCATATGTTTTGATATACTTACAATTACATTTTTGATGATCATGAGGATTGATATCATGTACTTTGATTTCTGAATGCATATATACATGTTGCACTAAGACTTCTGATATCGATTGACCTCCCGGGGTAGTCTTAAACTCCAAAATTTTTGCTTTCCAATAAGATTTCTAAGTCATTTTTGCTCTTTTCTTTTGTCGAAAATTGCCCTTTGATGATGGATGCAGCGATACCCATGAGTTCTTCGTATATTTTGTTGGCTTCCAGTTATCAGCTTCATCTTTCTCATTGTAAAGAATCACAGAATCGATTGTAGATCTGGGTCTCCTCGCCTTTGCTATTTTCAAAGCTTGGGCGCCCAAAATCTCTCTGATATGTTACTTAATTTTAAGTTTTCGTATCACATTTAATCTAATGTGAATGCCAACATAGTCACAGTTACTGCGTACACCATATTTTATGTAACTGTACATACTATATTTCTATAACTGTAACTAGTATAGTTAGAAAATTTCATTATACTAACCAACATAGTAAAGTAAATTTAACTTGAGATATTGACGTCGGGCAGATTAGCACGTGTCGGGCAGGAAGAAGAATCCAATGGGATACGTCCATGCTGCCCGGACACAAATTTCAAAGTTTTCTATATTGCATTTTTATTTTTTAGTTAATTTGAACTACGTTACGTAGATTTCAAATTTGTGCATTTTGATTGGGCCTGGTGACGGTCGAAACTAAAGAAAAAAAATAAAAGTATCTTTACAAAGGGTCTTTTTGATATTGAGAACTCCTCTAATGCAACATGGTTTCAGACATTATAATTGCCCGCACCACACCTATAGTTTCATCCTCCATAAAAAATCCAGACTCACCAACCGATACTTTGGAGACAACGGTGAAGACTTTCATGTATTGCCCGCTGGAACTAGGCTTTTGAACAATTTTCCATGCCTTTGTAAAGAAAATTGGATTCACATCACCAATGGGCATGAGGACAGTCTCTTCTGTTGCGTAGAAAGACGCTTATCATATAAAAAACATTCATATAAAGATGCAACCAGTCATACATCCTGCGATGCATGCCATAAAGACAAGATGTCCCTTACACCTTTTATAAAGGACTCCTTTAGGATGATAGAATTCTTGGAGTTGATACATTCGGACATCTGCGGACCTCTTGACGTGATTTTTTTGATGTAAGTTTTTGTTGTGCTTGTTTTCTGCCTCCAGATAAAGTTGGAGCTGTCGATGGTGCCGGTTCTGTCTCAGAGAATAATACCACTTATGTTCCTCTCAGCTCGCTGACTACGGCCGTGGCAATTTCAGCTGTCTCCATCATTGTTTCTTCACGTTCTCGCACCATTTCATACAAGTTTTGAAGAGCAATCATCCCATCGAGTAAATTTCCATAATATCTACGCAATGCACCAGTTGAGTCATGAATTTTGGGTGCCTCCGTATAAGGCACTGTATCCGAGCAAGAAAGAACAAAATGGCATTCTTCTCCATTAGAACCTCGGGTCATGAATTCAACCCTTTCAATCAACATGGTTTCAAACATTATAATTGTGAAAAACTCAGATCCAAAAGATGCTAAAGTTTCATAAAGATCTTGGCCATGGAAGTTATGCACATCTAGATTGAAAAAATGATAGAAATTGTGATGTTAAGCATACTAAACATCAACTAAACATCAAAATCTGATCATAAGCTTCCACAAACAGAAACTTGCTGTCCCTGTCCGTACTTCAGAGCCTACAACCTGCATTTCACACGTGTGAAGCCATAGCAACAAAGAAATCACAATTCTAGTGGCTAGAATGCAAGATATGAACAAAAAGTGAGAGAGAAGAAGATGGATCTTCAAAGAGCATAACATTCATTCAATAGAATGAAAATGAGATGTGTACATACTCGTGGAGATGGCTATTTATAGCAGCCATAGTGCCTCTTGGCCACTTGTCTTATGATAGGCTAAAATTGGGGTCCAATAGGATTCACCCATATACCTAGAAATTTGGTCAAATAGGAATGCACCAAATTATGAGCCAATAGAAGAGCTCCACACTCGACCTCCTCTAATTAATGTGACCTCAAAAGTAGTGTACACATACTTTGGGCCTCTACATACATGTATGAACCTATCTCTAACTTTTATTTGGCCATAGGCCTACAAAATCTCAAGTTAGGAAAATACTACTAGTTGACAATTTTTCACACTCCCTCTTCAACTAGTTTTAGCATAGATTTAGAAAGTACACCAAGACTTGTTCTATGCTTGAAAAATAAGTCCTTTCCCAATGCTTTGGTAAAGATATCAGCCACACATTCCTTTGATGGGACATGTTCAAGCTTGATCTCTTTTGCCAACACTTGTTCTCTCACAAAATGGTAAGCCACCTCGATATGTTTGCTCCTTGCATGGAAAACCGGATTGCTTGCTAGACTTTGGGCTGAAAGGTTGTCACAAAAGATGATTGGACTCTCTGAAAAATCCAGCAAATGAAGCTCCATAATCATCCTCTTGATCCACACCATCTCCTTTGTGCATGATGTCAAAGCTTTGTACTCGGCCTCACTAGAAGAAAGTGATATAGTTGCTTGTTTCTTCGACATCCATGAGATAGCTCCATCACCTATGAAAATAGCATGTGCATTTATGGATTTTCTATCCATAAGGTCTCCTGCAAAATCTGAATCTGAAAAACCAAATAAGTTAGGTGATGAGCCTCTATAAACAATGCCAAAATCTTTTGTTCCCGAGATGTATCTCAAGATCCTCTTTCCTAGTTTCCAATGTTCTATGCTAGGATCTTGCATGAATTGGCTTAATCTACCAACACAATAAGATAAATCAGGTCTTGTGATGGTTAGATATATAAGAGAACCTATTAGCTTCCTATAGAGAGTAATGTCCTCGAAGGATCTTTCATTACCTCTTATAGTTAGCTTTACATGTGATTCCATAGGTGTATCAATAGGATTTGCATCTACCATATGAAATCTATTGAGAATAGAAATAGCATACTTCTCTTGTGAAATAAAAGTGATTTGAGAAGTTCTAATTACTTCTATTCCTAAGATATAGCTCAAAAGACCAAGATCATGCACTTCAAATTCCTTTTTTAGTGCTTTCTTGATATCTTCTATATCTTCCTTGTTCCCTCCACTTAAAATAATGTCATCCACATAAATTAGAAGGATTGTAACATCATTAGCACTAATTCTAAAGTAAAGTGAATGATCATACTCACTCATAGTGAAGTTTTGAGAAAGTAGAAAAGAGTTAAGCCTAGCATACCAACTCCTTGGTGCTTGCTTAAGACCATACAAACTTTTTTGTAGAAAACACACATGATTAGGCTTGCTATGAGAAACATAGCTCTCGGGTTGCTCCATGTAGACTTCCTCTTCAAGATCACCATTCAAGAAAGCATTAGAAATGTCTAATTGCCAAAGATCCCATCCATAAAGAGTTGCAAGGGAAATGATTACTCTTATGCTCACCATCTTTGCCACGGGTGCAAAGGTTTCCTCATAGTCAATGCCATGCTCTTGAGCATAACCTTTAGCCACCAACCTTGCCTTGAACTTGTTGATAGATCCATCTTGATTTGTCTTTACCTTGAAGATCCATTTGCATCCAATTGCACTTTTGCCCTTTGGAAGCTCCACCAATCTCCATGTGTTGTTCTTCATAAGTGCTTCAAACTCAAGATCCATTGCTTGGATCCATTCCTCTTTTTGCCTTGCTTCATCTACACATGAAGGTACATCAAAAGAAGTTAGGAAAGCATAGTTGGATCCATCCACCACTTGCTTACCTTTGCCATCATAAGTGAGCCTTGAGGGTTTCACTTTATGCCTTGGAGTTCTCCTTGGAATTTGACTTGAAGAGGCTTCTTCAACATCCACATCCAATGTGTCATCAACTCCATTGTCATCAAGCACATTAGTTGCAACAACACCATCATCACTTGAAACAACTTTTGGAATGTTACCTTCATCAAAAATGACATCCCTACTTGTGAACACTTTCTTGATTGAAGGAACATAAATCCTATATGCTTTGCTTACTTCACTATAACCAACAAAAATGCCCTTTCTTGAAGATGGATCCTCCTTAGTTCTATCATCAAGAGTAATGTTGAAGTAGCAAATGCATCCAAAAGTTCTTAGAAACTTGACATTAGGCTTCGTACCAAACAAAGCTTCAAAAGGGGTTTTTCCTTCCAATACAACACTTGGCCATCTATTGCATAGGAAATTTGCACACAACAAAGCATCACTCCAAAAAGGTTTAGGAAGATTAGCATTCAATCTCATTGCCTTTGCACTCTCACACAAGGTTCTATTCTTCCTCTCGGCCACTCCATTTTGTTGTGGTGTTCTTGGACATGTGTACTCCCTCTTGATCCCATGCTCATCGCAAAAGGCTTTGAATTTGTTAGAAATGTATTCACCACCATTGTCGCTCCTCAAGCATTTGATTTTGGTTGTAAATTGAGTCTCAATAGCAACTTTGAACTTGACAAACACATCAAACACCTCATCCTTGCTCTTTAGTAGATAAACCCAACAAAATCTACTAAAATCATCAATGAAAGTTACATACATCTTAGCACCTCCATTGCTAATTGTAGTAACACCATGAATATCCGAATGCAAGAGAGAAAAAGGCATCTTAGATCTAGATATAGATCTAGTATATGGCAATCTATGTGATTTAGACAAAGCACATTCTTCACAAACATGATTCAAGCAAGTAAGAGACTTGGGAAGTCCCCTTACTACCTCCTTTTTGGCTATTACCTCCAAGGCCTTGTAGTTGAGATGTCCCATCCTTTTATGCCATACCTCTTGAATTGACATTTGTTCATTTGCCATGCATCCAACTTGGTTAGCAACAACACATGCATCAAGCTTGAACAATTTCCCTTGCCTTTTCCCTTTTGCAATGATACTACACCCCTTTTTGATCAAGCAAGCATCACCATCAAACTCAACTTTGAATCCTTTGTCAAGCATTTGGCTTACACTAAGTAAGTTCTTGGTAATGGATGGAATGAGCAAAACATCTTTCAATTCTATATTCCTATTTGTAGAAAGTGAAATAGGAATTGTGCCAATCCCCTTGATTGCACACTCACCATCATTTGCGGTATAGATTACCTTCCTATCACCATCAAATGCCATTAAAGATGAAAAATACTCTTTATGATATGTCATATGAGAAGTGGCTCCACTATCAATCCACCAAGGATCAATGTCTCCATGATTAGCCAACAAGCAAGATGACATAACAAAAGCATCATTTGAAAGAAGCTCATCCCCACCCTCATCAATAGTTAGATTGGTTTGCTTTTCCCCTTGATCCCTCTTTTTCTTAAAACAATCACTAGCAAAATGCCCTTTGACTCCACAATAGAAACATTTTAGCTTAGATCTATCCTTCTTTTTGCCAAAAGTAGAGTGCTCACCTTGGTCTTGCCCTTTAGACCAATTGCTTTTACCTTTGCCCTTGAACTTGCCTTTAGAGAACATTGCCTCCTCTTCTCCTCCTTGAGATGTAGAAGATGCTCCCACTCTTGCTTGCAACCTGAATTCTTCAGCCAACAAGACCTCTTGCAAGTCTCCAACACTTGGTAAACATTTTTGGATAGCATAACTTTGAACAAGATTAGCATGATCATCCAACAAGCCATTGAGAATCACTTGAACAAGCTCCTCATTATTTATGCCATCATTAATGCATGCTAACTCATCATTCAATGCTTTAACTCTCAAAACAAAAGCATGTCCATTCTCACTCTTCTTTTGCATACAAGAAAAGATTTGCCTTCTTAAAGTCAACACTCTAGAAGTAGACTTGGATTCATAAACCTTCTTCAAGGCTTCCCAAGCTTCACTAGATGATGTGCACTTACCAACCTCTTTGATAAGCTCATTTGTCACATTCATCTTGATCATGTGAAGGGCTTTCTTTGCCCTCTTGTCATACCTCAATTGTTCTTGAGGTGCCAAAGGTCTCTCCTCCACACCTACAACAATATCCATCAACTCATTCATCTCAAGCAAAGACTCCATCCTTACTTTCCAAGTAGAATAGTTGAGGGAGGTAAGCCTATCATTGCTTTCCAACATGTAGCCTCCATTTGTAGCCATGTTGCAATGATTGATCTCTGATCTTTGACCTGTTCCAATGCACTAAGCACTCTCTTGAATCAACAAATGAAACACAAGAAGAAATCACAAAGATTTGGAACCTAAAACCTTACTTTTTCTCTCTTTTCCTCACTTTTTCCTTAATTTTAGCCACTAGTTTTATGATTTCTTGATCAAACCAAGACCAAACCTCAATATACTTGCTTTTCCCTCACTCCTAAGATTGAAATACACTCTTGAATCATTCAGCAAACTGAAAATCAGAGGGTTACATCAATTTTGAAGTTTTTGACATGAAGAAGCAAGAAATTGAATCAAAAAACTATATGCTAGAATGGAAAACTAATAGGATCTTGTTGGATCTTGCATCTCCCTCTTTCCAAAACAATTTTTGTCTCCTTATTCTGATAAGTATAGAGGGAATTCGCCCTACTTCAATTGAAATGCATACAAATGATGTTTTGATCACAAAGATCCAATTTCTACACATAAATCAACAAGATTTTTAGCTAGAAACTTGATTGGAATGCTACAAAAGCAAACTCGCCCACAAATCTCTTCTAAATCTGGCAAAACCTGCACATTTGGCCGCCTAATGCTCTGATACCATGTGAAAAACTCAGATCCAAAAGATGCTAAAGTTTCATAAAGATCTTGGCCATGGAAGTTATGCACATCTAGATTGAAAAAATGATAGAAATTGTGATGTTAAGCATACTAAACATCAACTAAACATCAAAATCTGATCATAAGCTTCCACAAACAGAAACTTGCTGTCCCTGTCCGTACTTCAGAGCCTACAACCTGCATTTCACACGTGTGAAGCCATAGCAACAAAGAAATCACAATTCTAGTGGCTAGAATGCAAGATATGAACAAAAAGTGAGAGAGAAGAAGATGGATCTTCAAAGAGCATAACATTCATTCAATAGAATGAAAATGAGATGTGTACATACTCGTGGAGATGGCTATTTATAGCAGCCATAGTGCCTCTTGGCCACTTGTCTTATGATAGGCTAAAATTGGGGTCCAATAGGATTCACCCATATACCTAGAAATTTGGTCAAATAGGAATGCACCAAATTATGAGCCAATAGAAGAGCTCCACACTCGACCTCCTCTAATTAATGTGACCTCAAAAGTAGTGTACACATACTTTGGGCCTCTACATACATGTATGAACCTATCTCTAACTTTTATTTGGCCATAGGCCTACAAAATCTCAAGTTAGGAAAATACTACTAGTTGACAATTTTTCACAATAATTGCCCACACCACACCTATAGTTTCAACATCCTCCATCGAAAATCCAGGCTCGCCAACCGATACTTTGGAGACAACGACGAAGACTTTCATGTATTGCCCGCTAAAACTAGGCTTCTGAACAATTTTCCATGCCTCTGTAAAGAAAATTGGATTCGCATCACCAACGTGCATGAGGACAGTCTCTTCTGCTACGTAGAAAGACGCTCATCATATAAAAAAAATATTCGTATAAATATGCAACCAGTCAGACATCCTGCGATGCATGCCATAAAGACAAGATGTCCCGTACACCCTTTATAAAGGACTCCTTCAGGATGATAGAATGCTTGGAGTTGATACATTCGGACATCTGCGGACCTCTTGACGTGATTTCTGTACTCTCTAAAGTCCTGTATGTACCAAATTTATCTACGAATCTGCTCTCTGTAAGCAGAATCACAGATCTAGGAAATAGAGTAGAATTTGAATGTGATCAGTGCAAAGCAGTTGATAGGACAGGCAAGATCCTAGCACTCAGAAAGAGGCATGGATACTTGTAAAATTAAGTCATTGCTTTTCTGCCTCTGTGTGTGTGTGTGTGTGTGTGTGTGTGTGTGTGTGTGTGTGTGTGTGTGTATTTACATAATGTACTGGAGCTCAGGATTTGAGACGAACTCAAATGATTCGTGTTCTGATGATGCGAATTCTAAAGAGTCAAATTCGGGTGTGTTGGAGTGATGCTTAATTCCAACACCCCCCCCCCCCCCCCCCCCTTAAGCTTAACTCCTAGGATCATGAAAATAAATAGAGCAACCTACATAATATAACATGCTTTTCTCTTGACAGAGGCTTAGTCAAGATATCAGCCAACATACTGGCCGTAGGACAGTAACTTAATTTGACATGTTTATTTTGAACTTTCTCTCTAAGAAAATGAAATTGAACTTCAATATGTTTAGTTCTAGAGTGAGTTTGTGGGTTCACAGATAGAGCAATGTAGCTCTGATTGTCGCAATAGAGTATAGTTGGACTGATTTGAATGATCATAAGATCCTTGAAGCAATCTTCTGAGCCAGATAATTTCCTTTACTACAGAGGTAGGGGCGACATATTTTGATTCTGTGGAGGACAAAGAAATGCATTTCTGCTTTCGATTGTTCCATGAAATGGGTCCTCCTGCTAGAAAGCAAAGATAACCAGAGGTGGATTTTCTTGTGTCCACATTACCAGCCCAATCAGAATAAGAATAAGTAGTTAATGTCAAAGCATCATTTGTATTTCCATTATAACTCAAAGCATATGCATAGTGCTTAGTGGCTTGAATGTATCTTAGTACTCTGAGTAGAGCCTTCCAGTGAGGTAGGCCGAGATTGGACATAAATTATCATAATGTCCTGACTATATATGCTAGATCAGGTCTGGTGCAGACCATGGCGTACATGATTGATCCGACTATCGACTGATAGGTGTATTTGCACATCTCTTTCTTCTCTGCCTCAGTCTTCAGGCACATATCCTTTGACAGTTTGCATCTTGGCTCCATAGGCGAGTCTATTGACTTGTAGTTTTCCATGCGATTCCTGTAGAGTACACTGGTTAGATACCTTTTTTGACTTAATGTGATACTCCTCATCACTCTGTATCTGTTTATCTCAATCCCCAAAAGGAGTGCAGAGGGCCTGAATCAGTCATTTCGAATTCCTTCGACAGAAGAGTCTTCTTCTCATAAAGTAACTAACTCGAATTGTTGATGATCAGTGAGTCATCAACGCATAGAGCTACTATGACATAGCTTGAGCCTCTGTATTTGAAATAAACATTCGAGTCAACAAAGTTCGGAATGAAGTCATGCCACAACAAGAATCGATTCATTCTATCAATCCGGACCCTTGGAACTTGCTTTAGCCTATAGAGAGATTTTTGCAGCTTACATACTTTCTGTTCTTGGCCTTGAAGGACGTAACCTTTAGGTTTATATATATATTTTTTTTTCTTCTTGTATATATTCATTCAGAAAGGCAGTCTGAACATTTTTTTGGTGTATTTTCAAATCTTCGACAGCTACGAAGGCAAATAAAGATCAAATTGATTGAAGTCTTGCTACTGAACTATATGTCTCAGAGTAGTCAATCCCATAAGTCCGTTCGTATCCTTTGATGACTAGACAAGCTTTCCATTTGGCTACTAAACCATCTGGATTGAGCTTCAGCTTGAAGATCCACTTAGTGCCGATGATTTTTGCATCTATAGGAGCTTTGACAAGATGTCGGGTCTTATATTATACTCAGCATGCATGGCAAGGTCGTCATAAAGAGAGAGAGAGAGAGAGAGAGAGAGAGAGAGAGAGAGAGAGAGAGAGAGAGAGAGAGAGAGAGAGAGAGAGAGAGAGAGAGAGAGAGAGAGAGAGAGAGAGAGAGAGAGAGAGAGAGAGAGAGAGAGAGAGAGAGAGAGAGAGAGAGAGAGAGAGAGAGTTTATTTACATAATGTACAGGAGCTCAAGATTTGAGACGAATTCAAATTATTTGTGTCTGATGACATGAATACTAAAGAGTCGAATTCTGGTGTGTTGGAGTGATGCTTAATTCCAATAGAGGGAAGTCTTCACTATCCAGGCCAAGAAATTTGACTCGTCCGCCTCTAGAATTGTGCATATCTTAGATTGGATGCTACTGATAGAAGCCATAGTTTGAGTAACCAGGCTCTGATACCACTGTTGCGCTATTATTCCACTTAGTCTGGATAAGAGCTGATCTCCTATAGCTGTGGCTACTGCTCCAGACTATGATTAGTCATCTTCCGAGTGACAAATTGACATTGCAGATCTGTTATAAATTTATGAACAGTAGATAATGTTTAATAACAACGGATATATATCTACTATAAGCAAGCATCAAAATCATTCATAGATTGCATACAATAGGAAAAATGTTGCAACTCTATTTTTTTCATAAATAAGTTAACAACAACAATTTTAGCACTGGCCGTTTCCCAGATCAATGCGTCGGTGCAAGAGAGGTATTTTCTCTCACGAGGAACTACTTGGTGGATCTAACATTCTTGATGTTGATGACATGGTTGATGGTTCTTTGGATGGTGATGGTGGAGATGCAGATCATCAAGGGAAAAATAAAAACCTTCAAGGATCACTTATGATAAGAAGGGCAAGAACGTGGAAGTAACTCATTTTGTTTTTCTCACATATTTTGGTGAATCTTGTTGTGTAGATGATGCTATGCAAGTGGATGTTGGTTCTCATGGTTTTCAGGCAACTAATGGATCTGGAAAAGAGGTTTTAGCAAATGATTTTGATGTTCAAGTGGAAGACCAAGAGATTGATCTCAGAGGGATTCAACTACACAAAAGAAAAGGTGGCAATTTAGAGCTAGTCAAGAGAATCAAAGGAGAGTCAATTGGCAAAGTTGTTTTGGATCTTTGTCTCCTTCTGCGTGTGCACAAGAGCGATATTACGACCGTACATATTTCTTTTGTGCGTCGTTAGCTTTCTCTTTCATTACTTTCATTGTCTACACTCGCACAAGACCAATACGTCCTATACTGCCCTCATGTCTAGGGTCAAACAGAACCGGAGGGCATTAGAGGAGTTTTGAGTTCCAAAAAGACCCTTTAAGAATTCGTGCAAGATGTCTTTTTTATTATTAAAATATTATGACACTAATACTTTTGACTTGCCATAACTTTTTAATCGTAGCTCAAAAGTATGTCATCTACCATGTCATTGGAAAGCCCTTGTCAAGCGCTTTCCAATGCATCAAACTTTGCTAAATTCGGACTTACCACTAAAAAGTTATGCCATTTTTAGTATGTACTCAAAAAGTTACATTACGTAGATTTCAAATTTGAGTGTTTTGATTGGTCCATGTGTAAGAAAAAATTGAGAAAAAAAATAAAAAGAATCTTTACAAAGGGTCTTTTCTGGATTTAGAACTCCTCTAATGATTTCTTCTCTCTTGGGACTGTATCCACTAGTACCCCTGCTGTTAATCCTCCATAGCAAACCAGGCGTAACAGGTGCAGATGGCTCTCTGAGATTAAGAAATATCAGAGATTCACCCTGCTCCTGAAACCAAGAGCCCCTTTCCACATAACGGTTCGTCTGATTACCCAGGATAATCTGTAGAGTGATGTCAGGTTCACACACGGAGCATTGCAATGTTTGCAGGAATCCGTGAGGACTATTTGGCTCTTTCTTTTGAAGATTCTTTTTGGATTTCCATCCATGCCAAACGGGTCACCATAATGCCTAAAGATTTTCAGATTCTATATAGAATGAGGGAGAGACATTGTAGATCCCACTGCTCCCCGGGACAAACCCCTTGATAGGACCAACCTTCCCACTAAGAGGCCTCGCAAGCAACCTGCCCCTAGAAGGAGCAAGCCGTCCTCTTCTCAGCTCCCAAAAAGGTCTGACGTATGAACCTCCAAGCTTCCACATCTAGAGGTGATGGAATTGTAAATACTGTAGCCCTTGATATTGTGGTTGGATTCTGATGAATATTTAAAATTTGAGAAAGATATTTCAGATGCGATAGATAGTATTGGCATGCCAATCCTCTTCCAAATAGAAGAGATTGGTTTTACTCTTAATTTAAGAATCCCAGATTGTATGCAAATGAAGGATAGAAGGGCCTCTATCAGCGATCCCGTGATTGAGACGGGTCTCCCCTTACTGCAATATGACAAGTCTCCCCTTACTGCAATATGATATTGCAAGCGATTCCATGAAAGAAGTGTCGCTTCTCAACAATTATTTTCTGCAAGGCATCAAGGACAACAACGACACTTTGTCGCACTATATCCTTGGTGCTTGCTCACCTGTTGTGAAGTTTATGTTAATGCCTTATCATACCAAGTACTATCTCTTTACTTGTCAAATTCTTTACTTATCTACTTCTTTACTTGTAAATACTGTACGCGACACTGTGTTTTTACACGTGATTCGTGACAGGCGAAAAAGGCGACACTGCCTTACAAAATGTCGAAGGTTTATCTAATGGAATTCTTCATGGTTTTTTGCAGTGATCACTGGAGCTTAATTGTAATTTATGTAAAATTACAGATAATAATATCGTACATCTTTTTTGTGTAAAGATGAATTCTGCCAGCAACACAAACAAGGATATTGACTCGCTGCTGCTGAAGATATGTAAATATTTTTCAATAGAGAATCCCACTTCAGGAAAATGTGAAATTGTCAACATTGAGGTAATCATTGAACATTTTTGGTGTATTTTTGTTTATCATCATTGTTGAGCGTCTGGACCTTCATCCCATTATTAATCAATTGAATGTATTGTAGACACCCTAGCAAAATGACTCATTTAGCTGTGCGTGGTGTACTCTATACAATGCAAAATTATTTTTTATGTGGTACAATCTTCAAGAGGATGTTGATATTTCAATGTAAGTTTTCGTTGTGCTTGTTTTCTGCCTCCAGATAGAGTTGGAGCTGAGGATGGTGCCGGTTTTGTCTCAAAGAATAATACCACTTCTGTTCCTCTCAGCTCGCTGACTACGGCTGTGGCAATTTCAGCTGTCTCCATCATTGTTTATTCACATTCTCGCATCATTTCATGCAAGTTTTGAAGAGCAATCATCCCATCGAGTAAATTTCCATGATATCTACGCAATGCACCAGTTGAGTCATGAATTTCGGGTGCCTCCCTATAATGCACTGTATCCGAGCAAGACAGAACAAAACGACGTTCTTCTCCATTAGAACCCCGGATCATGAATTCAACCCTTTCAATCAACATGGTTTCAAACATTATAGTTGCCCGCACCACACCTATAGTTTCAACATCCTCCATAAAAAATCCAGGCTCACCAACCGATACTTTGGAGACAACGACGAAGACTTTCATGTATTGCCCGCTGGAACTAGGTTTTTGAACAATTTTCCATGCCTCTGTAAAGAAAATTGGATTCGCATCACCAACAGGCATGGATTTCATTCAAATCACCGCGCCATTTCATTTTTGCAGCTTTTAAACTTTGCCTATTCTTCCTTGAGCCCACATAAATTTCGCGTTCCTCACCTTGCACTGAGGGATAAATGCTACAACCAACCAAGTATAGTTTTAGAATTCAGAAAACACTAAACATAAACAAGCCCTAAACGCTATCCATCATTCATTTGCAACCACCATTCATCATTCATTCATATTCCTATTCCCACTCATTCATACTCCACTTTGATTATATTTCAGTAGTTATATTTCTATTCTATTCATTATATTCATTATATTTCTTTTCAATTCTATAACACAAAATCTTTTGGAATAGGACAAGAAGATGACCCGTTTTTTAAGAGCCCTTACAATTTTTTGTTAATTCACCTAAATTTTAAATTTTAATAATTAACCTTTTTTTCTTGCATGCTCTATTTTGCAAATATTATAAATTTGTGTGCATGATGAAAAATTCTGTAAAAATCATACATTCATTGAAAATTACAGAAATCAAATTCATGCAATTTGTTGTCGCTAAAAATTATTGTCTGAATAAGCTTAAGGTTTTGCAAAAGATTTGTTTAAGATTTTGCAATATATTTATTTGAGATTTTTGCAAAAATATGGGATTTTAAGAAGGTCAACATTTTCTCAATGAGTTTCAAACTAAACTTATAATTTAGCATTTGAAAAAGTGTTACAAGACACGAATTTTTAATGAAACTTAAGTACGTAAGTAATGTACCCTAATAAACATGTTTAAACATTTTCTATGTGCAACAATCATGTACAATTAAAATGCTTCAATACTTCATCAGAAGAATATTTCATACTGATAACTATGCATAGCAGGACCAAGATTGTGCATAGCAGGAACGAGCAAGGCTACTGTCATGGGGTGATATTCAAAAGTAAGAATCTCGTTGTTAACAAGAATGTCTATGATTGAAGTTATGGGAAAAACTGTTGGAAATTAAGCCAACAATTGTCTCCTTGGAATCATAACTTAGACAGCCAAACTATTTGAAGAACATCTTCAACGGGCTTCCTATCATTTCAAATTCAGATGTTAAGTTCAATAAGACTTGGCCATCTTCAACTACTTCCAAAAACTAGCATTTAGAATAAGTCTGCAGAAACACTTTACTTTTTCAATAGTCTGTAGAATTACACTAAGTGTCGCACAACTCACATTTTTCACACTTTCCAAAAAATGCAACACTTCAACAAATTGAAGGAAAAACATAAGTGTCGCATATTTCGCATTTGTCACATTTTCTCGAAAATTGGAACACTTGCCTTCGGTTTCTTCCTTTCAACTATTTTGAAGAAGTCAACTTATTCAAAGTTCAAAAGTTTAACTATTTTCAACACCTTCGACTTCTTCGCATTTTCTCGAAAAATGTGAAGAGAGAGAAAATTCTCGAAGGCCATCTATTTTCATGAGTTAAACTATTTAAAAGACACCTTCGCCTTTTTCAGGGCACCTTGGCATTTTTATAGATACCTTCGTCTTTTTGCAAAAAATGTGAAGAGAGAGAAAAATCCTGAAGGTCGTCTATTTTGAACAAGGAACGTTCCAGACACTTCCCTGGAAAATGCGAGGTGAGAGATTTGCAGCGTCCTCATCCGCGTCAACATTTCTGATTCGTTGACCGTATATACTATGTATAGTTGTCACAAAAGCCATATACTTGCAAACACAACAGCTTACCTAATTAGGTGACAACCATTTATTGTAGTTAATACATGGATAAAATCTATAAATGGATAATCCAGGCACACTCTATGTGATGCTCTGTCCATGAGACATATTATTTGAGCCTCCCATTTACGCCACCATTTGGTTGTAATTCCTATTCATTGTGCTTTAGTGTAATAACAACAACACGTTTTCTATCTGTGTATAACGTAGATAAATGCTTGTTGTGATTAAATGCACATTATTGTTGTTTGGTCACGCTTGTTTACTCACTCCGACTCCTTCACTTCTGATCAGACGATGGCTGTCTTTGACGCCTAAGGAACTCGCATTATCACACTGCTATTTCTATCTATTTCAGAACTGAATTTCTCATACAAAATCCAGAAATACCACACACCTACAAATCATTTCTAATCTCTTCGGTGGACCGTACTCTCGTTTTTGTGAGAATAAACTAATTTATAAGATCCTGTTGGGTTGTGATTATACTTAGCATGATCTTTCTATTAGATTGGTTTTGCATTTAGCAGCTAATTGTAACAGGAGTGCTATTCCATAATACTCCTACTCTCTTCTCTGTTCACGTTCTTCGTGTTCTTCGCACTCTCTTGCCCCATCAGATTGGTATCAGAGCGTAGCTCAGATAAACCGAGAGATTACGTTTGTTCTATTTGTATTACTGTTACCATGTCTTATATTGGTAGCACTTGGTCTTCATCATTCAATGAAGCTAGAATCATTGACAAGTTCAATGGATCTAACTTCTATATCTGGAAGTTAAAACTCCGGATGATATTGATAGGTAGAGATCTTTGCATTAGAGGAAGTTTGAATATCAAAAAGACCCTTTAAGAAATGCCATGTAGGATAAAGAAAAATATCAAAATAAAAAAAACAATATTGCTTATTTGGTTGCCCCCACCACTCCCGAGGCCTCCTCAACTTCCAATGATCTAACCGTAGTGTCTACAATCACAATTAACAATTCTAAACTGCTCACAGTCTAACTTGTCAAAATTTGAAAATATGACCGCCACCACAAATTCAAATCAGGGAAAAAAGCATCCCTCCACTGGAATAAAAATTTGAGCCGCATCTCCAAATATGAACCCCATCTTCACATTAAACTGAGATTATGAGCACCATCTCCAAATATAAGCTCCATCTCCACATCGGAGTGAAAATATGAGCGCCATCTCCAAATTTAAATCAGATAGAGTATATAATATAATTAAAGATAAGTACTTTGTTTTGTTTTGTATTGTTTTGTTTTGTCTTGCTTTATGTAATGACGACATTGTATCACCTACGTTTGGATATTCCTAATGGTTTGGCACCCATACAGAGACGAGGAGGCAAAGGAGTTCCAATATCTGCTGCTGATCGTTCCCGTTATAGAATAGAAGGCAAAAAGAACTTGGATTTGTAGACCGACGGATCATTGTATCATCAAGATCCTAGCACATTGACTCATCCCACATTCTCTTCAATAACTAATCTAATAATATGGAAATGCAATGGGCATACTGGATTATTAGGATATTGTGAGGGATTGCAAAACTATGGAAATCAGTTTTCAATGAAAAAAATTCACTTTTTAGAATGTGAGTTGATACGCATATCCTCTTTTTATCAAAAAACAGATTGTCATGTCCAAAAGACTTTAGAGGAAAAAATAAAAGAAATAATGAATCATTACAGAAGAATAATGATTCATTACAGAAGACAACGTTCGATATCAAATCAGAATTAGATCGAATGCAATCAATCTTACAATCTATTCGTATGGAAATCTTGCAATTACTGAAGGATGAGGAGGCTAAGAAGAAGGAGGCTAGGAGTAAGAAGCGAAAGCGGGAAAGTCGCAAGGATATTCAGACCCTTTCAAAAAGAGGTTATCGAAATAGAAGAATTTCAACATTCAAGTAAGCATACTCTGATTTTTTGTAACTTGATTATGGTTTTATTTCTACTACTATGTGTGAAAATTGTCAACATTTCCTTGTCTAGTTTTAGGCCAAAATTGCTAAAAATGGCACATAGTTTAGGATCTGACTTTTCACACGTGTGAAACAGGTCTAGATATTTTTAGTAAGTGTATTTTTTCAGTATGAAGAAGTGTCAAACTTCAAGACCTTCGAAATGAGTCCATTTTCATGTATTTTGGACATATATGCCAATTTTACCTATATAGGGCATATTTTAGGTAAGGAGGGTCTAGAGAGAGGAGAGAGAGTCATCTCTCTCAGCTATATATAGCAGGTAGGCCGTGGAGAAACAGGTTGGAGCAGATCCATTGTATTCATTTGCTTAATGAGAGATTTTTCTATTGGGTTCTCCTTCCATTGTTGGCATTGTGTAGTGATTGAGTTCAAGCTTTGTGTGTATGATCTTAGGTGCTTTCCAAAAGTGGTAGGCTGATGTATTATGGACTGTATAATGCTATTTTGGGCCGCACTTGATGTTTATGGAAGTTTCCATTTGTGATAAATGCTTTTTGATCAAGTTCTTTGCATTCTAGGTAGCATAGAATGTGTTGCCAATTCCTAGCTTATGTAGTTTGGAGTGCAAGCATTCAAGCCAATGATCTTGGAGTTTAGATCCACTTAGGATCTGTATTTTTCACATGGTATCAGAGCTGGTTGGCTTCTATTTACAGTAAGTATTCCATTTTTGGTGATATTTGGATGTTTGATCAAGTTCTAGCATGATTTTTGCATTGCTTTGTTGATCAAATCTTACTAACCTTTGTTTTGTGAGTTGAACTTGTGGATCAAAAGCATATTTCAGGTCTATTGAAGATCAGAGGCTGAAAAGAAACTATTTTGGATCAGATCATAACAGCTAATCATTTGTGATTGTGAGGCTTGTGCATATTCAATACTAACAATGTTCTTTTCAATCCTATTGTTGACAATCTCCATTCTTGGATGAACACTCTCCTTAAGTGGATGAAACTTCTCCTTAAGTGGATGACAAATGCTCTTTTGAGTGAGTTGTAATTCTCCTAAAGGCTGAGCAAAGCTCCCATTTGGATGAAAGATCCCCTTTTTTGGGTGAACATATTGTAAGCTCCATTGTGAAGAGCATATTGTAAAGATTGTCATCAATTTTGGCATAAATTTTGGTGTACTTTGTTGAGCATGTAAGTAACTCTCCTTATGTAATTTGATTGGAGCATTTGCTGGAAGGTGTTAACCATTATGCAAGTGTGTTTTCAGGTTCTTAACAGGTTGAGGAACATTCTCATGTGAAGTGATCTTAGATCTACATCTAAACACCAAGATTTGACAAGATAGTGAAGCTAGTCTTGTGATTCACTAAGTGTGCTCATTCATTCACCTCTAAATCTTGTATTTATCACTTGCTGGAGTTTATAAACTTTTAGAAGTGTGGTTTACATGTGGTTTTACAGGTTGAATCAATATCTTAGTGTGTTGATCATATGTTGATCAAGTTTGTTCATTACTAGGTAATCTTGGCATCCTAGTTTTGGGTATTTTCTAAGAATGCAAGTAACTCTTCACACCATAACTTGATTTGGTCACTTGCTGGAAAGTTTGAGAGCTTAAGCAAGAGTGTGTTCAGGTTGGTTTGATTTTGTAATCCATTCTTAGTGTGTGCAAAGTGTTGCATGTGTTTCAATCTTCCTTTCTATGATTGGAAACCATCTAGGTTCAAGATAGAAGTGTTTTAGGGTCCTAAATCTTCATAGATCTCTTTATCTATCATTTGTTGAGAGAAAAGTGAGTGCTAAGTGCTTTAGGACAAAACCTAAAAGTTGAAGAAACATTAGAATCATGGCTTCCAATGGTGGGATCATGCTAGAGTCTAGTGAAAGGTTGAGTTCATCAAACTACTCTACTTGGAAAGTGAGGATGGAGTCCTTACTTGAGTTGAATGAACTCATGGACATAGTTGCAGAAATTGAAGAGAGACCTCTCACACTTCAAGAGCAACAAAGGTTTGATAAGAAGGCCAAAAGGGCTCTTCATATCATTAAAATGAATGTTACAAATGAACTTCTCAAGGAAGTTGGAAAGTGTCAAAGTGCAAGTGAGGCATGGAATGCCTTAAAGAAGCTCTTTGAATCAAAGTCCACATCTAGGGTATTGACCCTAAGGAGACAAATATTTTCTAGTAGGCAAAGAGAGGGTGAAAGTGCTCATGCATTTATCTTGAGAGTTAAGTCCCTAAGTGATGATTTAGCATGCATTGATGAGAACATAAAAGATGGTGAAATAGTCCAAGTTATGTTGAATGGTTTGCTAAATGAACATGCTAACCTTGTGCAAAGTTTTGCCATTCAAAGAGTCTTGCCAAGTGTGGTTGACTTGCAAGAAATCTTATTGGCTGAAGAACATAGGTTGCAATCAAAGCTTGATGGTGCATCCTTGCAAGGTGGAGGTGAAGAGGCTTTCTTCACAAAAGGCAAATTCAAGGGCAAAGGTAAAGGCAAAGGGAAATGGTCCAAAGGTGGTAACTTTGATCATGATGATCACTCTTCCTCTTCCTCTTCTACTAAGAACAATAAGTCAAAGTTCAAGTGCTTTTATTGTGGGATAAAAGGACATTTTGCAAATGAATGCCATAAGAAACAAAATGCTAGATCTAGGTTGAGATCTAATGTACTTCTTGGAGATGATAATTGTTGTGCTAACTTGGCAAGCTTTGGTGAATCTATGGTCAATTTTTTGGATCCATTGGATCTTGAAGATGGACTAGTGCTACCTACTAGTCAAATGGAGTCATGTGGTGCTAAATTAGTATCATGTTTGAACTCTTCTACTCATAGATTTTCAAGTCTTGGTGGCTCTTCAATGGAACTAGATGGCAAGTGCAAAAATGGAAAAGGTAAGGAAGGAGCTAACTTCATCAATGGAGTTGATGAAGATTCTTCTTTGGAAGTGATTGTTGCTAATGACTTGTTTGTTCATATGGAAAAAGATGGAGATGCTAAGTGTCATTCTTTGCAAGAAGATGGTTGTTCTTCTAATTCTTTTCATATTGATGTATGTAATCATGTGGGAAAAGATGATGGTGCTTTGAGCATGCTTGAAGGAAATGGTTCTTTTACATCTTTTTGTGATAAAGTCATTTGTGCAACAAGTGGTGTCACATTTCTTCATAAAAAGAGTAGATCAAAGGTTTCTATCATGAGACTTGGTGAGGGAGATCACAAGTCAAAAGGAAGAGAAGTATGTGAAGTGTTCAAAGTAGGATGTACTTTGAATGATGTTTTTATGAACGATAGTGAGGAAGAATCATTATCATATGACTCATTACCTAAATCATTGAGTAGAAGTTCATGTTTGAAAAGAGAGAGTACTTCAATCACTCTTATGTTGAAGGTACTAAGGATTCTTTTCTTGGCTTCTAATATTCAAGAGTCTTCTACTTCTTATGGTGCAACTATCAAGAGGGAGGTTTCTAACTTTTGTGGTGCTAGCATTAAGAGGGAGTCTTGTGAAGGAAAGGGCAATGGAAGAGTGGTTCTTGGGAAGATCCAAAGCATGGATCTAACATCTCTTCATCAACTCAAAGCATTCTATGATTGTGGTGGATTGTTCATTCATGGTCAAGATGGCAAAAGGTTGGTTGAAGAAGACTACATGGAGCAACTCAAGTGGCAACTTCTTCAAGGCAAGGGAGATATCATTGGTGAGCTTATTGAGGTTTGTTATGAACTCAAGAGGGCTGTTTTGATTAGGTTTGATACTCATCTTCACCTACTCTACTTCATGTTAAATGGAAATGTTGGAATCTATCTTTTGGTTTATGATGGTGGCATTGTTTTCACTAACTATAGTGAAGGGTCAAATTTGAGCATTGATGAGATCTTGTGGGATCTTAATCATGTGTTTGAGAGGGAGTATCTTCAGAGTTTCAGATCTGAAGATGTTCACATATGCAAGATCTTTGATGTCTTATTGGAAGATCAAGAGGTTGATCTTGGATTGCTTCATCAACACCAAGAGACAAGTGGCAATTCGAAGCTAGTGAAAAGCATCAAAGAAGAGACAAATGGTCAAGGCATTTTGGATCTGTTTTTACAGGTTCTTGAAGGTTCAAGTAAGGTCTTTGGAGCTGCAAGGAAGTGTCTTCTTACTCTACCTCACTTGCCTAATCTCATGTATGAACATTGTTATGTCAATGTGTTGAAATTGTCAAATTTCAATAAAACTAGTTCCATAGTTTTGCATCCTTTGGATCTTGGAGATGGAATAGTTATCATTGCTGGTTTGTATGATCAAGTACATGAATTCATTCAGATCTTGAAAGGTATTGAAGTGGTCAATATGTTTTCTTTTGAACAAAGTTCAAGATCTAGTATTCTAGTGTTGGCAAATTGGCAACTTGTTGACATTGTAGGATCAAGCGTTGTGTGCAAATCTTGTGGAGGTACTTCAAGTATTTCAAGTTCAGGTTTTGGTCATTCAAATGGAGTAGGGAACACATCTTTTTGGCATTCATTCACTCAAAGGCTTTCATGGATTGAAGATCTACAAAGGCAAGGTGGTGATGGAAGTTCATTCATGGAGATACATGTTGCATTCACTATATGTATAGTGAAATGTGGAGGAGGCATGCAAACACTTGTTGATCACTTTCATTTACAACTTGTTTGCTGCTATTTTACAGAGAAATCAGAGATGGATACATGGAGGAATTCATTAATTGAGATTCTATGTTCTTTTACATGTACCATTTTTATGATTCTATGTAAAATTGATGTAAGAAATAGTGAAGCATCCTATATGGACACTATTATCTATATCAATTATGTTGTGTCCTATTTTGTACATATTAGGATCCTTGAGAAGAGATCTATTCTGATGATGGAGATCATTCTTAAGTTGGAACAAAGTAGTGTTGTAAAACTAGCAAGTTAAGTTGAAGAGGGAGTGTGAAAATTGTCAACATTTCCTTGTCTAGTTTTAGGCCAAAATTGCTAAAAATGGCACATAGTTTAGGATCTGACTTTTCACACGTGTGAAACAGGTCTAGATATTTTTAGTAAGTGTATTTTTTCAGTATGAAGAAGTGTCAAACTTCAAGACCTTCGAAATGAGTCCATTTTCATGTATTTTGGACATATATGCCAATTTTACCTATATAGGGCATATTTTAGGTAAGGAGGGTCTAGAGAGAGGAGAGAGAGTCATCTCTCTCAGCTATATATAGCAGGTAGGCCGTGGAGAAACAGGTTGGAGCAGATCCATTGTATTCATTTGCTTAATGAGAGATTTTTCTATTGGGTTCTCCTTCCATTGTTGGCATTGTGTAGTGATTGAGTTCAAGCTTTGTGTGTATGATCTTAGGTGCTTTCCAAAAGTGGTAGGCTGATGTATTATGGACTGTATAATGCTATTTTGGGCCGCACTTGATGTTTATGGAAGTTTCCATTTGTGATAAATGTTTTTGATCAAGTTCTTTGCATTCTAGGTAGCATAGAATGTGTTGCCAATTCCTAGCTTATGTAGTTTGGAGTGCAAGCATTCAAGCCAATGATCTTGGAGTTTAGATCCACTTAGGATCTGTATTTTTCACACTATGTTGTTTAGCTAACTATCTGGTTTTCTTTTTGCAGATCTGCATTACTAGCTCATCAGAATATAAAGGACAATGCATCAATTGGAATGTCGTTGGGCTCAATATTGTTGATTTTCACACGTGTGGACTGTCCACTACATGTACTTTGATCTCCTAAGGTGTGTAGATGCACCAAGATCAAGACTAGATTGAGATTCAAGATCAATCTTGTATCCTATGGCAAAAACACACTACTACATGCATTCAATCACTTCCAACTCTCACTCACACGTGTGGGAAGTATTCAAAAAATAATCTAAGTAAAAACAAGCTGCTCTCCTCGGGTAGAGAGAGAAAATGCATCAAGAGCTCTCGGGTAGAGAGAGAAAGCTAGAAATCCAATAACTCACAAAATCCATGAAATCACCAAATCAATTGATTTCAAAATGAGGAGTACAATGATACTAGTAGGTCCACGAGCTACCACTATGCTTAACTATGATTGGACCACATTTTGTCACCTCTTGATCCTAATGGATCATTGATCTATGCACCTCTTAATTCTATTGGACTATATTCAAGCACACCTCAATTTCCTATTGGACCTCACAAGGTTTCACCTCTATATCCTATTGGACCTCTTGGAATTCATCAAACAAAAACTTTACACTTGTCTACACTCTAATTAGCAAGTGTTTAGCCTCTTACTCTATTTTGGCTCAATAGTGGCATTACAAGTGGAAATGCATAATTTGCCATCTATGCCAAATTTATTCCTATCAACATCCTACACCTAGATGCTTGATGTAAAAAACATAAGACCCCTATATCTAACATAGATAATCTTTTTCAATTCTTCACACTCCTCCTAAAAAATTATCTATGAAGATTTGAGCATTGATCTTGATATAACTCCAAGATTAGATCTATGCTTGATGAAAGCACTTTTGCTCAAAGGCTTGGTGAGTAGATCGGCAATACAAGAGGACGAGTTGACATGCTCCAAATAGATTTCTCCTCCAATAAGCTTTTCTCTCACAAAATGGTATGCCACTTCTATGTGCTTGCTTCTTGCATGAAATATGGGATTATTGGCAAGAGCTTGGGCCGAGATGTTATCACACTTGATCATTGGTTAGATCATCCTCCTTGATGCACTTTAGTTCCATTAATAACCTCTTGATCCAAAGCACTTCTTTGGTAGTTGTAGTGAGTGCTTTGTACTCAGCCTCACATGAAGAGAAAGATATAGTATCTTGCTTTTTGGAAAGCCAAGATATTAGATTGCCTCCAAGAAAGATAGTGTATGCACTAATAGACTTTCGATCCATTTTGTCACTTACAAAGTCCGAATCCGAGTAGCCAATAATGGATAGATCTTCACTTTTATAGAGTAGACCATAATCACAAGATGAAGATACATATCTTAAAATCCTCTTGGCCATCTTCCAATGATGGATCTTAGATTCTTGCATAAATTGACTCAATTTGTGCACACAAAAACTAAGATCGGGCCTAGTAATGGTAAGCCAAATCAAGGAGCCTACAAGACTCCTAAAAAGTGTGATGTCCTCAAAGGATCTTTCATCACCTTTATTAGGATCTTTTACAATTTGCTCCATTGGAGTATCTATGCTCTTAGAATTTTCCATATGGAATTTTTTCAACATAGAGTGAGCATATCTAGATTGGCATATAAAGACATGATTTTCATAAAAATCAATTTCTAGGCCTAGGATGTAATGTATCTCTCCTAGATCTTGCATTTTAAACTCACATCCAAGTGCTAGCTTGGTTTCATCAACTAGCTTGATACAACTTCCACAAAGAATAATGTCATCAACATACATTAGAAGAATGACAATATTGCTATCAACAAACTTTAGATATATGGAAGGATCATAGTCACTAAGAGTAGATCCTAGTGAGATAAGGAAAGAGTTAAGTCTTGAATACCATGATCTTGGTGCTTGCTTGAGTCCATAAAGACTTTTGAAGAGCAAGCACACTTTGGACTCATCCTTGATGAATCCTTGAGGTTGTTCCATATATATCTCCTCCTCAAGATAACCATTTAGAAAAGCATTGGATACATCTAATTGGAACACCTTCCACTTGAAAAAACAAGCAAGAGAAATAAGAATTCTTATTGTCACCATCTTTGCAACGGGTGCAAAGGTCTCCTCATAGTCAAGACCATGGATTTGAGCAAATCCTTTGGCACATAATCTTGCTTTATGCTTGTTGATGGTGCCATCATGATTGAACTTGATCCGAAATACCCACTTGCAACCAATCACATGCTTGTTGGAAGGAGGATCCACAAGCTCCCAAGTATTGTTGGTGATCAATGCATCATACTCTTGCTTCATGGCATCATACCACTCCTTGGTATTGAGTGCCTCTTGTACATTCTTTGGCTCTTCATGAGAGATATAAAAAACATAATTAGTGGAATCAAGATCCATGCCTTTGTCAACATATGAGAGCCTCTTAGGCTCGGATCTATCTCTCATGGATCTTCTTGGTGAAAAAATCCGAGGAGAGTCTTCTTCAAATCTCGACCCCATCACATCATGATTGTCTTCAAAATCAATAATTGATTATGCATCCATAGATTTCTTGATCTCGGCCTCTTCAAATGATGAGTGTTGATCTTCATGAAAGACAACATCTCTACTTTCAATAACTTGAGAAGTAGAGAGTATAAAGACTCTATAGGCCTTCTTGGTGGATGAGTATCCAACCATGATCCCTTTGCATGCACTAGGATCTTCCTTCTTCCTTGTTTCCAAGGGAATATGGACAAAGCATAAGCATCCAAAAACTCTAAGGTGATCAACCTTAGGCTTATTTAAAAATAAGATTTCATATGGTGACTTTCCTCCAAGAGCTATATGTGGGAGCCTGTTGGAAAGATAATTTGCACAATTAATGGCTTTTCCCCCAAAAATCTTTGGGCAAAGATGCCTCAATTCTCATAGATTTTGCACATTCACATAGAGATCTATTCTTTCTCTCGGCCACTCCATTTTGAGATGGAGAGTAGGCACAAGAAAACTCTCTTTTAATGTCTTTAAGCTCACAAAAGTCTTGAAATTTATTGGAGATATATTCACCACCTCCATCACTTCTAAGAGCTTTAATCTTGAATGAGAATTGCTTCTCTACATAAGCTTTGAAAATAAGGAAATGATCAAACACCATAGATTCTGAAGCAAGAAGATATATCCAAGTGAATCTTGTGTAATAATGAAAGTAACAAAACAAGTGGATCCTCCCTTGCTTGTAGTTGATGAGAAATGCACATCCGAGTGGATTAACTCCAAAGGATGCTTGCTTTTGATAGAAGATCTTGTAAATGGCTTTTTGTGAGATTTAGCAATAGCACAAGCCTCACAAGGCTTGATCTTCTTGGAGAATGACTTTGGCAAGCCAATAGCTTTGGATTCTTTGATCATAGAGAGCATGGATTTGTAGTTGGGATGTCCCAACCTCCTATGCCATAATTCCTCCATAGAGAGCTTGTTCACAAGAGCAACATTACAAGCATTCACATACTCATTTGGATCTAGTTTATAGATGCCACCAAATCTAGATCCTAATGCAAGTATCTCATCATTCTTCTTAATAGTGCAAGTATCAACATTGAATTTTACATCAAGGCCATTATCAAGCAATTGGCCAACACTAATAAGATTCTTGGTAAGCTTAGGTACATAAAGAACTCTAGAGAGAGAAAGAACTTTAGAGGATGCAAGCTTCAAGGGAATGTTCCCTATGCCTTCAATAGGACATTCAAAATCATTTGCAGTGTATATTGATTTCTTCACTCCATCATAAGGTGCAATAGAAGAGAAAGAGTCCTTGGAGCTACACATATGTGAAGAAGCTCCACTATCAATATGCCATAGGCCGTCCTTCTTGAAAGGAGTAGATGAGAAACTAGAGACCATAAGAGATCCCTCTCCATCACTTGCAATAGTGTCTTCCTTCTCATTGGTAATATTGGCTTGCTTGAGTTTATTCTTCTTTTTGAAGCAATTGGTGGCATAATGACCTTTCTTGCCACAATAAAAGCACTTGATCTTCTTCTTCTTCTTGAGCTTGTATGATGAAGCATTAGAGGAATCATCTTCCTCCTCATCTTTGTCTTTGGATTTGACTTTGTCCTTGCTTGAGGATTGTTGATGTTGGTTCTTGCTCCTCTCTTTGTGCTTATCCTTGGCAAAAAGAGCTTTGCCATCATTATGAGTGAGAGAAAGCTTGTCCATCCTCAAGAGCTTATACTCTTGTCTTGATTCTTCTGAAATTAGCACACTTTGGAGAGCCTCCAAACTTGGTAGCTCCTCCTTAATGGCATAGGATTGGACAAGATTATCAAATTCACTTCTCAAGCCATTGAGAATGACTTGAACTAGCTCATTTTGATTGATGGAATCACCAATACAAGCAAGCTCTCTATGAATATCTTTTACTCTCAAAACATAACTAGATGCACTCTCATCACTCTTTTGGCTACTTTGAAAGATTTGATTCCTAAGAGTGAGAAGCCTAGAGGTATTCTTAGCCTCATAGATAGTCTTGAGACAATCCCAAGCTTCTTTGGCTGTTGTACAAGTACCTATCTCCCTCAATATCTCATTAGAGACATTCATCTTAATGTAGTGGAGAGCCATCCTAGCTCTCTTTTTGTATTTTTAAACCTCTTGAAGAACTTGTGGTTCTTCTTCAAGGCCAAGAACTATGTCCATCACGTCTTGAAGGATCAAGATGGACTCCATCCTCATTTTCCAAATTGAATAATTTGAAGTGGTCAATCTTTCACTTGGTTCCAACAAGGATGAACCCATTGAAGACATTTGAAGTGAAGAAAACTCAGATGATGAACAATAAATGTTGTTACACACTTTCAATAGGATCCAATAATTGAGTACTATCTCCTCCTATGAAAGGTCTTACAACAATTTGTGAATTGATTCTCACTAGCTACACAAATCTCTCTAAAACAAGATCTATTTCACATCAAATGATGGAGTATAGGCAAAGTTAGGATCCAACACTCTTAGCACTTGTGAAATACACTAAGAAACCAAATTTGACTCAAATACAATGATATTGCATGAAACAAAATGGCTAAGATCTCAAAACAGTGCCTAGATCACATATAGATGAGATTGGCAAGCATACAGCTGTGATTTTGGATCAACCAAGCAATCTCTTGACCCTAAACCAAATGTGTCCACCCAGGTCTAGGTGACCTACCTAACCCTCTTCAAAAGCTTATAACTTTTGATTGGCTCAACCAAATGGAATGAAACTGATTGCAACAGAAACTAGACAAAAATAGCTTCAAAACAAGCTATCAAGCAAGATAAATGGATCAAACATGAGAGAGAACTTCCAAACTGAAATTGGATGTTCCTCACACATGTCTGAGCACCTGATTCCGTACAGTACCAGGTCAGACCCAATCAATGTCCTTTTGATCTCTTTTGATCCAAGATTGAAGAAGATAGCTAGGAAAATGGGCCTTGACAATTTCTAGCTCAAGATTGATGAAAATTTTTCACTTAGATGGATCAAAATGCATGGTAACCTTAGATAGGCTCTGATACCATGTTTATTTTCACACGTGTGGACTGTCCACTACATGTACTTGTGATCTCCTAAGGTGTGTAGATGCACCAAGATCAAGACTAAATTGAGATTCAAGATCAATCTTGTATCCTATGGCAAAAACACACTACTACATGCATTCAATCACTTCCAACTCTCACTCACACGTGTGGGAAGTATTCAAAAAATAATCTAAGTAAAAACAAGCTGCTCTCCTCAGGTAGAGAGAGAAAATGCATCAAGAGCTCTCGGGTAGAGAGAGAAAGCTAGAAATCCAATAACTCACAAAATCCATGAAATCACCAAATCAATTGATTTCAAAATGAGGAGTACAATGATACTAGTAGGTCCACGAGCTACCACTACGCTTAACTATGATTGGACCACATTTTGTCACCTCTTGATCCTATTGGATCATTGATCTATGCACCTCTTAACTCTATTGGACTATATTCAAGCACACCTCAATTTCCTATTGGACCTCACAAGGTTCCACCTCTATATCCTATTGGACCTCTTGGAATTCATCAAACAAAAACTTTACACTTGTCTACACTCTAATTAGCAAGTGTTTAGCCTCTTACTCTATTTTGGCTCAATAGTGGCATTACAAGTGGAAATGCATAATTTGCCATCTATGCCAAATTTATTCCTATCAACATCCTATCCATCCCCTATATCTAACATAGATAATCTTTTTCAATTCTTCACAAATATTGACAGACAAATCCATTGAGTGTATCATGATGAACAATAGGAGTTCCAATGTAAAGTCCAAAATTGTAGAGTCTTTGATGTTAGACATTCAGAAAATTTTAGATAAAACTATAGTTCAGGATGCCTGTGATTTTGCTGGTATTAGCAGAGAAGCATATTCAACAATATTTCAACTTATTAAGGATGCCTTTAAGCAAGTTCGAATTAGAAAAGTCCCTATCCCTAGGTCATATCACTTGAAGACAGAGAGGAATACATTGAACTTAAGTATGCATAAAATCATTGGTACCCCATTTCATATAGAGGAAGTGTATGAAACTGATGGAAGATCCATGTCATATAATTCATCCATGTTGATCTAAACCACTTGTTAACATACATGGTCACATTTTATGATATAACCTTAGAAAAGGTGAATAGTAAAATAATCATAGTACTTAAGTTAGATCAGTCATAGATTGTGAAAGGGTAGAAGATGGAGAGAGTTAGTATAACTCTCATGAATGGTGCACTATCACAAACAGTGGACCAAAGAGACTTCAAATTTAGTGTCCAGTCCGAAAATGATATATGGTGGTTGGCAGCTTTTCAGATAATTATTATTTTTATTAACCAAGTTTATTCCTTACCTTGTTCATAATTCATATTTAAATAAATTGGTTTTATTTATTGGACAAGTACTGAAGGAGAATCAAGATCTATTATCATGGGTATTCCCTAGGACATCTTACCCTCGAATCATCAAGGACCATATGGAAGGAGGATTTCTCAAAGTTCTAGGAGTTGGAGACTTCAAAGTTGAATGGCACTTAGCTGGTGATTTAAAAACATTGAAATGCATGTATAATGTCTCTCACGGTGCTACATCTAAACATCCTTGTTTATACTGCATGAAAATGGCAAAAGATGTAACTAGAAGTATATGAATTACTAGAGAAGATGCAGATCCAAATTGGAAGCCAGTATTGCCTATTCCCTTGAAAAATTTGCATGTCTGCACTCTTCATACAGAAGTTAGGATAATAGAAAAGCTAGTTTATCTTCATATAGTTTTTGCATAGAATAGTAAGCCAGCGCTAGTTGCGAAGGAAGCTATTTGTCGGTTAGAAATCAAAAGCAAGACTGCATAAGGGACGTGTCAAAATACAAAAAGATGAAAAGCTTTATGGAAAGTTAGGAAATATGCCAACTAAGGCAAGCATCGGAGGAGCAAAAGCACGTCAATTCCTATCAAACCATACTGGTAAGGCTTCAAACATTCAACACTCAATTTGGAAAGAAATCGTTGCTGCCACTGAAGACTTAGGAGTGACCGGCAAATCAAGATTATTGAAAGTTGATGTATGGAGAAAGCTTGACAATATGATTAAGATATTAAGAAAAGACAAATTTTTTGATACTGATAAGAGAGTTCTACAAAAAACTTGTGTCGATTTTGTTGATGCAGTATCAAAAGCATGGGGAGAAGATCACATCACTCATTACATGGTTACTATGCATGCTCAGAGCAGCTTTCGATTCACCAGTGTATTTTGTTCTAAGTCCAGGACTGACATTACCATTTTGACATGTGCAGCACATACTAAGAGATCATACATCATTTTTTGCAAGCACATATGGAAGCCTAAGTGTCTGGTCATCACAAGGGATGGAGAAGTCACATTGTCAAGCACGGGGAACATTTCATCGAAATACACAACATGGATGAACCAATGAAAAATGAAACTACATTTACCAATTATTTCAGTGGTTCTACCGTAGAGTTCAAATTCGACAGATCACAAAATATTCAAATTATGACAAATTCAGAAAAGCTTTCAAATTCATTGAGCAACAAAGAAATTCAGAGATACAAAGTTGCTACAAATGTAAATTGTATTCACAATTATCAATATATACAAAGTATCATTCAGAGGTATCTGATACATCCTCTTGTCCAATTGTTGTGCTATCATGTAGTAATTCTCTACTTGCATATGCATCCAGAAGATGCGCATTGTCCTTGTTACCACTCAATTCTATATATGTTGCATACAATGAATAATGGGAACTCCTTAATGGTACATTCCCATCTACACATCCTAATATGTTTAAAACATAAGATCTCTTCACAAAAATTATTTTATTTGCTCTCACAAATTTATGTCCAGCTAAATAATAAGATAAGGCTTTCACAGCCATTATCATTGTCTCTCCAACTGGACTGAATTTGGAATGAGCAATGCAAATTTCATTATTTTGAAAGTGCCTCAAGTAGTGACCGAGGCCATTGTCTCTGTGGAAAGATGATGAATGTTGTCTAAAGCCCCCTCGACGAGTAGCAAAGTCATCGATAAAAAGTGTATTCGACAATTACACCATTGGAGTTTTTAGCACAAATTAAATTCAGCAAAACACATACATCATGTAAACAAACGTACAGTAAAACATTTAAACTTACACATTCATCATCATCTGTAGCAACTAGATCAGGATGATCTATATTGTGACCACCCATTGAAGAAGAGTCATCAACAAATTTCATAACCGATGGACGAGGGAATCCCAGCTGGGCTTGGAATGAAATAAATTCCTCATCAGAAGGCAAACTTCGTCCATGAGCACTAACGTTTTCCATAGCCTAGGACAAACATTACTCACCAGTTAGAATTCCCTCATCATCATAGTCAATGCCCAACACTAAGTCTTCGGTTTCAAAATTAACAATGTCATAGAACTCAGTAATGGTGCCTGATAATAGACAAAGCACCTCATCCTCACGATAATTAAAACAGATAAATCTGTCTTTGTAATATACAAATCTTCATTTATATAATATTTTGGCAAATCAAAAAAGCATTTAGAATGCACACTAGCAATATTTTCCTCGGTATTGGCATTAGAGCCAATGAAAGCATCCCTCAACATATCAGTATCTACACTCAAATATTCATTGTCTTTATCAAGAGTATCAACCAAGAAATGACTGATATCCTTTATAGAATGTTCAGTAGTGGAGGATAAAGGGATCTTAGTATCAGGAATCGAAGTATTTGACTCTACTGGGATTTGTACCAAAAGGAAAAACACAAATCCGATTTGATACTCTAGAAAATGACATTTCCGATTACAAACATTACATTCACTGGAATTCTTAAATTGATCAAAAAGTTTAGTGTACATCTTGTCTAGCCACTGCTTATAATGTGAAAAAGTATGTACAAGTTCCGTGAAATGCATAAATCACAAATTAGACGTAGAGATTGGAGGGGATACTGACTATACCCCTTAATCTGATATACTGGTCATAAAAAACATCAAGACTCTGTTGTACGATACTGAACACATTTAGAAAAGGCCAGAAGAGGGACTTGAATTACTCTATGCACTCAATTATACAAAAGTCAGAGAGAAAACTAGACAACAAACGCTCACGACTAGGATCAGAGGAGGAAGCCATTGAATAGTATCAGTTCTGTGCGAGAGGGGAGTAGCTGAAGATGAAGGGATAACACTACGAACGCATAGAAGAGATATGTACGAACGACATATCGCTCTTGTGCGCACAAAGAAAGATGTTACAATAAGAGAACAAACAGGATGAGCACAAAAGTGATATGTGATGAAAATAGATATAAAATACGTGCGCAGAGACCCGAGAAAGTTGAAAAAGATAACTTTTTGGGGATCATGCCCTTTATAGTCATCTCACACGTGCGAGTCAATGGTCAAATGCCCATGTGTCATATGATGGTTCGCTCAAATCCTCCACACATGTAAAGCCTACAAAAGACATGTGTCAAATTTTGATTCGTTGGAGTATGACACGTGTCGTACGATGATTCACTTAAAATCCTCCACACGTGTGAAGTCGTACAAAAGCCATGTGTCATATTCTGATTCGATGGAGTATGACACATGCCGATGTCTGATTCAAGAACTTTTAACACAGGTGTAAAGGCCACGTGCGACCGCACATGTGCGAAAAAAAATCATGTACACATATTCGCGAGCTTGGATTCAGTTTTACTTGTTTTCTTAGAGATGTCATTTTTTATGAGGGAAACATTCCGAAGGTGTCTTCAAGCATGATTGATGGTAAAGTAGATCGACCTTTCGATGGCATCCCCGTTGGAACTGCTGGTTGCTGTATGGCAATGAAGCTAAGAGGTGCACTTCTCGGTCTTTCCTTGCATAACTATGCCTTCTCGCACAACAACTTAAGTAGGGCATCACATCAAGTAATAAGTCTCCACCTTAGAAAACCAATTCTGTAAGGGATTCCCATTAGAGGAACCAACATAGGTCATAAGCTAGATCTTACCAAGAAAGTCACAAGCATAATGTGGCTCAGGACCAGCATGACGAGGGAAGGGGTAAAATTCAGGAGGTGGAGTAGTAGGTATGATAGGACTACCAAAAGGACTTCCAATGGGAGAAGGCATTAGAGTAGTTCCAAAGCTAGGTAAAGATGTCATAGGGGCCTTGCCAGAACCATGATGAGGCTGTATGGCGTCAATCTATGACTGAAGAGAGGCAAAGCCTGTCATAACAACATCTAAATAGGAAGAAATCCTAGATTAACACTATCAACGGCTTGTTGAATGTGTTCAAGCTAAGGCATTTTGAGGTGTCTCACTAGTAGATGGAGAGGAAGTAGCCATCAAAAAAGTAGTGATAAGGTGAATAGAAGTAGACAAAAAACTTGAGGGGGAGAACTTTTGTCGTCACCCCAACTTAGTCTAGTTCAAAATGACAACCAAAAGAATGTAAACAATGTTGTAAAATTGGAGCAACTAACTAGATATGAAAGCTGCACAAACAAGGCCGTGAAACAAATTGTAGCTGTCATAAACAATTTCCGCAAGGCCAAAGGGATGTAAATTGCTCAATGTTCTAGGAGGGTAGCATTCTTCTTTTAGCTCATTCCAAATTCAGTTCGGTTGGAAGGACAATGATAATGGCTGTGAAAGCCTTATCTTATCATTTAGGTGGACATAAATTTGTGAGAGCAAATAAAATAATTTTTGTGAAGAGATCTTATGTTTTAAACATATTAGGATTTGTAGATGGGAATGTACCATTAAGGAGTTCCCATTGTTCATTGTATGCAACATATATAGAATTGAGTGGTAACAAGGACAATGCGCATCTTCTGGATGCATATGCATGTAGAGAATTACTGCATGATAGCACAACAATTGGACAAGAGGATGTATCATATACCTCTGAATGATACTTTGTATATTTTGATAATTGTGAATACAATTTACATTTGTAGCAACTTTGTATCTCTGAATTTCTTTGTTGCTCAATGAATTTGCAAGCTTTTCTGAATTTGTTGTAATTTGAATATTTTGTGATCTGTCGAATTTGAACTCTACGGTAGAACCACTAAAATAATTGGCAAATATAGTTTCATTTTTCGTTGGTTCCTCCATGTTGTGTATTTCGATGAAATGTTGCCCGTGCTTGCCAATTTGACTTCTCCATCCCTTGTGATGACCAGACACTTAGGCTTCCATATGTGCTTGCAAAAAATGATGTATGATCTCTTAGTATGTGCTGCACATGTCAAAATGGTAATGTCAGTCCTGCACTTGGAACAAAATATACTGGCGAATCGAAAGCTGCTCTGAGCATGCATAGTAACCATGTAATGAGTGATGTGATCTTCTCCCCATGCTTTTGATACTGCATCAACAAAATTGACACAAGTTTTTTGTAGAACTCTCTAATCAGTATCAAAAATTTTGTCTTTTCTTAATATCTTAATCATATTGTCAAGCTTTCTCTATACATCAACTTTCAATAATCTTGATTTGTCGGTCACTCCTAAGTCTTCAGTGGCAGCAATGGTTTCTTTCCAGACTGAGTGTTGAATGTTTGAAGCCTTACCAGTATGGTTTGATAGGAATCGACGTGCTTTTGCTCCTCTGATGCTTGCCTTAGTTGGCATATTTCCTATCTTTCCAGAAAGCTTTTCATCTTTTTGTATTTTGACACGTCCCTTATGCAGTCCTGCTTCTGATTTCTAACCGACAAATAGCTTCCTTCGCAATTGATGCTGGCTTACTATTCCATGCAAAAATTATATGAAGATAAACTAGCTTTTCTATTATCCTAACTTCTGTATGAAGAGTGTAGACATGCACATTTTTCAAGGGAATAGGCAATATTGGCTTCCAGTTTGGATCTGCATCTTCTCTAGTAATTCCTATACTTCTAGTTACATCTTTTGCCATTTTCATGCAGTATAAACAAGGATGTTTAGATGTAGCACCGTAAGAGACATTATACATGCATTTCAATGTTTTTAAATCACCAGCTAAGTGCCATTCAACTTTGAAATCTCCAACTCCTAGAACTTTGAGAAATCCTCCTTCCATATGGTCCTTGATGATCCGAGGGTAAGATGTCCTAGAGAATATCCATGATAATATATCATGATTCTCCTTCAGTACTTGTCCAATAAATAAAACCAATTTAGTTAAATATGAATTATGAACAAGGTAAGGAATAAAACTTAGTTAATAAAAATAATAATTACCTAAAAAGCTGCCAACCACCATATATCATTTTCGGACTGGACACTAAATTTGAAGTCTCCTTGGTCCACTGTTTGTGATAGTGCACCATTCGTGAGAGTTATACTAACTCTCTCCATCTTCTACCCTTTCACAATCTCTGACTCATCTAACTTAAGTACTATGATTATTTTACTATTCACCTTTTCTAAGGTTATATCATAAAATGTGACCATTTATGTTAACAAGTGATTTAGATCAACAAGGATGAATCATATGACATGGATCTTCCATCAGTTTCATACACTTCCTCTATATGAAATGGGGTACCAATGATTTTATGCATAATTAAGTTCAATGTATTCCTCTCTGTCTTCAAGTGATATGACCTAGCGATAGGGACTTTTCTAATTCGAACTTGCTTAAAGGCATCCCTAATAAGTTGAAATATTGTTGAATATGCTTCTCTGCTAATACCAGCAAAATCATAGGCACCCTGAACTATATTTTATCTAAAATTTTTTGAATGTCTAACATCAAAGACTCCACAATTTTGGACTTTACATTGGAACTCCTATTGTTCATCATGATACACTCAATGGATTTGTCTGTCAATATTGAGCCCAACGACATTGCAATTGATGCATTGTCCTTTATATTCTGAAGAGCTACTAATGCAGATCTACAAAAAAAAGGCCAGATAGTTAGCTTATAGTAGCAGAAATAAAACGATAATCAAGTTACAAAAAATCAGAGTATGCTTACTTGAATGTTCGAATTTTCTATTTCGATAACCTCCTTTTGAAAGGGTCTGAATATCCTTGCAACTTTCTTGATTTCGTACGTCATGATGCTCCCTCAAGATTTTCTTCCTCAAGTTGATGTTGTCTGGAACATATACTCTGCGTTGTTTATAAACAACCATTTGGTCTTTCCAAGTGAAATGTTTACAAGGCTTTCCCAGTTGGAATTAGATCATTAGATTCTTAGCCAACGCATCTACACCATAGTTCTCTTTGATTTCTTGGAGTAGACCGGTCACCTGGGTTGAAACCGTCGCCATCAAGTGCTCCTGTCTACTGAGTGCATCTGCTACCACATTATTCTTTCTCGCCGTATGTAGAATGTCTATATTGAATTTCGAGAGAAAGTTTTGCCATCCCATCTGCTTTGGCGTGAGCATACCTTGGGATGAGAAGTACTTAAGTGATACGTTGTTAGTGAACGTCTTAAAGGGCTTTCCTGCCACATAATGTCTCCAATGCTCCACTGCTTGTACGACTGCAACCATTTCTTTTTCGTGAGTTGGCCATCATCGTTCTACATCACTTAATTTATTTGAAAAATATGCAACTGGTTTTCCCTCTTGCATCAACACGGCCCCAATAGCAAAGTTTGACGCATCTGTATGTATTTCGAACGGTTTGCTAAAGTCCAATAGGACAAGAATGGGTTCTTGAGTGATCCGTCGCTTTAGTTCTTGGAACGCTGCTTCACATTCCGATGTCCATGTCATTTTGAGATGAGTCTTTGTCTGCTCCAACAATGGTGCCACAATTTTGCTAAATGCCTCAATGAATCTCCTGTAAAAATTACATAGCCCCATAAAGGATTTGATGCCATGAATGGTTTTAGGTGCTAGCCAATCCAAGATAGCCTTGATCTTCTTAGGATCCATTCAAATCCGTCCGTGGCCTATAACATGTCCAAGGAAATCAACTTCCTCCACCACAAACTCACATTTCTCTCTTTTCGCGAACAAGCAGTTCCTCCTCAGTCGTTGGAGAACTGTCCTTAAATGTTTAATGTGATCTTTAAGGCTCCGGCTAAATACTAATATGTCATCGATGTAAACAATGACAAATTCATCCAGACAGTCTTGAAAAATATTGTTCATCAACGTGCAAAAAGTGGCTGGTGCGTTTGTTAGACCGAATGGCATCACTAGGAACTCGTGACTCCCATACCGTGTTCGAAACGTCGTTTTGTGCTCATCAGCTTTAGCTATTCGAATTTGATGATATCCAGATCTGAGATCTATTTGGCTAAAATATTTGGCATGTTTGAGCTGGTCGAACATGTCATCAATTCTAGGCATGGGGTACTTGTTCTTGATGGTACTCTTGTTAAGCATGAGATAATCCACACACATTCGAAGAGTTTTATCCGCCTTTTCCACGAACAACACTGGGGCTCCAAAAGGTGAAGCGCTAGGTCTAATAAAACCTTTGTCTATCAATTCACCAAGTTGTCATTTCAGTTCCGCCAACTCCTCTTGTGACATTTTGTACGGTGCTCATGAAGTTGGCTCCGTTCCTGGTACCAACTCAATTTTATGGTCCACTGGTCTTCGAAGAGGTAGCTTAGCTGGGAGTTCCTCCGGAAACACATCGCTAAATTCTTCTAGCAGATCTGCCACTTCTTTTGGCAAGTTTTCTTGTCGCACGCTTTTCCCTTCTGGGACTTCTCGGCAGATGCAAAGAAAGCACTTTGAGCTTTTCCCTTTCGCCATTCTTTTCATCGCTAATGCTGCAACCAGATTTTGTTCAATATCGGTATCCTTAGCATTTCCTTCGGGCAGAGCTTTTGTCACGCAGATTTGTCCCTTGTAATCCAAGAGGACCAAGTTTGAGCTCCTACCCAAAACTACGATACAGTGTTCATTTAACCAAGGGAGGCCCAAAATCACATCGAAGGCATCCATCTCTAAATCAAAAAGCTAAGTTTAGCCTTCCATCTTCCAATCTGCACCGTGATGTTCAATGTCTCTTTGTCTGCATCTAGTGCTCCCTTCACTGTTCCTACCTTGAGAGTAGATGTAACATTCCTGGTTGGCAAGCTGAATTGTTCCACTACGCTCCTTGAGATATAGTTATGTGAAGCTTCGGAGTCGATCATGAAATCTGATTTCCTCCCCGCGATCTTTCCTGATAAGAATAACAATCTTGAACCAGTCTTGGGGGTTGCCCCATGGAAGTTCCTTTCCATGCTTGTGTGTCGTCCACTCATAAATGTAAGCTCCTCTCACAACTCCCAACTAGATCAGATCACCTGGATCAAAACAAGTAGTCAGGGATAATTCAGGTCCAGGCAAGCACACCACAAATGAACATACCAACCAAAGCTAAACAGAGGATCCCTCTCAAGTCACATTCCCCTTGAGACCGGACGTAGGGCCTTTGCCTAGCCGCACCCACACAAATCTATCACATAATTAGCCCACAGGGAAACATCCATCCAACCATCCGTGTTTTCACCATTAAGCAACACATTACCTTAGTCACGCCCCACCACTTTTTCGTCGATAGCCCTTATAGCTAAACGATCGGCAGCTATCCCGCATCGGCAGCTAACCATCCGTGCTTTACACCCGAATTCAAACAACATCTCTGTATCAATGGTTAACCCGTACAGTTCGAATATGTCGCCCCGCACCCCACAAGGTGCAGATCGTGCTTTCACCTACCTAGGCAGCACTTTGCCTCATCCGTCCTACGTGCAGACAGCGCCAGGCCCGAACCGTGAGAATTGACCCTGCTTACACATCGAGGGCAGCACTTTGACTCACCAAGTCCCCCGTTCTGCCGACCACCCTGACCGTGGACGCACCCGTGCTTACACTGTGGGCAACGGTTGTCCTGACAAATCCCAAAACGTGGCCATCCCTGTGAGACTTGCGTAGCTGACCGGCTAGCGCCGGCGCCTCAAAGGGCGCTGGGACTTGAGCGTTTTCCCAACACGCGCTTAAGTCTAACATTCATCCATCATGCACTTATGTGAAAGCCCACTCAGAAACAAAACAAGCTTAACCATTCAGATTTAAGAAAACTGGAATCCCAACCAACCCGAAAGCCAACTCAGAATCCGTCCCCAAAAGGTAACCAAAGGCAAAGACAAGCCACACATGAAACCCAAGGCATAGTGGTCACCAAACTGACCAATTGGCATAGCGGCAAGCCCCACGTCGATGACGAGGACCCTTAGGCACCGGCGATGCAAAAAGGTTGTACTAAGGGTCCTTCCACTTGGACCAGTCCCGGAGGCGAAACCGAAATAGTAATTATCCCCAAGGATCAACTTTATTAGATTTGGAAGAGGTTACATTCATACATAGACTGACCGGTCTCGGGGCCACCAACACGTGCTGGGCATTGTGCCTGGCTCGGGCTGGTAGAGGGAGCTGAGACCTGGCGACTGGATTCCTGGCACAGGTTGAGCTGCCCAAGTTTCTGTCTGCCGGACTCCCCCTATAGTTCTGATGGGATTCGGCGCACCCCCTCTGTTCTGAAACATAGTGCTTTCTGGTAAAGCACGCCTTTTAGGAATTAGTTTTTATTTTGCTGATTAAGCCTCGCAAGGCTGGCAGAATCAATTTGGCTCCCTGACATGGGTCCCGGGAGCCGTCCCGGTGGCAGAATCAACTTGCTTCCTGACTAGGCCATGACTCGAGCTCCAGAGCTAGCTCATGACTTGTGACTACTTGACTGGCTCACCACAGGTCGGAGGCTCAGTCCTTGACGTTCTAAGTTGCTCTGGGACCTTAGGGAGCATCACTCCTTAGAGTCTTACAGGGCACACTAGGTGCACCTGCATCAGCTTTACAACACTATGGCTGCATACAGTCTGAACAATGGAAACGATGCGCTCTCTCTCTCTCTCTCTCTCTCTCTCTCTCTCTCTCTCTCGGATGCTCTCTCTCTCACACTTCAAAGGATTCCATTTTGACGGCATACGACCGCATTTTATCACAAAGGACCGCAAAGTCAACGATTGTGATCACATACCAAGCACATCAAGTTTGACGAATCAAGAACGATGGTTGACGATGATCCTGTCGGCTAAGAGATTCTCAACAAGTAGTATTACGACCTGCCCACACTGACAAAGGGAGCAGACCCTGAACATTTGGATCAAGACCTCAAAAGCCCCAACCCTTCGAATGATCTCTACAAGAGTTACGGTTGGTCGCAGGTCCAGACCGTGCTTGCGGTCCAGAGCTCCACAGTCACTGGAGGGTTCCCAACCGGTGATGCTTAGTTACCAGAATTTTGTTCACAATGACAGCCAAGAAGCTACTTTTACAGCTAACATGTCCTCGCAGCGCAGCAATTCGGTTTCTGCAAGCTGGTCCAATACACACACCGTAAAGTTTGATCAGAAGATCAACTATTCGATCGAGTTTGGGGCTAAAGTTGGCGGAGAAAGTAGCTTGTCCTATCAGTATGCATTGTGGAATCTTTCGGCATCGGTGACTCCGCCCTCAAGAATGCCGTCCAGGCTTACTTCGGCAGACGGCCCAATGATGCCTACTTCAAAAGCCCCACCCCTTGGAATGATCTCTACAAGAGCTACGGTTGGTCGCAGGTCCAGACCGCGCTTGCGGTCCAGAGCTCCACAATCACTGAGGAGGGTTCCCAACCGGTGATGCTTAGTTACCAGAATTTTCTTAACAATGACAGCCAAGAAGCTACTTTTACAGCTAACATGTCCTCGCAGCGCAGCAATTCGGTTTCTGCAAGCTAGTCCAATACACACACCGTAAAGTTTGATCAGAAGATCAACTACTCGATCGAGTTTGGGGCTAAAGTTGGCGGGGAAAGTAGCTTGTCCTATCAGTATGCATTTGGCGAGAGCGGGTCAAAATCCACTCTAAGCTCAGGGTCAGGAGTGACTGTGAAGGTACCCCCGCATCAAACCAAGCACGCAATCCTTACCGCCTCCAAAGGCCAAATGAAAGTCCGGATCGTTTATGAAGCCCATCTAACCGGAGTTACCGCAATCAATTGCGATCCTCCGTACCAGGGACATCACTTCTGGTCTTTAGATATCGGTGGCGTCATGAGCACCGGCTTCATTACCAACAAAATTACTATTACTCAGGACATTGCGTTGGACTTGTTAAGTTAGTGTGAACTATAAACGTTTTATTTAAAACGTCAGCAGATCATCAAACTAGCACGTCAGCCCACTAAGTCTAATCTAGTTGTCAGTAACAAACATAATATTCTCTCTCACGACTGAGACAGGGATCCGCAATGTTTTAGACTAAACACCGTGATTAGTTAGGATAAATGATTTTTTTAATCATCAGCTATATTGTATATATACACATGCAGTATCTATAGCGAGTGAGTGAATTCCGTTGCATGTTTTGCTTAATGAGAACTAGTTGAGCTTTTCTTGTCTCCTCTTGTAGTCTTGATAACACATTCTGCTGAGTGTTTATCTGTGTAGTTCACGTGTGATTGCCATATGCTACAGCGTTTCTCTTCTCTGACATGAGCTACATTTTTGTAATGGTAGCTGTATAGATCTTGTATTGACGGCATGCTAGTGAATCGATCCTGCTATAGACTTAGTTATAGACACCAGTATCTGCTGTGTTCTTTATCATCATGGTATCATAGCTATCTTAGGAGAGCTCTTAGGAGAGTAGAAGCCTAGGTAGATTCAGGTTACTAGTGTGTCCAGTTCAATATGACAGATTTGAGGAGAGAAGATGGTAGTTGTACTAATGCAAAAGAACACTGTGATGTTTGATGGCACAAACTATCGCTTCTGGATGCATAAGACCAAGATGCTCATGAAGGGTGAAGGTTTGTGGGGATGAGTGGATGGGACTGATCCAGAACCAGAACCAGTAAATGCCAGAGCTCTGAGTGATTGGAAGAAGTGAGATGACAAAGCTGCATCATGGATTGCAATGTCTTTATCTGAAGAGATATTGATGAAGACTATTGATTGTAATACTAGTCATGAAATTTGGGAGAGACTGAAGGCTGACTATGAAGGGAAGTCAGGCATTCAGGTTTTGCACCTAAATCATCTGTTGGTAACCATAAAATGGGATGGTGGTGACTTGCAGCAGCATGTCAATTAGATGAAAGAAATATATGCATCGTTAGTAGCAACAGGAGCTGAATATCAAGTTTCTGATGTGCAACAACTGCTATTTCTTGTGAAATCTTTGCCCAGCTCATATAACTCTCTCAAAACGATTCTGATGAGGACTCCAAATATGTCCTTTGAGAATGCAGCTAGAGCTATTGCAGATGAGAAGATGTTAAGAGAAGAGACAGAGGGAGATGAAGACTTGGAGAAAGCCATGTTCATAAGGAGAGGCAGCTCAAGCAAAACATAGTCAGGAAAAGGACGTGATCAAAGAAGTTCAGATCAACAAGATGAGAGAAAGCAGGAACCCAGAAGGAAGAAGGGCAAATGTTCCTACTGAAAGAAAGAGGGACACTATGCCTATGAGTGCAAGAAGAAAAAGGCTGACAAGGCACACAAAGCAGATGCCAATGTTGCAAAATCAAGTGAACAAGAAGGTGACAAAGATATGGAGGAGGCATACACCATTCTTGAATTAATTAATGATACTGCCTGCCTAGTCAAGGAACACACTTCTGATTTGATTCTGGACACTGGTGCAACAGCTCATATCACCTGGAGGAAGGAGATTCTTGACAACTACAAGCATTGTAATGTGACAAGAAAGGTTGCACTAGGAGATAACAGTTAGCACAAGGTTGAAGGCATTGGAAGAATTCTTACGGAGACCCAAAGTCGTGATAAAGCTTTGGAGGAGGTCCTGTATGTACTGTCATTGAGGAAAGACCTGCTGTCAGTAGCCAAATTGACAGATATTGGCATGAACTTCAATTTTTATCATGATGTATGCAGGATTAAAGATCGAAAAACAGGTGTGACTATAGCTACAGCCTGGAAAAAAGACAATCTGTATCAGATGTCAATGAAGAGGAAGACAAAGAAAGGGTTGATCACTTCAAGTTGTGACAATAACATTGAGTTATGGCACAGGAGATTGGGTCACCTAAATGTGAACTCATTGGTGAGTATGTACAGAAACAAACTAGTTCGTGGACTCCAATTTATAGGAACTGATCTCAACTTCTGTCAAGCATGTGTACTAGGCAAGCAGCACAGAAATCCTTTTCAAGGACAAGGAGTGCGTGCCAAATCAGTTCTTGGATTGGTAATTTTGATTTGTGTGGCCCTATGAAGGTGAAATCTCTGACAGGTTCAAGGTATTTCATGTCCTTTATTGATGATTATAGCCACATGACGTTTGTTTATTTCTTGAAGCTTAAATCAGATGCTTTTGAAGCATTCAAGAGATTTAAGACTTTTGCAGAAAGACATACAGGAGCAAAGATTAAAAGACTAAGGTCTGACAATGGAGGAGAGTATCTGAGCAATGCATTCAAAGAATTTTGTATGCAGGATGGTATAGACAGGGAGCTTACAGTACCATATACTCCTCAGCATAATGGAGTGGCTCAGAGAAGAAATCGGACAATTATGGATGCTACCAGATGTATGCTTATTCAGAAATTTATCCATGAACTTTTGGAGTGAAGCAGTATCTACTGCTGTGTATCTGCAGAATCTACTGTGACAACCAGTGTAAAAGGGAAGACACCTGCAGAAATCTGGATAGGTAGAAAACTAGATCTTTCTCATTTGAGGATTTTTGGGTGCATTGCATACATGCATATTCCAAAAGTAAAAGTGAGTAAGCTGGATAATAGGTCTGCAAAAACCATATTTGTAGGATATTCCACTGAATCACATGGATACAAGTTGTATGATCTGGAGAGCAAGAAGATTCTTGTGAGCAAAGATGTGAAGTTTAATGAAGGAGAAATCTCTGAAGGGCTAGAGAATGGTAGTCTAGAATTTATGCAGTATCTAGGTAGCAGTCTGACTGAAGAAGGGGAAGAGGAAGCACCTGTCCCAGATGTCCCAGCTGAAGCAGTTGAGGAGGATACTGAACCTGCTAAGCAAAGGCGAGTAATGTCTCCAAGAATCCGTAGACCAATACAAAAGGTGATTGAGAATGCACAATTAAATGCCATTGTTTTTGTGGAGTTACTGATGAACCTTCTACATACCAAGAAGCTGTAAGCTGTGATGAATCAGACAAATTGCTAAAGGCAATGATGGAAGAAATGTCATCAATGCAGAAGAATAATGTCTGAGAACTCTGTGTTCTACCAGAGGATAGAAAAGCAGTTGATTGCAAGTGGGTCTTCAAAAGGAAGACAAATGCAAATGGAACTGTGGATAGACACAAGGCTAGACTTGTGGCCAAAGGATTTTCCCAGCAGTATGGGATAGATTACTTAGAAACATTCTCTCCAGTAGTCAGAATGTCTAGTATTCGATTGCTTCTTGCATTAGCTACCAAGCATGACTTGGAAATTCATCATATCGACGTTAAGATAGCTTTTTTGCATGGTGATCTAGAAGAGGAGATCTACATGAAGCAATCGGAGGGCTTTGAAGATGACAGGTTTCCAAATAGTGTGTGCAGATTAAAGAAAAGCATTTATGGACTTAAGCAAGCTGCATGGGCCTGGCACAAGAGAATTGATGAAATTCTCAAGAACCTCTGCTTTGCTCCAATTAATTCTGATTCAAATGTTTATGTCTATAGAAATGATCATGCTTTTCTGATCATAACAGTATTTGTTGATGATTGTCTACTAATAGGAAATCATATAGAATTGATTAAACACATCAAAGTCAGACTGAAGACTCAACTAGAAATTACAGATCTAGGTAAAGCTAAATTGTGTCTAGGAATTGAAATATCTAGAGATAGACACAATAGAATTGTAACAATTAAGCAGTCAGAGTATGCATTACGTATCATGAAAAACTGTAATATGTAGGACTGTAAAGGATCAGCAACACCAACGGAGCCAGGAGCACTTTTATCCAGAAATGACAGTCCAAAGACAGATGAAGAAAAGGAAGAAATGGCACAGATTCCATTCAGGAGTCTAATTGGCAGTTTGATGTATCTTGCTGTTTGCACTAGACCAGATTTGGCTTATTCAGTTTTCTCTCAGCCAAGTTTCTAACAATTCAGGAGTTGCTCATTGGAGGTTGGCAAAAAGAATTATGCAGTATCTGAAAAATACCTCATACTTTGATATCACATATACTTCAAAAGCAAACCAAAATCTTGAAGCATATAATGACGCCAGTTGGGCCAGCTACAGAGATGATAGCAAATCAATAACAGGTGGATGTTTCTTACTATGTGGAGGTGCCATTAGCTGGATTTCCAAGAAACAAAGTCTGGTTGCACAGTCATCTTGTGAATCAGAATATGTGGCAGCTTTTATGTAAAAAAATTATGCGGTTTCTACATCAATTAAAGTTATGCTTTTTGTGTAATATATGTGGGTTGTCCCTACGTGGCACATGGTCCCTTGCCAGTCACCATAGTCTAAAACCACCCATATTGGTATCTCTCCAAAGCATTTGTCAAAAGCCCTATGCCATTGTACCCCTTTATGTTCTTAAAATTGTTACAAGCGTTACTCATTGCAACAAAGAATACAAAAATAAAAAATCTACTGGATGTCTCTCTCTTTGCTATATGGTGATTTTTCTACACTTCTGAAGCTTGTGATTTTTATTTTGCCCCCCATGATAGCCTACCACTTTGATTTATATATGGCTTTTCAATCACTCCATCTTCAAAGTTGTTCAATATACTTGGATTTATGGTTCTTGAGCTCATATTGTTGTTATGGTCAATGAAAAAACGAAAATAATAGAAGTATTCTTGTTCTTTGCACAATTTCTTGTTGTTGCTTTATGTCTTAGGAATTGTTGTTTTGATGAGAATCGATATATAGGGCCTTGAAGAGAAGCCTTTTAAAATTCACTACAATACCATTCAAGAGCCTCTTCTATTCACTCATATGCAACCTATGTTGATGTCACATTACTTGACATTTCATTGTAGACTCTTGGTTTACTATATCAAAACTCATTTGCATTTAACTTAGAAGATCAAAGTTCTTCTCCATGGGGCTTTGAAATCACTAGAAATTATGACCCCAATACAAAGTCTTTCAGTGAAAATTTCCTTGCTACTTTTGGAAGCACATGTAAGCTAAACCCAGTCTTCACCTAAATCTTGTCTATATTCCTAAATGGAAGACACTGGACTACAAAAGTTCAATCCACTCTTAATTTAATTCCACATCTCGTATTTAACTTACTCTCTTAACTTTGCATTTGGCTTGAAGTTTATATCATGTTGTTGAATAAGCACTTTGTTGTTCAATCCAAATGCTTCAATAATGACCATTTTTTTTACATTTGAATTGTTGAGATTCCTGATGGACTAAATATCATCCTGATCAAAACTGAATACATGAACTAGTGAGCTCGAACTAATCATCTTTGGAAATAACAAATGATATTCGGAGTGAATATTCGTTTCCAATAATATAAAGTGAACGAGATGTTTGCAAAGAATGATGATATCCATTTCACTTAAACTTTCTCCACAATGTTTTTTTTGTAGATTATCACGTTCAACATTATTGCTATCTTCAATATATTGAACCACAAATTGAAAACTCTAATAAATTGAAAGTCACTTCTATAACAATTCCCAGTTTGTATTTTGTCAACTTTGTCACCTTCCATTGTGCACTCTATATTGAATGTGAAACATTCATATAGATCAGTTTTACCCTTGTCTGTTAATTTCAGTTCACAAGAAGTCTTAGACAAGTCTTCTCGTTGAATGTGACAAAGTAGTTCTTCTGATATCAAAGAAGACATTGTCCTTGAGTAATTTACCTCCTTCACAACTTCATTGTCTAAACTGGCCTTTGTATTGCTCAATTGAACTTCAATATTTGGAACAAGTGCATTATCTTCAAAATTCTCCACATTGACTTCGTTATCCTCAATTGATTTTCGGTGTCCTTGCATTGACATTGAAAACGCATTTGGTATTTTTCTTGTTCGATTCGAGTTGGGAATTATGTTGATGTTATCAATCTTGTGCATAATGATTGGCCATTTCTTGTGGATTTAATAGGAAATCAAGTTAGCTAATCCATTTGCTGAAAAAGCTTTTCCTTTGTTGGTAACTATTCTTCTTCATCACTTTGCACTTCAAATTCATTCATTGACGATATTCTAACTGGTTTCCAATGTTGACTGGTCTTTCTCCATTGGCATCAATGTGCTCTCCTTCATTTGAATTGTGAGCTTCATTATCTAATTGTTTATCATCTTCGGAAAGTTGGATCCTTGAAGCTTCATCTTTTAGTTGAACATTCGTGTAATGACCCCAAAGGATTACCCCTAAGATGAGGATAGGAGAACACAATAGAAGAGACTATGGAGCCAAATCGCGAAACCAAACCTAGATCAAAACTGGATCTAGCCCACAAGCCATGTCATGTGAAGCAAGAGGAGAAGAGTGAAACTAACTATAAATAGATCACATCTCTTCATGAAGTCCTCCTGCCTATATTAGTCACACAAACATGCAATACTCCATATGTCTCAATTAGAGTGTCTGGGTCCTCTCAAGGTAATTAGTCACAAACTGGCCTCAACATGGAATTAGATCTTAGCATGAGCAATAATCTTGAACACTAGAGGGCCGGTCTACCATATTAGGACTATTCCAGGTCCTTAACCGAATATGGCCATAACATTCTTCCCTCCTTAAACTACTTCTATCCTTAGAAGCTCCTCAAACAAGAAAGAATTACAAGAATAGTTCCTTTGACTTTAAATATTAACCGAGAAAATCATTGTCCTTAGTCTAACTTCCATATCAAACAAGTAATCAGAGATAAACCAATTTCCAATCGTTGATCTCTGTTATGGAGTACAAACTTTGGTTTGAAAAGTACACTAAGAGATACATTTTCTCAACTAGGTTACATTCAACACAAGTTAGTAACATCACCTTATGTAAATCACTTACATGAACCACTGAGTGAAATATTTTCTCACATAGGAGATTTAAAGCTAAAGAAAATAATAATTATAGTCTGAAATCATCCACAAATCTGGCAGACAATTCATAAAAACTTCCAAGTACAACTATCCTTAGAATCCAATTCTAAGATATGATAATTCATTCAACTAGAATCTCTAGGAGATTAAAACTCAACTCTGAGCATCCCAGATACTCTTTTGAGTTAAATGCTCCTATTCCTAGCACCAAATGCAAGAAAATAACATTCATTCATTTTAATAGACTTGTCTGTCTCCTATGATAACTAGAGATCCAATCAAATGAAGAATTATACTCAAGCATCTACAGACCATAAACTGTAGCAGAATAGCATCCGCTAGATAAATAAGATAATGTCCGTGAGATTCATAGATTCTCAATAAAAATACTGAAGTAGAGAGATTCAAAAACGTTGATCTGAATTCTTACTCGAATAATAGATCAAGAATTAATCATCACACTTAAAAACCATTACAATTCCTTATAGTCCTTTGACAATAATTAAGTATCTATTTATGATTCGTCAGTCATAAATATTTGGATTTATATGATTCATCAATCATAATTTTCTGGAATCCCAATACTATAATCATTTATAAACATAGGATTCTTTAACTGAAGTGCAAGATTCAAGCTCTATAAACCACTGGTAATTAAAGACTGAACGCATACCAAAATGACAATCATCTTCAAATACATAAACTTTAGATTACAATTCAGAATCACATCTAGATACCCAAAGTCCTGCTGAATATCAATTTAGTTATTATTCTTGGATCCATTATGATTTTTTATCCAATTGAGCCCTCCGGGATACAATCACTAATGAGTTGAGTCCCTTCCTTAACTAAGGAATACTCTATCACAAGAATACTATACATCCAATGCACACAATTTTAACTGATGTACTTAAATGATTCACTAATCATGCGTCTTACAAGCAATATAATTCAAAACCATCAGTTCCCGGTGAATCCACATCACACTGATCGTTTTACCAATGAACATCATCTTGGAGTAATCAACTACTCAAGTTAATTGCCAATGATTCAGAGATCTCAAATGTCTAGGTGCAGATCTCAATTATACTAGTATGAAACCACATTTAGATCCTCATCCAAACCATTTATAAGTTAATCCATAAATCTCCAATCCAAAAATTTGTTAACTCTACAAGTATCTGTCAAAACAATACTTGATCAGATGTTTATGTTCGCCGACTAGGTTAAGTGCACCAGATAACCTTAGTAACTAAGATTACACAGTAGATTCATACAAGATTAATTGTGCACATATGAGAATAATCTCACTATGACCCAGTACATAAACACATTCTTACCTATCAGATTCCTCCAGAACTCACATATGTTACTCACATATCTCACTGAGATCTTGTAACTCAGCTACAAAAGATTTTCTATTTCTCATGAGTAAATAACATATCCTGAAAATCTTTGAGAGGAATAACATTCACTCTCAACAGTTTTCCAATCCAACTTACCTCTAATTACATGATTTTTCACTCCATCAACCCCTCTCTGATCCTAGTACTAAACTAAGATTAGGTTGATCCAATACAAAACTCTCAGACTTAAATTATGATCAAACTTACTTCTATTCAAATCAAAATAGAATTAGTAAGCTTTGACCTTGTACTATACTACTAATAGATAATGATTCAAATATCAAAACTGTTCTAGATCAAGGTTGACCACACAATCCCTAGAGAATTTCTCTTATTCAAAAAGTTCCAATTAGGTATGTTACTCTCAATCTATCCAAAATTACTTTCAGACCAAATCTCATTTCTATACCACAGCTGGATCTCTTCCGAAAACTATGCAACCTACAGATTTTAGCACAATACTGACGTGCAAAGAGACATAGAATTAGCAGTAGCTAGTTCCTCGTGAGAGAGAATACCTCTGTTGCACTGATGTGCTGATATGGAAAATAGACAATGCTAAAATTGTTGTAGTGAACTTATTTCTAAAAAAAAAGAGTTGCAACATTCTGCCTATTGTGTGCAATCTGTGAATGATTTTGATGCTTGCTACAGTAGATACATTTCCTCTGTTATTAAACATTATCTACTGCTCATAAATTTATATCAGATCTGCAGTGTCAGTCAGTCACTTGAAGATGATTGATCGTAGTTTGGAGCAATAGCTACAGCTACAGGAGATCGGCTCCTATCCGGGCTTAGTGGAATAATAGCGCAACAAGCACTCGGCCACCTATTGCATAGAAAATTAGCACACAACAAAGCTTGATCCCAAAATGATTTAGGAAGATTTGCACCTAACCTCATGGTTGTAGCTCCTTCACATAAGTTCCTCTCGGCCACTCCATTTTGTTGAGGTGTCCTTGGGCCTGTGTACTACCTCTTGATCCTATGCTCATCACAAAAAGCTTTAATCTTGGTAGAAATATACTCACCACCATTGTCACTCCTCAAGCACTTGATTTTGGTAGATAATTGGACCTCTCTTGCAATCTTCAACTTGACAAAGACATCATACACTTCGCATTGCTCTTTAGTAGATATACCCAACAAAATCTACTTAAATCATCAATGAAAGTTACATACATCTTAGCATCACCATTGCTAGTTGTAGTAACACCATGAATATCTGAATGCACAACTTCAAAAGGCTTAGTAGATCTAGATGTAGATCTCTTATAAGGTAACCTATGTGACTTTGACAAAGCACATTGCTCACAAACATGATTGATGCTAGTTAAGGAACTTGGAAGACCAATCACGACTTGATTCCTTGCCATTATCTCCAATGACTTGAAGTTGAGATGCCCCATCCTCTTATGCCATGATTTTGTATTTTAAAGTTTTATTCTAAGCTTTTGCCTACAAAGATGTTACATTTTTTTATAAGGTTAGTTTTAAAGCTTTTTGAAAGCACTTACATCAAGTGATGTAGTGTTCTGGAAAGCCGACATTCCTAAGGAATGGAACCGGCATCTTTTCCCAAAAATCGACAACTACAAAATTTTTTACGTGATAAACTAAAGATTTTATAGGGGAAAACCGGCAAGTAGAAGCATATCCCCTCTTAGTAGCCAAAAAAATCCTTAAGATATGGGATTTTTGAGAGAAACATCCAAAAACGTTTCCCGAACACTGAAGTGATGTACATGTGCATGTGCTGATTTTAACCTGGTACATGGAAATCATGATGTACTTGTGGTCACTTTATTCAAGATGTACCCTCAACTATGTGCCAACTTAAAAATTTTGAAGCGGCCTTACAACTTGCGCTTTTACTGAACACTAAAACCCAGAAGGTAATCAGAGTCAGTTTGAGGGAAATCCCACTTTATTGATAAATCTGAGAAGGTTACATTTCAAGTGTGTGACCGACCCTAGTCTCCGGGGAGCTGGCATGCCAAGGCGAGTGTCAGGACAACATTCCAGCAAGGGAGGCTGAGACTTGGTTGGAGCTCGCTTTGAGTCGCAACCCGCACTCCCCTATAGTATTGGTGGGATTCGGCACCCTCCTCATAGCAAGCACTCTACCCAGGCTGGTAAAGCACATTTTCTCTCTCTCTAGAAAGTCACTTTCTCTCTCTAAATTTTATTGATCCCCAGGCTTCCTTTAATCATGCCTAGATCGTGTGAGGTGATTGCACATCGATCTGAGCTCTCTGGACTTCGCCAGAACCGATCAAAGATTTTCAGCCATAGGAACTTGGCGTCGGCTGGACTCTGGTCACAGTGGTGCTGGGAGCGGCATCGGCGCCATTGGCGCCCGGAGTAGCAGGGGCGCTGCTGGCGCCGGGGACATAGCTGGCACCGATGGCGCCGAAAGTAAAGCTTGTAAAGGTAGCTTTACAACATCCACCCCACCTTTATAAAATCTGATGTCCTCATCAGATGTCAGATTAAAGTAAAGGTGTCTCCCAATTAAAATAACTATACATTTAAGCTACTTGGCACAGTACTCAATTTACTGGCCACTTCTTATTAACATTGAAGCTGGCACACCACAAGTCGGAGGCTCAGCTCTTTGTACTGAAAAATTACATAACTTGAAAATATCTCTTTGTCTGGAAAAAGCGTACATTTTATATCGCTTACGGAAAACCCAAGAACCTTATTAACTGGTGACAGAGGCCTTTCTGTGAAATGTTCGCCCCTGTCGCTTCTGAAATTTTGACTTTGGAACTCCTTTGAGCTCCTGATTTGTCCTTGATCTACTTTGTGTTGAGCTCCCTGAGCTCCAGATTTGATTAGTTCTGCACAGGTATCAAGGCTCCCTGAGCCAAAGGATTTATCGTTTGATTGCCACTTTATGGTCCACTCTGTTCCTTGTTGCTTTTGCACCTTGATTTCTCTCCTTGTCCCAGCCTGATCTTGATACTTTTCCTTCTTGGCTCTGTAAGATAGGCAAAAATTGAGTACTCCGCAATGCACTTGTCACTTAGCTTGAAGTAGCTCTTTGAATTAGCCCAAATGTAACCATTGACCTCGTGGAGAGCCAAAGGGTCGCACCAGTTTGACCCGCATAAGAACTATCTCTTCGCGTTTGTTTGAAACATCATGTTCGTCGCGCAAAACTTGACTTTCACAATTGCATCACTGGTCAATTGCCTCAGAGTCAAAACAAGAAGTATACATCAAGCTTGGCTTCAAGTAGCTCTCTTTGAATCAGACACATGAACCCAGAGTTTGCACTAGTCCGATCTCAATACGAACTCTCCCTTAGCGTCCGTTCGAAATATCAAGTCTCTCATGCAAGACTCAATTTTCACAGTTCCTTCATTGATCAGCTGCCTTACACGTAACACAAGCCAGTGTACTGATATGTTTCCTCATCATTGTTGGTCCAGAGAAAGACTATAACAAGCCTTCCTTTTTACAACCAAAACTTGTCAACTTATTAGGTCCAAAGTTTGCCAGTCTTCTCGTGTGAGTATGGCTAGGTCACCTTGAATTTGCCCCCGTTTTGATCAACTTTCATTCAAAATTTGCCCCGAGAAAGAGGTGTGTGTGATAGTTCCCCTCCACTTATAAAATCAGTTGATCAAACTTAGAGTAGAGTTCTTCGAACAAAAAGCCTTTCCAACACTTTGCTCCCCATCTGCTAGGATTATGGCTCGATCCAACTTGTTGCCAATCTCTGAAGAGGATCCTAGTCTTTCCCCTTTGAGGAAAAACCCAAATGAAACTGGATATCACTCATGCTCAGTGAGTTTCTATTCCGAAGGTGGCCGTCCCAAAATGAAGACCAACTGCTCCATAGAAGATCTCCCCTAAAATTGCCCTTTCCAACTTTTGACTTCCTACTTGCGTCTGGTGGGCGTTGTCGCAAATGAAACTAACCCAAGAAAAAGGCTAGCCATCCATCCTTTGCAAACATTGAGTCGTTTCGTTGCCGTTCACGTGCAAGTACTTGAACTGCAAATCCGCCCCACAGATTCTGTAGTCCTCTTTGTTTGATGGTATCAGGCTTCAAAAGAAAGGTTCCTTCTCGAGCCATCAGCTCCTTGTATCACAAGCAATCATGCAAACCAGACAAAGCATGAGTACTAAGACTCACCATGAATACATACAAGTAAGACACTCAGGCAGGTTTACTAACAAGTAACAAAGACAAGGTCCCCCTTTGAGATGGTCCTGCCAACGGACCTTTGCCTGGCCGCGCCCATACAAATTGATCACAAAATCAGCCCACATAGGACATCCCTCCAACTATCTGTGCTTTCACCATTAAGCAGCACATTGCCTCAGTCACGCCCCACCACTTTTTGGTCGATAGCCCTTATATCTAAACGATCGGCAGCCTTGAATATACCACCCCCGTGGACGCACCCGTGCTTTCACCGTTAAGCAGCACATTGCCTCAGTAACGCCCCCACCAAATCTAGTCGATAGCCCTTATAGCTAAACGATCGGCAGCATACTCCCCAATCGTGGACGCACTCGTGCTTTCGCCGTTAGGCAGCGCATTGCCTCAGTAACGCCCCCACCAAATTTGGTCGATAGCCCTTATAGATACACGAATGGTGGCTATCGCGAATATGTCACCCCGCACCTCACAAGGCACACACCGTGCTTACACCAACCTAATGGCAGCACATTGCCTCATCTGTCCTACGTGCAGACGGCGCCAGGACCGAACCGCGAAAACTGACCGTGCTTACACCTCAAGGGCAGCACCTTGACACATCAAGCCCTCGTTCTGCCGACCACCCCGACCGTGGATGCACCCGTGCTTACAGTGTGGGCAGCACCTTGCACAACAGTTGTCTTGATGAACCCCAAACCGTGGCCATTTCCGTGAGATCCGCATAGCTGACCGGCCAGTCGCCTCTAATACCACATGTAGCGCAGACATCCCAAAGGGAGCCGGGAACCACGACTTAGCTTCCCAGCCTTCAACTCTTGCCATCCAAACCCACTTGACATACAAGCAGCCAACTCGCCAACAACGATCAGACTTAACCAACTGAACGGATCGTGTAGGACGACTCCTGAGTAGCATATAAAGGCACGCATTGGCGAGTGCACCTCTCACTCAAGTCTCACACACACAACAAGTTTTGTTGGGCATGTAAGTAACTGCTCGTTCCATTCCATCGCGGGTACTTCCCTTGTGTGCGTCACAATGCAGTTGCATCAACTTCAGTCTTGCGGGGTTATCCTTCATCATTCCAAACGGAGTCTAGTTTAGTCGGGCTTGTGTCATTTCACATAATCGATTATATAGGAGCAAGGCTTGCATGCCTAAAAGCTCCTTCTGAACCATCTGAAGGCGAAGTACATAAACCCGTTTTCTTGTTCATTACAAGTTTCAGTGTCCAGAGTTGCAGTGAAGGGCCACGACTCAGTGAAGCACGCGCTTTTATCAACCTGTGGAAGTAGAACAGAGTTTGAGTGCCTCTGTTTCTTGTTTCTTGGGACGGGCTCTGATCACTTGTTCAAGATAGGAAACCACCACTCTCATGGCTATTTCAATCGACATCAAGGATGGCAACGTGACTGCCTTCGAAAGTCTTCGACATGTGATTACCGATGCCAAAGTGGAATCTTTCAGCGTCGGTGACTCCGTCCTCAAGAATGCCGCCCAGGCTGACTTCGGCAGATGGCCCAATGATGCTTACCTCAGAAGCCCCACCCCTTGGAATGATTTCTACAAGAGTTATAATAGATGAGACTATGGAGCCAAACCGCCCAACCAAACCTAGATCAAAACTGGATCTAGCCCCCAAGCCATGCCATGTGAAGCAAGAGGAGAAGAGATAAACTGGTGACCTAAACCCAATATGTTGACAGGAGAATCTCTACCTCATTATATAAAGAGTAGAGTCCTGTGCATGTAACCATGCAATCCCCATGCAGGTCAACTATAAATAGATCACATCTCTTCATGCACTCCTCCTGCCTATATCCGTCACATAGACATGCAATACTCCATATGTCTCAATTAGAATGTCTGGGTCCTCTCAAGGTAATTAGTCACAAACTGGCCTCAACATGTAATTAAATCTCGGCGTGAGCAATAATCTCGAACATTGAAGGGCCGGTCTACCATATTAGAACTATTCCAGGTCCTTAACCGAATATGGCCATAACATTCTTCCCTCCTTAAACTACTTCTATCCTTAGAAGCTCCTCAAACAGGAAAGAATTACAAGAATAGTTCTTTTGATTTTAAATATTAACTGAGAAAATCATAGTCCTTAGTCTGACTTGCATATCAAATAAGTACTCAGAGATCAACCAATTTTCAATCGTTAATCTCTGTTCTAGAGTACAAACTCTGGTTTGGAAAGTACACTAAGAGGTACATTTTCTCAACTGGGTTACATTCAACACAAGTTAGGAACATCACCTTCATGTAAATCACTTACATGAACCACTGAGTGAAAATTTTCCTAACATAGGAGATTTAAAGTTAAAGAAAACAATAATTACAGTCTGAAATCATCCACAAATCTGGTAGACAATTCATAAAAACTTCCAAGTACAACTATCCTTAGAATCCAATTCTAAGATATGATAATTCATTCAACTAAAATCTCTAGGAGATTAAAACTCAACTCTGAGCATCCCAGATACACTTTTGAGTTAAATGCTCCTATTCTTAGCACCAAATGCAAGAAAATAACATTTATCCATCTTAATAGACTTGTCCGTCTCCTATGATAATTGGAGATCCAAGCAAATGAAGAATTGTACTCAAGCATCTGCAGACCATAAACTGTAGCAAAATAGCATCTGCTAGATAAATAAGATAATGTCCGTGAGATCCATAGATTCTCAAATAACAGTGATCTGAATGCTTACTCAAATAATAGATCAAGGGCTATCGAAAGTATAATTAGCAATATTATGAAACTGTAATAAATAGTGCCAAATAGCTATTGAAAGTAAAATTAGCAAAATTATTATAGAACTGTAATAAAATTATAAAACAATTATAGCCCTTAGATCTTGTCCTTTAGCCAGTGGCCCTTAGCCCATAGCCCTTTTCCTTGTCCCTAGGCCCTTAGCCATTCGCTCTTAGCATTAGCACTTGGCCCTTAACCCTTAGCCCTTCGACCTTATCCCTTAGCCCTCGTGCATTAGCCCTTACCCTTGAGCGTCAGCCTTAGCACTAGGCCCTTATCCCTTGGCTCTTAACCTTAGCCCTTGGCCCTTAGTCTTAACCCTCGGCCCTAGCCCCTACCCCTTGGCTAGGCCCTTGGCCCTAGCCCCTTGGCCCTTGGCTAGGCATTAATCATCACACTTAAGAACCTTTACAATTCCTTATAGTCCTCTGACAATAATTAAGTATCTATTTATGATCCGTCAATCATAAATATTTGGATTCATATGATTCGTCAATCATAATTTTTTGGAATCCCAATACCATAATCATTTATTGGATACTGGAGTATATGTCCACATAACTCAGGAAAGGTAAGAATTATTCCAAAATCTTTCCACTAAGAAAATATTGGATTTAAAAATATTCTTCAAATAGCATTCTCTAACTGAAGTGCAAGATTCACTCTCTATAAACCACTGGTAATTAAAGACTGAATGCATACCAAAATGACAATCATCTTCAATTACAAAAACTTTAGATTACAATCCAGAATCACATCTAGATACCCAAAGTCCTGCTGAATATCAATTCAATTATTATTCTTGGATCCATTATGCTTCGTGATCCAATTGAGGTCTCTGGGATACAATCACTAATGAGCTGAGTCCCTTCCTTAACTAAGGAATACTCTATCCCAAGACTACTGTATATCCAATGCACAAAATGTTAACTGATGTACCCAAATGATTCACTAATCATGCGTCTTACAAGCAATATAATTCAAAACCATCAGTTTCCGGTGAATCCACATCACAGTGATCGTTTTACCAATTAACTTCATCTTGGAGTAATCAACTACTCAAGTTAATTGCCAATGATTCAGAAATCTCAAATGTCTAGGTGCAGATCTCAATTATACTAGTATGACACCAGATTTAGATCCTCATCCAAACCATTTATAAGTTAATCCATAAATCTCCAATCCAAAGGTTTGTTAACTTTGCAAGTATCTGTCAAAACAATACTTGATCAGATGCTTATGTTCGCCAACTAGGTTAAACCAGATAACCTTAGTAACTAGGATTACACAGTAGATTCATACAAGACTAATTATGCACATATGAAAATAATCTCACTATGACCCAGTACATAAACACATTCTTACCTGGCAGATTCCTCCAAAACCCACTTATGTTATTCCTAATTAGGTAAGCCGTTGTATTTGGAAGTATATGGCTTTTGTGACAACTATACATAGTATATATGGTCAACGAATCAGAAATGTTGACGGGGATGAGGACGTTGCAAATATCTCACCTCGCATTTTACTGGGAAGTGTCTGGAACGTTCCTTGTTCAAAATAGACGACCTTCGGGATTTTTCTCTCTCTTTGCATTTTTTGCAAAAAGACGAAGGTGTCTGTAAAAATGCGAAGGTGCCTTAAAAAAGGTGAAGGTGTCTTTAAAATAGTTTAACTCATGAAAATAGATGGCCTTCGAGAATTTTCTCTCTCTTCGCATTTTTCGGGAAAATGCGAAGAAGCCGAAGGTGTTGAAAACAGTTAGACTTTTGAACTTTGAATAAGTTGACTTCTTCAAAATAGTTGAAAGGAAGAAGCCGAAGGCAAGTGTCACAGTTTTCGAGAAAATGTGACAAATGCGAAATATGCAACACTTAGTGTTTTTCCTTCAATTTGTTGAAGTGTTGCATTTTTTGGAAAGTGCGAAAAATGCGAGCTGTGCGACACTTAGTGTAATTCTACAGACTATTGAAAAAGTAAAGTGTTTCTGCAGACTTATTATAAATGCTAGTTTTTGGAAGTAGTTGAAGATGGCCAAGTCTTATTGAGCTTAACATCTGAATTTGAAATATGATAGGATTGGTTACCCTTCACTGAAGATCAGCCGGAAGCCCGTTGAAGAGATGTTCTTCAAATAGTTTGGTTGTCTAAGTTATGATTCCAAGGAGACAACTGTGGGCTTAATTTCCAACAGTTTTTCCCATTACTTCAATCATAGACATTCTTGTTAACAACAAGATTCTTACTTTTTGGATAAATATATTGCAAAATATTAAACAAATATTTTGCAAAACCTTAAGCTTATTTAGACAATAATTTCTAGTGACAACAAATTGCATGAATTTAATTTCTGTAATTTTCAATGAATGTATGATTTTTACAGAATTTTTTATCATGCACACAAATTTACAATATTTGCAAAATAGAGCATGCAAGAAAAAAAGGTTAATTATTAAAATTTAAAATTTAGGTGAACTAACAAAAAATTGTATTGGCTCTTAAAAAACGGGTCATCTTCTGGTCCTATTTCAAAAGATTTTGTGTTATAGAATTGAATAGAAATAGAATGAATATAATGAATAGAATAGAAATATATCTACTAAAATATAATCAAAGTGGAGTATGAATGATTGGGAATAAGAATATGAATGAATGATGAATGGTGGTTGCAAATGAATGATGGATAGGGTTTAGGGCTTGTTTACGTTTAATGTTTTCTAAATTCTAAAACTATACTTGGTTGGTTGCAGCATTTATCCCTCACTTATTATGTCAAACGATGCTCTCTCTCCCTCTCGGATGTTCTCTCTCTCTCTCTCTCTCTCTCTCTCTCTCTCTCTCTCTCTCTCTCTCTCTCTCTCTCTCTCTCTCTCTCTCTCTCTCTCTCTCTCTCTCTCTCTCTCTCTCTCTCTCTCTCTGATGGTTCTCTCTCTTTGTCTCACTCATGATTCTCACGCTCCCTCTGCGGCCTAAATGCTCTGAACGAACCACAAACCGCACTCCAAGGGTCTTGCCTACGGCTACATACGATGCTCTCTCTCTCTCTCTCTCTCTCTCTCTCTCTCTCTCTCTCTCTCTCTCTCTCTCTCTCTCTCTCTCTCTCTCTCTCTCTCTCTCTGATGGTTCTCTCTCTCTCACTCACTCACGGTTCTCACCGTCCCTGTGCAACCAAAATGCTCTGAATGAATCGCAAACCGCATGGTCTCTCTCTCTCTCTCTCTCTCTCTCTCTCTCTCTCTCTCTCACGGTCGCTATGCGGCCTAAATGCTCTCACTCATTATTAACACAGTCCCTATGCGGCCTAAATTCCCTGAACGAACCGCAAACTGGACTACAAGGGTCTTGACTAAATGTTGTAAAGCTACCATTACAAGCTTTACTTCCGGTGCCACTGGCGCCAGCTATGTCCCCGGCGCCAACAGAGCCCCTACTAATCCCAGCGCCACTGTGACCAGAATCCAGCCAGCGCCAAGTTCCTATGGCTGAAAATCTTTGATCGGTTCTAGCGGAGTTCAGAGAGCTCAGATCGATGTGCAATCACCTCACACGATCTAGGCATGATTAAAAGAAACCTGGGGATCAATAAAATCTAGAGAGAGAAAATGACTCTCTAGAAAGAGAAAATTCTAGAGAGAGAAAAATGTGCTTTACCAGCTTGGGTAGAGTGCTTGGTATGAGGGGGGTTGCCGAATCACACCAATACTATAGGGTGTGCGGGTTGCGACTCAGGGCGAGCTCCAACCAAGTCTCAACCTCCCTTGCTGGAATGTTGTCATGGCTCTCGCCTTGGCATGCTAGCGCCCCGGAGACTAGGGTCGGTCGCTGGTTAAGTCTGATCGTTGTTGGCGAGTTGGCTGCTTGTATATCAAGTGGGTAAAGCATAACTTTAATTGATTACAAACCGCATAATTTTTTTACATAAAGTTTTGAACTGTTCTTTTTTTCTCTCCGAACGTGTAGACTTCAACATTTCCTATACTATGGAGTGTACTATGTAGCTTCTCAAGCTTTGACTTGATGTGTTTCATATGTATAATATATGCAATCGTCTCGACTTCAACATTTCCTATATTATGTAGTGTAGTATATAGCTTCTCAAGCTTTGACATGCAACTATAATAGCTACTATGCGTGACATTATTTTACTTACTACAAGATGCCCATCATACGAGAATACTAAGATCCATGATCGATCGACTTCACCAGGTGCTGTGGCGCTGGTCCATCCCCAACCTCGACCGTCGAGTGATAGTAATTTTGTTGGTAATGGAGCCGCTGCTCATGGCGCCACCGATATCTAAAGACCAGAAGTGATGTCCCTGGTACGGAGGATCGCAATTGATTGCGGTAACTCCAGTTAGATGGGCTTCATAAACGATCCGGACTTTCATTTGGCCTTTAGAGGCGGTAAGGATTGCGTGCTTGGTTTGATGCGGGGGTACCTTCACAGTCACTCCTGACCCTGAACTTAGAGTGGTGGTCGCGGATTTTAATCACATGTCGAAGACTTCCGAAGGCAGTCACCTTGCCATCCTTGATGTCGATTGATATAGCCATGAGAGTGGTGGTTTCCTATCTTGAGCAAGAGATCAGAGCCCGTCCCAAGAAACAAGAAACAGAGGCACTCAAACTCTGTTCTACTTCCACAGCTTGATAAAAGCGCGTGCTTCACTGAGTCGTGACCCTTCACTGCAACCTGTAATGAACAAGAAAACGGGTTTATGTACTTTGCCTTCAGATGGTTCAGAAGGAGCTTTCAGGCATGCAAGCCTTGCTCCTATATAATCGATTACGTGAAATGCTTCTTGGTTTCCAAGGGGAGGCTCGAACCTAGGACCAAAGAAACTTTGGATGCCAAGCTAACCAGTTGAGCCAACCCCGTTGGGTGATTACGTGAAATGACACAAGCGCGACTAAACTAGACTCCGTTTGGAATGACGAAGGATAACCCCGCAAGACTCAAGTTCACGACCTCTAGAAAACAACATTCAAACACGTCACCCGAAGAGTTCCATTGCCCTTTGCCACTCTTTGTGATCTTTTGCCTCATCAAAGGTTGATGGCTCTCGACAGTTCAAAATGTCAATCATTAGGGCATAGTTCACATAGTCACGATCGGGAGACTTCCTTTCCCGTGTTGATCTTCTCACTTCACTTTGTGTGCTAGATCCTGTTTGATTTAGCTTTGCGTCCTTCATGATCTTTTCATACCATTTTGGTATCTTAGATTCACGTGATACACTACGTGGAGAGTACGTATCCCAAGGAGTGTCCAAGTAATGTCTCTTACTTCCAACCGGTTTCTCCTTTATTGCTCCTATTGGCAAATACCTCCCCCTAGGCTCTTGAATAGGTGGTGTTCTTTCATATTCGCCCTCTCGACTTTCGTCTTCACGTGCATCATTTTGTAGAGCATCTTCTTCATTTTCTTCCTCCAGAATTGTGGGAAGTCTCTTGATGCTTTCACCGCTTGCATGGTCTTCATCTTCATACCTATGCGTTTAATCAAAGATCACATATTTGCTAATGTGAATCTTTTTCATTACAGGATCAAAACATCTGTAAGCTTTCATTCTTTCATCATAACCGACGAAGATACACTTGATTGCTTTGGCATCAAGTTTCTTTCGCTCCTCCTTTGGCACATGTACATAGGCCTTACATCCAATGCCATGAAACTTGTCGATTTTTGGCTTTATTCCAGTAAATGCTTCTTCAGGAGTCATATTTGGAACCGCAAGTGTAGGCCTCCTATTTTGCAAGAACGTTGCCGCACTGCACGCTTCCAACCAAAGTGAATCGGTCAAGCCCATTTGCTTCATAATAGTTCTATTTTTCCTTTCAGCTACACCATTACTATGCGGCGTGTGTGACTGTGTGAATTGTGTTTTAATGTCGTGTTCTTTGCAAAAGTCTTTAAAATCAACTCCTTGAAGCGAGCAAAAGTGTCAGATTTTTTTTTCAAGAAATAAATCCATGTCCTCCTAGAGTAATTATCTATGAAAGTCATAAAATAATATGCTTTCTCCAACGACATGGTCTTCATTGGGCCGCACAGGTCGTTGTGAATTAGTTCCAGCGGTTTCTTAGCTCTTGTAGCTCCACCTTTCTTGAATGTCTCTTTGACGCATCCTTCACATATTGCATGATGATCATCCTGCAATGCCGGTAACCCTATTACCATCTTCAGCTTCGCCATCAATCACAAGCTCAACTCGGATTGAGATGTTGTTGAGATAGCCAAACCATATTCACCTGGTTTTGCAGCATCCAATTTATAAAGGCCACAGTTACTATCTCTATAACCCTTCGCCACCACTTTGTGGTTGTGGTTCGTATCCTTCATAAGGCATCCATCCTTGACAAAATCAACTTTAAGATGTTGATTTGCCATTACACCAATAGAAAGCAAACTCTTTTTGAGTCCAAGAACATAAAGTACATTAGGGATGTTTTTAAATTTTGCCATCAGGAAATTGCACAGGTACATTGCCCACACCCTATATCTGGCATTCCTCTCCATTGGCTTGAGTGACCTTATCCCCATCATGAATTGGTGAGAATTTTTCAAACCAATCACGTTTTCCGGTCATATGCCTTGTGGCGCCTGAGTCTATGAACCATCTGGCACCATCATCGACTTGAGATGCCAATGCCGATGAGAAAACACTTGTCTCGTCATCTTCTCCATCATCTTCGGCAATGTTTCCTTGTTGAGTCACTTTTCCCACTTTTATGTCTGCTTTCTTCTTATAACACTCGCATGCCCAATAACCCAGTTTGTGGCAATAGTAACATTTTTCTTTCTTCTTCTTTTTCTCTTTTGATGACGACTCTCCTTCGTCATCATCATCCTTGGATTTCTTAGGAATCCTTTTCCATCCTTTCTGCTTGCCTTTAGCAAGTAAGGCTTGATCCTCCTGTGGGGTTTGTCTTGACTTCACCACTTCGTGACGCTGCTCTTCTTGCAACATGATTTCGTGGAAGTCATCAGAAGTAGGCAACCTGTCCCTTGAAGCAATGCCGCTCACAAACATCTGTAGCCCTTCCGAGACACCGCTCATTGTGGTATGTACCAATTCAATATCTCTGATTGGTTCTCCAATTGTCACAAGTTGATCTCTCAGCTCCTTTATCCTTGTGAAGAAGGATCCCACTGATTCACTTTCTTCCATCCTTACTGTGTTCAATCTCGACTTCAAGAACATGGCTCGAGCTGGATTGCAAGTTTGAAATTGCATTCTAAAAGCTTCCCAAGCTCCCCTAGCCGTCGTGGCATCACGTGAGTGATCACATGGTCTTTCACTAAAAGATTGATCAAGGATAATGCTCTCTGCGCCTTTTTATCAAAGGCCCTTATGTCACCTGGAATGGTATTTGGCCAGACATCAATACCTGCCACGATTTTCCACAACTCTTTCTCCATCAAAATGCTCTTCATTTTGAATTTCCAGATGTTGTAGTTAGAAGCCCCATCAAGTTTGCTTGCATCGCCCAAAATTGCCTCATTGATGTTTGCCATCTCCAAACTGCTTAAAACTTCACCTGTAGGCTATAAAGTGTATGCTAGAGCCAACCGTGATGTCAGAAATCGATAATAATGACCTGCAATTTTTAGCTTACTAGGCCACCCACCGCTCTTTTGCCAAATTGAAAGCCAAACTAGTGCCGTTTTCCAAAATGCTTCACGTCACCAACTCTCAGCTTCCTGCCCAGTGGAATGGTGAAATCACTTCTGGCACACTTCGAACACTTTCTCCATGGCAATCACTCTGTTTTGGTGTACCGTACTTGCAAGTACAGTCAGGGTGCCCTTCGTTTGGAGGCTATAGCCTTTCGTTTGGCCAAAATAGGCTAAAGGAGGTGAAAATAAGGGCAATTTGGGTTTTTGAACTGTTTCTTCAATGTGAAGAAATTTCACCCTTCAAAGACTTGGGACCCAACAATTTTTTCAGTTTGAATATTTTTAATGAAGTTGCAATGCACTTTGCACTTCTGACCCCTTTAGACTTTTTCACTTCAATCCAACGGATCCTTTAGATCCAACGGCCCACCTGTTGTGAAATAACCATCGTTGATCTGTATGAATCGAGATCGGACGGCTGTGAACGCTTTTGTGCGTTGATCAAAGGCCTTCAAAGCACTGAGCACTTCGGGCTGCTAGCTGACAATTAAGACTGAGCGCGCGAGAGTTCCCGCGACCTCTCCTCCTCCTCTCTCTCAACGATGGAGTTCTTCTCTCTCCTTCACAAGCTATGGCAGCTCCACATGGATCGAACTGGCTGCCTTCCTTCTCCACGGCCAGTCGCGGCCTCCCTATCGCTGAATCGTGCTACCAGGGCGCCCATTCACAGCCTCTCACAGCTTTGAAAATGACCTCCTACAAGGAGATATCTCAGATTTTGTCCCTTGAAACCCTAGCAATTTTGAAGAGAAGAATATATTGAGCTTTACTCAGGCTTTCCCTTGTAGCTCCTAACTGGCTGAGGTTGCCCTACTGTAGGTTATCTTCTGCTCCAAACTGCTCTTCAAACGGTATTCGATTGGATTCAAACCAATCACAAATGCCAAGCAACCCTCCAGAAGAATTTTTCAGCTTCAAACTTTGCTTGCTTTCTGATTCAACCAACAATTCCCTGTCTCTGAATCCTTTTTACAGTTTTGAGCCGTTCCACGAATCTCCACAGACTCAGTTTTGTGCTTCCTAGCCAACAAACCATCGTGAATTCACAGCTCTCTGTTCTTGTCCGGTGATTCCAGCCACCAAGGGCTTTGATAACAAGTTAAAAAAACACAATTGAAAATACCTGACCGGATCAATCACCACAGCACAACGTCAAGTGCAACAAGAACCCAAAATTGCTCTCTTCAAACTGTATATTCAACTGATAAGTAAGTACAAAGATAAAGTTGCTTAAAAGCACTCAAAGGGCTCGTAAAAGAAAGACGGCCCGATAATTCTAGAACTGAGCACACGTGGTGCCGTCGAAATAAGAAAGCACTGTATAAGTCGATCATTGCTATTTTAACTATCATGGCATCTTCAAATGCAGAAATCATCTAATGGTTCTCAAGTCATATCTCTACATCATTGACTGCAGGCAAATCTTTCCCCTCCAATGATTTAGCAATATATTGAAATAAAAGAACTTTCAATGATTGTATTTTTCACATATAAGCCAACGATTGTATCTTTCACATATAAGCCAATGAGCTTTTTTAGGACAAAAGCTCCAGTGTTGTCACAACAAGCGTATTACTTCTACAATGATTATGTAGGCTACCAATGGTCCTTAAAAATACGAGATTGCCATCCGCTCACTTTAGAAATAGGCTGTCAAATGTGTCTTCACTTCATCACTATCTGGACTTTAATTGACATAGATAATTGACATAAGATCTGCTTTTGAAATCATTGTGTGTGTGTGTGTGTGTCTCTCTCTCTCTCTCTCTCTCTCTCACACACACACACTCTCTCTCTCTCTCTCTCTCTCTCTCTCTCTCTCTCTCTCTCTCTCTCTCTCTCAAAGAGTTCCTTTCTAAATATCTCCGAGTCCTAATATACTACATGAACAGTGGTCTTTGGAATTTCAAAATGGTATCTAACAAGTTTAGGAGTGCTGATTGTGTATGTTGTTTATTGTTGCACTGACGAGTCAAAGTTCTCTGTCCAACAATATGTTCTCATGAGATCTAAAGAAGTTTCTCATGGCGGACAATTGTTTTCTTGCATTATCAAGAGTTCACATTCACATGCTTTTACATAAAATTCAACAAAGTATCATCATTTCTTTAGTCTAACAAATGTAATGTGTAGATCCTAAAGCCTAATGTCTAAAGCCTAAAACCACAGACACATGCACCCTATAACACTCACACCCTAGACACACGCACCCTAAAACACGCACAGACATCGTAAAGCCTAATGCTAATGTTTTGTTTCTCATTATGTATTTTGAATTGGTTAACATAATGTCGGTGTAATGTTAACATTAAACATAGATAGATTATGTTTGTGTTTTTACTTTTATTTGTTTGTTAGGTAGAATTTGATCATTTCTTAATATTGTATAATAAACTTGATGATTTCTGGTCGAATAATAGATGGTCTAATGGTAGCTTCATTCTCATAATGAGAATGTTCTAAAAAATATTATAAAGTGTATTAACAATGTACTTGATTGATAAAACAAATAGGCCAGCGACTTAAGTAGTGTAACATAATAAAGATCAACCTTTTATATATGGGAAAGGTAATAAGTAGACTATTTGTGAGGGGATACTACGTAATTAATACCATGGATGTAGTGGAACGTTTTGCTGTATGTACGTTCCAGACCATTTTTCTATAATACATCTAAAGATGAAATGAAGCCATTCAAAAATATTTAAACATTAGAAATGATTTTGTTTTTACTCTAAAATTTAATATCCATCATAAAGATAGCAAAACCATTCCAATGGTTTAGGCTATTGTTTATCTAATCCTAAAGCCTAAAACCTGATGCCTAGACCCTAACGCATAATGCCTAAAACCTAATGCATACATTAGAGGAGTTCTAAATCCAAAAAAGACCCTTTGTAAAGATTCTTTTTATATTTTTTCTCAATTTTTTCTTACACATGGACCAATCAAAAGACTCAAATTTGAAATCTACGTAACGTAACTTTTTGAGTCCACATTTTGATTCAACTTTAAAAATGGCATAACTTTTTAGTGGTAAGTCCGAATTTAGCGGAGTTTGGTGCATTAGAAAGCGCTCAACAAGGGATTTCCAATGATATGTTAGATGACATACTTTTGAAGTATGATTGAAAATTTATGGCAAGTCAAAAGTATTAGTGTTATAATATTTTAATAATATAAACTACATCTTGCACGAATTCTTAAAGGGTTTTTTTGGAGCTCAAAACTCCTCTAATGCAACGTAATGCCTAAATCCTAAAGCCTACTGCCTTAAATGTAATGCATGAAGCTTAATGCGTAAGGCCTAATGGTAATGCCTAATGCCAAGACTGTGTATGAAAGGGCCTAAAATCGCACCCCATAATTTCTAAACCCTAATCTGCTTATACGTAACCTTCACCCCCGAACCATTGATCTGTCTCTCACTCTCTTAATACAAGTTTTCATGTATTTGATTGTTTCCCAAGGTTTGATATAAAACCTAATGAACTTTTTGTTCCAATTTTTGTAGGTGTTGCATTTGAGGGAGTGATTTCATGACATGGACACTCCCGAGTGTGTGCGAAGCAACCCTTCATACATCACTCCAGAGGATGAGAGCCAGTCTGCAAGAAGGAGGAGGTTGAATAGGAAGCGACAAGTAGTGCGTAGGGCGTTGTTGCTTGCACCTGTAGTTTGTGTCGTTGAGGAGGTAACATGGTCGACCGCAAGTTTGGTTTCAAACTTGCAAAGCGTCGAGTACATAGTGACTGTTGGTGTCAGTGATGTGGGTAGTTCAGGGGGGTTTGTCATGCCAGAGCACGTGCGTGGCAATGCCATGTATAGAACGCCATAGTTGGAGTCTAGGTCGGAGAGGAAGAGTAGATTAGAGCGGAGGAGAAGAGCGAAGAGGAGGCTTCTCCCTCATGAGTTGGAGCAGGTTCAGCAGGGTGTTCATAGGGATGTAGTTGATTCAGCCACCATTGCGAGTATTGATGATGACACTCCTCTTGGAGTAGATGTTGGTTTGTCTGTGAGAGGGTTAGAGTTTGAGGAGGATGTTACACCGAGCAGTGAGGATAGAGTTGCGATTACTGCAGAAAGCTGCAGATAGGCCTGATTTGGTATTGAGGGTTTTTAGCATGAAGCTTCAGCATTTGATCGACCTACTGAAGAACGATGGTATTTTTGGGCGCATTATAGGGAGGCTGCATGTCATGGAATTCCAAAAGAGAGGATTGTCTCACGCCCACCTATTGATTATATTGGAGGAGCAGAGCAAACCCATCATGGTTGGAGATTACGATCGTATTGTGTGTGCAGAGGTTCCTATGAAGGAGGAAGATCCAGAGTTGTACGAGATAGTGAGGACATGTATGATGCATGGCCCATGCGGAACAACTTTTTCAAATGCACCATGCATGAAGGAAGGAAAAGTGCTTGAAGAACTATCCAAGGAATTTTGTTGATGAAACATCGGTGGTGAAAGGGTATGTTTCATATAGGCGGAGGGAGAACGGAGTGACGGTGCATTCACATGGAGTGGAGTTAGATAACAGGTGGGTTGTACCATACAACAGGTGGTTGAGACTACATTTTCAGTGCCACTTGAACGTGGAGGTATGTGGACATATACGTAGTGTGAAGTATTTGTACAAGTACGTGTGCAAGGGACCTGATATGATTACGAGGGGGGCTATAGAGGGCGGTGGTCAGACATCAGGACGAGTGGATGAGATAGAGCAATTGCTTAATGCTCGATACTTCTCAGCCAGTGAGTCATGTTGGCGATTGTTGGGGCTTTCTATGGGTGCTCATAACCCCATGGTGACCCGGTTGGCAGTTCATCTCCCCGGACAGGAATTGGTGTACTTCAGAGAGGGAATGGATTTAGAGGTGGTCGTAGATGGGCGTTCAGGTACCACTTTGACAGCATTCATTGAGCTGAACAGAAGTGGTAATTCGGAGACTGGAGAGTTGTTGTACCAGGACTTGCCGAGACAATATTGGTATAACAAGAGAACGCACAGGTGGACCCGTCGAATCAACATGCAGACGAACCCTACCATTGGTCGCATGTATTTTGTACACCCATCCGAAGGGGAGAGATTCTATATGCAAGTTCTTTTATAGTGCTTTCTGGTAAAGCACGCTTTTAGGACTTAGTTTTTATTTTGCTAATTAAGCCTGGCAGAATCAGTCTGGCTCCCGGACATGGGTCCCGGGAGTCGTCCCGACGGCAGAATCAACTTGCTTCCTGACTAGGCCATGACTCGAGCTCTAGAGCTAGCTCATGACTTGTGACTACTTGACTGGCTCACCAGAGGTCGGAGGCTCAGTCCTTGACATTCTAACTTGCTCTGGGACCTTAGGGAGCGTCACCCCTTAAAGTCTTACTGTGCATGCTGGGTATTAAAGTCAGGTGCACCTAGCGTGCCCAGGAAGAGTTTAAGGGGTGACGCTCTCTAAGGTCCTAGAGCAAGTTAGAACGTCAAGGACTGAGCCTCCGACCTGTGGTGAGCCAGTCAAGTAGTCAGAAGTCATGAGCTAGCTCTGGAACTCGAGTTGTGGCCTGGTCAGGAAGCAAGTTGATTCTGCCGCTGGGACGGCTCCCGGGACCCATGTCCGGGAGCCAGACTGATTCTATCAGGCTTGTCAGGCTTAATCAACAAAATAAAAACTAAACCCTAAAAAGCATGCTTTACCAGAAAGCACTATATTTCAGGACAGAGGGGGTGCGCCAAATCACAGCAGATTGCTGCGCTGCGAGGACATGTTACCTGTAAAAGTAGCTTCTTGGTTGTCATTGTTAGCAAAATTATGGTAATTGAGCATCACTGGTTGGAATCCTCCTCAATGATTTTGGAGTTCTAGACCGCAAGCACGGTCTAGACATGCGACCAACCGTAACTCTTGTAGAGATCATTCCAAGGGGTGGGGCTTTTGAGGTAGGCATCATTGGGCCATCTCCCGAAGTAAGCCTAGACGACATTCTTGAGGGCTGAGTCACTGATGCCGAAATGTTGTAAAGCTTACTCAGGTGCACCCAGCGTGCCCAGTAAGACTTTAAGGGGTGACGCTCCCTAAGGTCCCAAGGCAAGTTAGAACGTCAAGGACTGAGCCTCCAACCTGTGGTGAGCCAGTCAAGTAGTCAAAAGTCATGAGCTAGCTCTGGATCTCGAGTCATGGCCTAGTTAGGAAGCAAGTTAATTCTGCCGCTGGGACGGCTCCCGGGACCCATGTACGGGAGCCACACTGATTCTGCCAGGCTTGCCAGGCTTAATCAGCAAAATAAAAAATAAGTCCTAAAAAGCATGCTTTACCAGAAAGCACTATGTTTCAGAACAGAGGGGGTGCACCGAATCACAACAAAACTATAGGGGGGGTCCGGCAGACAGAAACTTGGGCAGCTCAACCAACGTGTAGCGCAGGCATCCCAAAGGGAGGTGGGAACCACGACTTAGCTTCCCAACCTTCAACTCTTGCCATCCGAATCCACTTGACATACAAGCAGCCAACTCACCAACAACGATCAGACTTAACCAACTTGAAGTTCCGAAAACCAGCATTGAGATCCAACCTGGCACCATGCCAGATCGGGGGTCCCGATGTGGGTGACTTCCCTCCAAGCAAGCCGCCCGACATACATCAAACTTAACCAACTCGAAGCTTCGTTACAAATGAGTAACATCCATTCCAAGCAAGCGGTCTGACTTGCATCGGACTTAACCAACTGAAAGCTTCGTCACGAGCGTTGGAAGCCAACCTGGTGCCACGCCAGACTGGACAGCCATAAATAGGTAATTTCCACCCAAACAAGCCATCCAACTCAGCCGACAAGTTAGAGCCCGTTTCCCAAGAGCTTAACCCATTCACGTTCATGCAAGGAACACTCAGAACCACATAGCGCTGGCGCCACGGACCGAATGGTCCCGACGGCATACCGCTGGCGTCCCGGGATACGACCCTCAGCTATGTGCCAACTTAAAAATTTTGAAGCGGCCTTACAACTCGCGCTTTTACCGAACACTAAAACCCAGAAGGTAATCAGAGTCAGTTTGAGGAACAATCCCACTTTATTGATAAATCTGAGAAGGTTAATTTTCAAGTGTGTGACCGACCCTAGTCTCCGGGGCGCTAGCATGCCAAGGTGAGAGCCATGACAACATTCCAGCAAGGGAGGCTTGAGACTTGGTTGGAGCTCATCCTGATTCGCAACCCGCACTCTCCTATAGTATTGGTGTGATTCGGCACCCCCTCATACCAAGCACTCTACCCAAGCTGGTAAAGCACGTTTTTCTCTCTCTAGGATTTTCTCTTTCTAGAAAGTCATTTTCTCTCTCTAGATTTTATTGATCCCCAGGCTTCCTTTAATCATGCCTAGATCGTGTGAGGTGATTGCACATCAATCTGAGCTCTCTGGACTCCGCTAGAACCGATCAAAGATTTTCAGCCATAGAAACTTGGCGCCGACTGGATTCTGGTCACAGTGACGCCGGGAGCGGCGTCGGCGCCATTGGCGCCGGGAGCAGCGGGGGCGCTGCTGGCGCTGGGGACATAGCTGGCGCCGGAAGTAAAGCTTGTAAAGGTAGCTTTACAACACAGCGCCAGGAATCCAGTCACCAGGTCTTAGCTCCCTCTACCAGCACGAGCCAGGCACAATGCCCAGCACGTGTTGGTGGCTGCGAGACCGGTCAGTCTATGTATGAATGTAACCTCTTCCAAATCTAATAAAGTTGATCCTTGGGGATGATTACCATTTCGGTTTCGCCTCCGGGACTGGTCCAAGTGGAAGGATGCTTACTACAACCTTTTTGCGTCGCCGGCGCATGGGGCTTGCCGCTATGCCAGTTGGTCAGTTTGGCGACCACTATGCCTTGGGTTTCATGTGTGGCTTGTCTTTGCCTTTGGTTACCTTTTGGGGACGGATTCTGAGTTGGCTTTCGGGTTGGTTGGGATTTCAGTTTTCTTAAGTCTGAATGGTTAAGCTTGTTACGTTTCTAAGTTGGCTTTTATGTAAGTGCATGATGGATGAATGTTAGCCTTAAGCGCGTGTTGGGGAAACCGCTCAAGTCCCAGCGCCCTTTGAGACATCGGCGCAACATGTAGTATCAGAGCCGACTAGCCGATCAGCTACGCAAGTCTCACAGGGATGGCCACGTTTTGGGATTTGTCAGGACAACCGTTGCACAAGGTGCTGCCCACAGTGTAAGCACGGTGCGTCCACGGTCGGGGTGGTCGGCAGAACGGGGGACTTGATGAGGCAAGGTGTTGCCCTTGAGGTGTAAGCATGGTCAGTTCCCGCGGTTTGGGCCTGGCGTCGTCTGCACGTAGGACAGATGAGGCAATGTGCTGCCACTAGGTTGGTGAAGGCACGGTCTGTGCCTTGTGGGGTGCGGGGTGACATATTCGAGCTGTACAGGTTAACCATTGAGACAGAGATGCTGCTCGAATTTGGGTGTAAAGCACGGGTGGTTAGCTGCCGGTGCGGGATAGCTGCCAATCGTTTAGTTATAAGGGCGATCGACCAAAAAGTGGTGGGGCGTGACTGAGGCAATGTGCTGTTTAATGGTGAAAGCACAGATGGTTGGATGGATGTTTCCCCGTGGGCTAATTATGTGATAGATTTGAGTGGGCACGGCTAGGCAAAGGTCCTACGTCCGGTCTCAAGGGGAATGTGGCTTGAGAGAGATCCTCTGTGTTTGCTTTGGTTGGTATGTTCGTTTGTGGTGTGCTTGTTTGGACCTGAATAACCCCTGGTTGCTTAACTTCTTCCAGGTGATCTGATCTAGTTGGGAGTTGAAGGAGGAGTTTACATTTGTGGGTGGACGACATACAACTATGGAAAAGAGCTTCCATGGGGCAACCCCCAAGATTGGTTCAAGATTATTATTCCAATCCGAAAAGATCGCGGGGAGGAAGTCGATTCATGATCGACTCCGGAGCTTCACATAACTATATACCAAGGAGTGTAGTGGAACAGTTTAGCTTGCCGACCAGAAATGTAACATCAACGCTCAAGGTAGAAACAACAAAGGGAGCACTGGACACAGACAAAGTAACATTGAACATACGGTGCAAATTGGGAGATGGAAGGCTAAACTTAGCTTTTTGATTTTAGAGATGGATGCCTTCAATGTAATTTTGGGCCTTCCTTGGCTAAATGAACATTGTATTGCAGTTTTGGGTAGGAGCTCAAACTTGGTTCTCTTGCATTACAAATGACAGATCTGTATGACAAAAGCTCTGCCTAGAGGGAACGCTAAGGGCACCGATATTGAACAAAATCTGGTTGTTGCATCTATGATTAAAAGCATGGCGAAAGGGAAAAGGTCAAAGTGCTTTCTTTGTATCTGCAAAGAGGTTCCAGAAGGAAAAATCGCACAATAGAAAAACTTGCCAAAGGAGGTGGCAGATTTGCTAGTGGAATTTAGTGATGTGTTTCTGGAAGAACTCCCAGCTATGTTACCTCCTCGAAGACCAATGGACCATAAGATTGAGTTGGTACCAGGAACAGAACCAACTTCATGAGCATCCTATAGGACGTCCCAAGAAGAGTTCGTGGAACTGAAATGACAACTTGGTGAATTGATAGACAAAGGATTCATTAGACCCAGTGCTTCGTCTTTTGGAGCCCTAGTGTTATTCGTGGAAAAGGCGGACAAGACACTGCGGATGTGTGTGGATTACCGCATGCTCAACAAAGGTACCATCAAGAACAAGTATCCCATGCCTAGAATTGATGACCTGTTCGATCAACTCAAACATGCCAGATATTTTAGCCGAATAGATCTCAGATCTGGATATCACCAAATTCAAATAGCTAAAGGCGATGAGCACAAAACGGCTTTTCGAACACGGTATGGGAGCCACGAATTTAGGGTGATGCCGTTCAGTCTAACAAATGCACCAGTCACTTTTTGCTCATTGATGGACAACATTTTTCAAGACTGCTTAGATGAATTTGTCATTGTGTACATCGAGACATCTTGGTGTTTAGTCGTAGCCTCAAAGATCACATTAAACATTTAAGGACGGTCCTCCAACGACTGAGGAAGGACAGCTTGTTTGCAAAAAGAGAAAAATGTGAATTTGTGGTAGAGGAAGTTGATTTCCTTGGACATATTATAGGCTACAGCCAAATTCAGATGGATCCTAAGAAGATCAAGACTATGTTGCATTGGCTGGCTCCTTAAACTGTTCACAACATCCAATCCTTTGTGGGCTTATGTAACTTTTACAGGAGATTCATTGAGGCATTTAGCAAAATTGTGGCACCACTATTGGAGCAGACCAAGACTCATCTGAAGAGGACATGGACACCGGAATGTGAAGCAGCGTTCCTAAGAACTAAAATGACGGATCAGTCAAGAACCCATCCTTGCCTTACCGGAATTTAGCAAACCTTTCGAAATACATACAGACGCGTCGAACTTTGCTATTGGGGCCGTGTTGATGCAAGACGGAAAACCTGTTGCATATTTTTCAAAGAAATTGAGTGACGTAGAGCGATGATGGCCAACTCATGAAAAAGAAATGGTCGCAGTAGTCCAAACAGTGGAGCATTGGAGACATTATGTGGCAGGAAAACCCTTTAAGGCGTTCACTGATAATGTATCACTCAAGTACTTTTCATCCCAAGGTATGCTCACGCCAAAGCAAATGCGATGGCAAAACTTTCTCTCAAAATTCAATATAGACATTGTACACATGGCGGGAAAGAACAATGTGGTGGCGGACGCACTAAGTAGACAGAAACACTTGATGGCAACGGTGACAACTTAGGTGACTGGCCTACTCCAAGAGATCAGAGAAAATTATGGTGCAGATGCGTTAGCGAAGGACTTAATGATCGAATTCCAGCTGGAAAGTCTCATAAACATTTCACTTGGAAAGATCAAATGGTTGTTTATAAACAACGCAGAGTATATGTCCCAGACAACATCAACCTGAGGAAGAAAATCTTGCGAGAACATCATTACGTACTAGCCGCCGGACATCCAGGGATGAATCACATGCATGAACTTCTCAACAGAGGCTTCTATTGGCCAGGTATGTGGGCAAACGTTGAATCCTATGTGCAAACATGCCCGACATGTCAACAAGTGAAGGTGGAACCGATAGCTCCAGCAGGACTACTCCAACCATTACCGGTACCAGCATACCCATGGGATTCGGTGAGCATGGATTTTATTGTTCAACTACCACGGTGCCAAGGCTTCGACTCAATTTATGTGATGGTTGACCGCTTTTCAAAGCAAGTTCACCTGGTACCAACTAAAAGTTCAGTGACAGCTGAAGAAGTGGTAAGGTTATCTTTCAAATGTGTTTTCAAATACCATGGCCTACCTACAGCGATTATTTCTAACCGAGACACCAAGCTCATCGGAAAGTTTTGGACTTGTCTATTTCACCTCGTGGAAACTGGACTGAATTTCAACATCACCCTCACACAGATGGGCAAACGGAACAAGTCAATCGACAGATTGAACAATATTTACGAAATTATGTCGCTTGGGACCAATCCGATTGGGTCAATTACTTGGATATTCTCGAGTTTGCACATAACAACCAAGTGAACAGATCTACTAGAAGGGCACCCTTCGAGATAAGCAATGGTCGGCTACCAATTGTTCCAAGCTCTTTTCTTACAGGCGTGCAAGAAACTCCAGTCCCCACTGTGTTGTAAAGCTACCTTTACAAGCTTTACTTACGGCGCCATCGGCGCCAGCTATGTCCCCGGCTCAAGAAGCGCCCTGCTGCTCCCGGCGCCAACGGCACCGGCGCCGCTCCCAATGCCACTGTGACCAGAATCCAGCCGGCGCCAAGTTCCTATGGCTGAAAATCTTTGATCGGTTCTAGTGGAGTCCAGAGAGCTCAGATCGATGTGCAATCACCTCACACGATCTAAGCATGATTAAAGGAAGCCTGGGGATCAATAAAATCTAGAGAGAGAGTATGACTTTCTAGAAAGAGAAAATCCTAGAGAGAGAAAAATGTGCTTTACCAGCTTGGGTAGAGTGCTTGGTATGAGAGAGGTGCCGAATCACACCAATACTATAGGGGAGTGCGGGTTGCGACTCAAGGCGAGCTCCAACCAAGTCTCAGCCTCCTTTGCTGGAATGTCGTCATGGCTCTCGCCTTGGCATGCTAGCGCCCTGGAGACTAGGGTCGGTCACACACTTGAAATGTAACAATCTAACATCTGATGAGGACATCAGATTTTATAAAGGTGGGGTGGATGTTGTAAAGTTACCCCTACAAGATTTACTTCCGGCGCTAACGGCGCCAACATTGTCCCCGGCGCCAGTAGCACCCCTGCCGCTCCCGGCGCCACTGTGACCAGAATACAGCCGGCGCCAAGTCCCTATGGCTGAAAATCTTTGATCGGTTCTAGCGAAGTCCAGAGAGCTCAGATCGATGTGCAATCGCCTCACACGATCTAGGCATGACTAAAGGAAGCTCAATAAACTCTAGAGAGAGAGAAAACGTGCTTTACCAGCCTGGCTAGAGTACTTGGTATGAGGGAGGTGGCGAATCTCACCAACAGTATAGGGGAGTGCGGGTTGCGACTCAGGGCGAGCTCCAACCAAGTCTCAGCCTCCCTTGCTGGAATGTTGTCCTGGCACTTGCCTTGGCATGCCAGCGCCCCGGAGACTAGGGTCGGTCACACACTCGAAATGTAACCTTCTCAGATTTATCAATAAAGTGGCATTTTCCTCAAACTGACTCTGATCACCTTCTGGGTTTCAGTGTTCGGTAAAAGCGCCAGTTGTAAGGCCACTTAAGACTTTTTAATTTGGCACATAGCTGAGGGTCGTATCCCGGGACGCCGGAGGTATGCCGTCGAGACCGTTCGGTCCGTGGCGCCAGCGGTATGCTGTCGGGACCATTTGGTCCAGGAACTGGTTGTCTCCATATCTGTCGCGGCTTGTGGTTCTGAGTGTTCCTTGCATGAACGTGAATGGGCTAAGCTCTCGGGGAACGGGCTCTAACATGTCGGCTGAGTTGGATGGCTTGCTTGGGTGGAAGTTACCTGTTTATGGCTGTCCAGTCTGGCGTGGCGCTAGGTTGGCTTTCAGCGCTCGTGACGAAGCTTTCAGTTGGTTAAGTTTGATGTAAGTCAGACCGCTTGCTTGGAATGGATGTTACTCGTTTGTAACGAAGCTTCGAGTTGGTTAAGTTTGATGTATGTCGGGCGGCTTGCTTGGAGGGAAGTCACCCACATCGGGACCCCCGATCTGGCATGGCGCCAAGTTGGATCTCATTGTTGGTTTTCGAAACTTCAAGTTGGTTAAGTCTGATCGTTGTTGGCGAGGTGGCTGCTTGTATGTCAAGTGGGTTTGGATGCCAAGAGTTGAAGGCTGGGAAGCTAAGTCCTGGTTCCCGGCTCCCTTTGGGATGCCTGCGCTACACACTGTGGAGGAATTCAGCAATGAGTGGCACACAAAGTTGACAGAGGTGAAGTCATTTTAAGGGCAGTCCCAAAGAAGTATGGCAGCTAACGTAAACCCACATCGACGAGAACTGGAATTTGAGGAAGGTGATCAAGTGTGGCTGAACACAAAGAACATTGCGTTACCAAAAGGTTTCTCTCATAAGTTCGTTCGACCTTATGCGCGACCATATTATGTCACCAAGAAGATCAACCCAGTGGCTTACCAATTGGCGCTGCCATCCAGCTTGGATATACACAATGTGTTTCATATCTCATTACTCAAACGGTACAAACCAGATGAGCGATTTGATCGGCAACACGAACTTCGTCACCCACCAACGACACTTGAAGATACAAAGAGACAGCTTGTACTAGAACAAATATTGACACATAGAAAGTGAATTGGCGTGCAACGTGAATATCTAGTGAAGTGGCTACGGGCTCCACTCATTCAGGCTTTTTGGGAGTATGAAGACAAACTTAAGGAGGGAGCCCCTGAAGTACTGGCAAATTATCTGTAGAAGAATCAACGCAATAGCCATTTTCCCAGATCGGCACACAAAGCACTACCTGGCGGCATGCCTCCTGCATAACCACTCATGGCCATTTATGAAGTTCAAGGAACTTCCAAGTATCTTTCTTAAGTTTGTCAATAAATCACTTGTAGCTTTACACAAGTTTTAGGTAAGTGAACTTTATTTACACTTTTTCTGTGCTACTGCTAATGTATCTTTTTGATTCAAAGTTGTTAAGGCCAGTGAATTAAGCCCGTGCCATACGTCCTAGGTCTAGTTTGGCCCTGATGAGGACATCAGTGTTTTGAAATGAGGGGAGGATGTTGTAAAGTTGACTCAGGTGCACCTAGCGTGCCCTGCAAGACTCTAAGGGGTGACACTCCCTAAGGTCCCAGAGCAAGTTAGAACGTCAAGGACTGAGCCTCCGACCTGTGGAGAGCCAGTCAAGTAGTCAGAAGTCATGAGCTAGCTCTGGAGCTCGAGTCATGGCCTAGTCAGAAAGCAAGTTAATTCTGCCGCCGGGACGGCTCCCGGGGCCCATGTCCAGGAGCCAGACTGATTCTGCCAGACTTGCCAGGATTAATCAGCAAAATAAAAACTAAGTCCTAAAAAGCCTGCTTTACCAGAAAGCACTATATTTCAGGACACAGGGGGTGCGCCGAATCACAGCAGAACTATAGGGGGAGTCCGGCAGACAGAAACTTGGGCAGCTCAACCGTGCCAGGAATCCAGTCGCCAGGTCTCAGCTCCCTTTACCAGCACGAGCCAGGCACAATGCCCAGCACGTGTTGGTGGCCCCGAGACCGGTCAGTCTATGTATGAATGTAACCTCTTCCAAATCTAATAAAGTTGATCCTTGGGGATGATTACCATTTTAGTTTTGCCTCCGGGACTGGTCCAAGTGGAAAGACCCTTACTACAACCTTTTTGCGTCGCCGGCGCCTAAGGGTCCACGTCACCGACGTGTGGCTTGTCGCTATGCCAATTGGTCAGTTTGGCGACCACTATGCCTTGGGTTTCATCTGTGGCTTGTCTTTGTCTTTGGTTACCTTTTGGGGATGGATTCTGAGTTGGCTTTCGGGTTGGTTGGGATTCCAGTTTTCTTAAGTCTGAATGGTTAAGCTTGTTACGTTTCTGAGTTTACTTTTATGTAAGTGCGTGATAGATGAATGTTAGACTTAAGCGCGTGTTGGGGAAACCGCTCAAGTCCCAACGCCCTTTGAGGCGCCGACGCAACACATCGGTAATCACATGTCGAAGACTTCCGAAGGCAGTCACCTTGCCATCCTTGATGTTGATTGACATAGCCATGAGAGTGGTGGTTTCCAATCTTGAGCAAGTGAAAAGGCACTCAAACTCTGTTCTACTTCCACAGCTTGATAAAAGCGCGTGCTTCACTGAGTCGTGACCCTTCACTGCAACACTAGACACTGAAACCTGTAATGAACAAGAAAACGGGTTTATGTACTTCGCCTTCAGATGGTTCAGAAGGAGCTTTCAGGCATGCAAGCCTTGCTCCTATATAATCGATTACGTGAAATGGGACAAGCGCGACTAAACTAGACTCCGTTTGGAATGATGAAGGATAACTCCGCAAGACTCAAGTTCACGACGTCTAGAAAACAACATTCAAACGCGTCACCCGAAGAGATTGAGGCTTGAACCTCGCACTCATGAAAAGTAAGTATTTCAAAGCACCTCCACTTACGAACAATTACTACTCTAAAGCTTGCACAAGAGTTTCCTGCGATCAAAGCTCTCGTTCTCGTGTACAAGATTAACGCTTTCCTCCGTAGCACCAGATCACCTCCACTCTTCATCCAATTACAGCACCTGACATACTTGAAAGCATACGATGCTCCTCTTGGACTGGCTCAGTCCCATGAAAACTGAATACAAGCAACTTAGAGAGAAAAGCAAGGTTGATGAAACAACGTTAATCAAGTTAAGCCACGACGGACAAACCTCAAAGCTTTCCAAGGTTGCATTCGTGAAACCAACCACAAGATGCAACTGCACTGTGACGCACACAAGGGAAGTACCCGCGATGGAATGGATCGAGCAGTTACTTACGTGCCCAACAAAACTTGATGTGTGTGTGAGACTTGAGTGAGAGCTACACTCGCCAATGCGTGCCTTTATATGCTACTCGGGAGTCGTCCTACACGACCCGTTCAGGTCATCATTGCATCACCATTCCAATAAAGCCTTGTTCCTTTCTCGAACAAAGTGAGCACCTCATAGTGGTCACTCATAGTGAGCACCTCATGGTGCTCACGTGTCACCGTCCTTTCTTGAATAAAGTGAGCACACGTACATCATGACAGGTTAAAATCAGCACATGCACATGTACATCACTTCAGTGTTCGTGAAACTTTTTTGGAAGTTTCCCTCAGAAATCCCATATCTTAAGTAGTTTTTCGGCTACTAAGAGGGAATATGCTTCTACTTGCCAGTTTTTCCCTATAAAATCTCAAGTTTATCACGTACAAAATCCTGCAAAATTTTGTAGTTGTCGATTTTTGGGAAAAGATGTCGGTTCCATTCCTTAGGAATGTTGGCTTTCCCGAACACTACATCACTTGATGTAAGTGCTTTTAAAAAATTTTAAAACTAACCTTATAAAAAAAATGTAGCATCTTTGTAGGCAAAAGCTTAGAATAAAACTTTAAAATACAAAATTATGGCATAAAACTAGGATGGGGCATCTCAACTTCAAGTCATTGGAGATAATGGCAAGGAATCAAGTTGTGATTTGTCTTCCAAGTTCCTTAACTAGCATCAATCATTTTGTGAGCAATGTGCTTTGTCAAAGTCACATAGGTTACTATATAAGAGATCTACATCTAGATCTACTAAGCCTTTTCAAGTTGTGCATTCAGATCTTCATGGTGTTACTACAACTAGCAATGGTGATGCTAAGATGTATGTAACTTTCATTGATGATTTTAGTAGATTTTGTTGGGTATATCTACTAAAGAGCAAGGTTGAAGTGTATGATGTCTTCGTCAAGTTGAAGATTGCAAGAGAGGTCCAATTCTCTACCAAAATCAAGTGCTTGAGGAGTGACAATGGTGGTGAGTATATTTCTACCAAGATTAAAGCTCATTGTGATGAGCATAGGATCAAGAGGTAGTACACAAGCCCAAGGACACCTCAACAAAATGGAGTGGCCGAGAGGAACAATAGAACCTTATGTGAAGGAGCTACAACCATGAGATTAGGTGAAAATCTTCCTAAACCATTTTGGGGACAAGCTTTGTTGTGTGCAATAGGTGGCCGAGTGCTTGTTGCGCTTTTATTCTCTTAGCCCGGATAGGAGCCGATCTCCTGTAGCTATAGCTACTGCTCCAAACTACAATCAATCATCTTCCGAGTGACTGACTGACACTGCAGATCTGATATAAATTTATGAACAGTAGATAATGTTTAATAACAGCGAAAATATATCTATTGTAAGCAAGCATTAAAATCATTCACAGATTGCACACAATAGGTTGAATGTTGCAACTCTTTTTTTTTCAAAATTAAGTTTACAACAACAAATTTAGCACTGTCTATTTTTCAGATCAACACGTCGGCGCAAGAGAGGTAACTCTCTCATGAGGAACTAGCTATTGCTAATTCTATGTCTCTTTGCACGTCACTATTGTGCTATTGCATTCTACTGAACGCATACATTGTCTCTCACGATGATCCTGTATATAGGAACTGAGATACATGATTAATCTAATCTGCATTAATCAAAAGAACGCATTCAGCTAATTCTAACTGATTCTGGTTGCATGTCGCTTTCCTCCGTGCCTTGGCTGTGTTCAACTGCTTATACTGTGTGTTTATGCCTCGGTTCCATTTTGCGAAAAATGCGAATGAATTGTCGCAAAAATGTGAAAATGTCGAAGGTGTTTGAAAAATTCTAAGTCATTTAGGACTTGCCTGACAATTGGTTCTGCAAGAGGTCTGTCTTCGACACTTTTTCGGTCACTTCGATGTTGATGACTCGATGTCGATGACTTCAACTCTGGGTACTTCGACTCCGAGGAATGCTAGGGAGTGGTTGCATGAGTTCACCATCTCCAACATGTTGCATTTTTCAAAAAATGCGAAAAATGCGAAGGTAGGCGAAAAATATATTCTACGTCATTTTTGAACTAAGTGTCGATTTTTCTAAAAAAATGCAACAAATGCGAATTGTGCGAAACCTAGTTCATAAATGCAGCAGTCCGAAAATTGTAAGGAAAACAAAAATACTAAAGCTTTAACATGTAGAAACCTAAAGTTTCTTCAACTCCCTTTTAAAGTGGATATTTTTCTGATTCCCAAGTTTGCCCTTTGCCTTTCAAACATTGCCTTGTCTAAAGGCTTTGTGAAGATGTCAGTTACCATCTGCTTTGTTGAATTGAACATGGTCTTCAGCTCATTTCTTTCAACCAAATCCCTGATTATGTGATACTTGATGACAATGTGTTTCATTCTAGAATGAAACATCCGGGTCCTACGTTAGATGAACAGAAGAGGCGTTATTCATGTACAACATCAGCAGCTCATTGGTGCTCTCTCCCAGTCCTTCTAGAAACTGTTTGAGCCATGTTAGCTCATTAGTCATCTTGGCTGCAGCAACATACTCTGCCTCACAAGAAGATTGGGTAGTTATTGTCTACTTCTTGCTGAACCTAATAACAGCTACATCTGCTGCGATGGTATAGCCTCCTAAAATGCTCTTAGAGTCGTCTTTCATAGATTACCAGCTAGCATCACTTTAGGTCATCACTAGAAATCCTGCATCATGAGGAAAAACAAGACCATAGTCACTTGTCTACTGTTGCAAGTACTACAAGATCCTCTTGACAATTCTCCAGTGTGTAGGTCCTAGATTAATATTGAATTGGCTCAATCTGAACACTGCGTAACCAATGTTTGGTTGCGTATTGTCTGCCAAGTACATCAATGAACCAATAAGCCTTTTGTAAGGCTTATGCAACAGTGCTTCCCGCTCTGCATTGTCTCTGGGACAGTCTTCATTCGTCAGTACTGTGCCATATACCATCGGAGTGTTCACTCCCTTGCAATCTGTTATCTAAAAATCATCAATGATTTTGTAAATGTATCTTGATTGGTGTAGATACAATCTTCCATCCTCAAAATCTCTATCAATCTGCAAGCCCATGTAGCATTTTGCTTCACCTAGGTCTGATATTTCAAAGTGTCTTGAAATATCTTCATTCACATGTGCAATCAGTGTGTCGCTCTTTGAAAAATCGGTGTGTCATTAACGTAGACACCAATAATAATAATTTTACCATCTATGAATATTACATAGATGTTGTAGTTAGCCATTAGAGGTTGGAAGCCTAAGGATTTGAGTGCATGATCCTTCTTCTTGTACCACTGCCTAGTAGGTTGTTTTAGTCGATAGATGCTCTTGTGCATCCTGCAAGCATAATCAACAAACGACTTACAAGTAGAACATGGTGGCCAGTCGATCCAAATGTTCAGGCTCTGCTCCCTTTGTCGGTGTGGGCAGGTCGTAATACTGCTTGTTGAGAATCTCGTAGCCGACTGGATCATCGCCAACCATCGTTCTTGCTTCGTCAAACTTGATGCGTATGTTTCTCACAGTATTTACTTATTGGGTATGAGGTATGCAAATTTTATAATATGAAGAATTTACATTGTATCATACAAAGAAATCTTGCTGCACCTTTTCATCCAGCTTCTTTCTCTTCTTGTCTGGAATGTGTGCATATGCTACACATCTGAAGATACATATGTGGCTTGTTTCCCCACCACACCTCATGTGGGGTAGTGTGAGGAACGTCTGATTTGCCTCTCCTGTTCTGGCTATAGCTATTGCTTCAACCGATAGTGATCTTGATGCCTTTGAGTAGGCCATCATGCATCTTGCTACATCCATGAGAGTCATGTTCTTCCTCTCTACAACACCATTGTGTCGTGGTGTGTGTGCTGCAGTCTTTCTGTGTAGGATTCATTGCTACAGAAATCAGCAAATTAGCTCGAGATATATTTTCCACCTTTGTCAGTTTATATCTGTTTGACTTTCTTCTCGGTCCACTTCTCTACCCAGTTTACAAACTCCGTAAACTTATAAAGTGCCTCCGACTTGTTGTGGATGAAGTAGACAACATCAAAATTACTGAAATCATCAATAAAGGTGATGTAGTATCTTGAGCCTCCTACAGAAATCACGTCAAGAGGTCCGTAGATGTCCGAATGTATCAACTCCAAGAATTCTATCATCCTGAAGGAGTCCTTTATAAAGGGTGTATGGGACATCTTGACTTTATGGCATGCATCATAGGATGTCTTACTGGTTGCATCTTTGATGCTAACACCTGTGAATACACCATGTTGGCTGGCTTTGTACAGCCCCAACATGTCCATATGGCATAGTCTCCTATGCCATAGAATGTCCATGGTCTCATGGATCTGATGAGCTTGTTTTGTGGAAAGGCGTACCTTCAGATGATACAGGTTGCCTTTGCATTTGCCTTGCATAGTAGTGCTGGCATCCACTACGTTGCATGACTCGTCCGTGAATGTCACACGCTTGTCTACATCTACTATCTTTGCAACAGATAGTAGATCCTTCTATAGCATAGGCACGTACAGGACATCATCTAGTCTCATGTCTCTGTCGTTGGTGTTCATCGATAGCACTCCGATTCTGCTCACTTCATGTTTCACTCCATCTCCTAGAATGATGTATCTGGAGGAATTTGTCTGCCGAAAGTCATCTATCATTTGTCTTGTTGTCACAAAATGTGATGTAGCACCTAAGTCAATAACAACGTAACATCGGCTTGAGATGTAGCACAAATATTTGTACACAGATAGGCAAATGGATTGTTGTGTGCTCTCTACTCAACCATCTTCGAAGACTCTCGCGCCTCCACGTATGATGAGCTATTAGAGCTCTCCTTCCTACCTTGTGTGTTCTTGTTCCTGTTGGGAGAAAGAGGGTGTGTCGTGTGTGAGAAACGAAAATAGCTCAAAAAGAAAAAGACCACGAAAAAGAAGCGAAACAAGAAACGAACTCGAACAGAAAGTGTTCGTGCGCAGCAGAATGAGCTACATGACTCTTTCCCTAAGCATGACTACGCCTATCAGAAACGAACAGAACATTAGTGATAGAAATCACGGTCGTTTTGATTACATAGCCAAATGTTAATAAAACACCAGAAGAGTAATTTGTCGTGAATAGCTAGACAAATAATCAGTCGCGAATGATTCGCAAAAGACAAGACTAAATATTAGTCATCAACAACTAGACTAATATTAACTCGCTAAAAAAATAGATTATCAGATTGAGCAACTAGAAGTCAGACAGAATGAAAAGTAAGCAGAACAATATTGACGCAAATCTAAACGCAGAACAAAAGAGCTGTTATCAAATTAAGTATAACAAAATATACATGTCAATAATGCGGTAGAGCACAAGATAAGGACAAAACCACGTGCTCTACAATGCTAATTCAATGTGTAAGAGGAATGAACCTGTTTATGACAAATAAAGAATCAATGCACAAGGCATCTACTTCGTCTATCTCTGACAAGCTTCTGATGCTAGATTTACACACCCTTGATCTTCAATCTCTTAATCAATCTGAATTCGCAAATGGTATTCAGTATATATACATAATGTTACAGGTGTGCAGATGAAGAAAGTACAAAGTGGATGTGCTGTCTGTAGAAGATCGTGGGTGGTTGCAGTCGTTGTTAAGTCTGTTAGTGCAATTGCATGGGGTGAGCATGAAAAGGGTGCGACGTCAGCCTTTGCTGAAGTGAATGTCGGTGAAGATACGAATAATGCGTCACTCTGACAAATTGCCTTAGGATTTTATTTACACGGTGCCTTTGCTTCCTAGGATACCTTAGGCATTTTGTAAGGCAATGTCGTCTTTTTTGTCTGTCACAAAACACAGTGTTGCAATTCTTTTGTCTTTTCTTTGCTTGTGAGAATTTACATGTAAATATGCAGACTGTGTGACAACGTGAGTAAAAATACAGCATGAATGGAGGCAGATTAAAATGGGATTTAGGAGAGTAGAGGAGATAAATCCAACACCCCCCCTTAATTTGGATCCGTGAATGCCTTGATCTTCAGACTAAGCAATGCACAAAATTTGTTGTGTGCATTAACACTGAATGCTTTCATGAATATGTCTGCAACCATGTCTTGTGTTCTGCAGTACGTTAAGCTTACCTCTTTGTTGAGAACCTTGCCCCTGATGTAGTGATATCTGATTTCAATGTGCTTACTCCTAGAATGAAATCTAGGGTTGGCCGATAAGGCAATAGCACTCTGATTATTACATAATAGGGCTGTACTAATACAAATTAATGTCTGACAGTAAATTTATCAACCAAAACGCTTTCTTAATAAATTGAGAAGCAGCAATGTATTTTGCTTCTGTAAAAGAAAGTGTGATAGAGGTTTGCTTACAACTGTTCCATGAGATTTGGCTTACCTATCTAAGATGGGATGGCAATATCTCACAAGCTTCATCTGAAAGATGAAGAACATGTTCCTATCTTTACACAACAATGGAACAGAAGACGTAGTCTCACAAAAGAAGCAGCTCACATATCTGCCATGCTCCCTACCAAGGTCATTCCAGATGACCCGGACTCTACTTGTGAAAGATCCTAAAATGAATTTTGACAAAGTTGTCATTAACATCAAAGAAGAGGTGGAGGCTTGAGAGCACTATGACGACAAGAACGAGTCAGATCATGCTCTCTATAGCAACAGAGATCAGTCGAAGAAGAAGCCTCAACCGAGAGTCAACCCAAAGAGGAGATCAGAACCAACAAAACGAGGGAGATCAAGAAGGAAGATGGAAAGGTAGGGGCAAGAGCAAGGAGTAAGGTAGTAAGAGAAGACCTGCGTCAGATGCAGATGTGACAGCTACACTGTTGATAAACGTTGGCTGAATCCAAAGATCGAGTGTGTACACTGTCGCAAGAAGGGTCATGCTGCCATGGATTGTTATCAGAATCCAAGGAACTGTTGGATTTATATCTTCAGTACTAGATTTTCAACCTAAGTCACTCATAGTTTTTCCTATCACTTTGACTAGTCCTCTACATGGATTCCCAAGGGAAAGTCAGTCCTATCATGGACAAGCTTGATGGAGCCAATTATGAAAACTGTACTAATGGCTAAAGAATTGTATGACGTTGTTATAGGTGCAGAAGAGAAACCCGAAGCAGACGACGCATCAATCGCCAGATGGAAGCTGAAGGATGGAAAGGCTTTCACGTTGATCATCCTCAACATTATAGATACTCAGATCGGCCACGTATCCGAGGCTTAGACAAATGTAGTTTCATTTTTCATTGGTTCCTCCATGTTGTGTATTTCAATGAAATGTTGCTCGTGCTTGCCAATGTGACTTCTCCATCCCTTGTGATGACCATACACTCAAGCTTCCATATGTATTTGCAAAAAATGTTGTATGATCTCTTAGTATGTGCTGCATATGTCAAAATCATAATGTTAGTCTTATGTTTGGATCTAAATATATATGAAAATTTGAAAGCATTTTGAAAAAAATTTATACTAACCATGTAATGAGTGATGTGATCTTCTCCCCATGCTTTTGATATTGCATCAACAAACTCGACACAAGTCCTTTGGACAACTTTCTTATCAATATTAGAGTATTTTTCTTTTCTTAAAATAGCAATCATACTATTAAGCTTTTTTCCATACATCAACTTTTAGTACTCTGGTTTTGCCGTCTTTCTCAAAGTCCTGAGTGGCAGCAATAATATCTGTCCAGACTGAGTGTTGAATATTAGAAGCCTTACCAGTATGATTTGATAGAAAACGACATGCTTTTGCTCCTCCTATGCTTGGCTTAGTTGGCATGTTCCCATTCTTTCTTGAAAGCTTTTCATCTTTTTGAATTTTGACATGTCCTTTATGGAGTCATGCTTTTGATAAAACATCTTCTAATTGAGAGATAGCTTCCTTTGCTAATGATGCTGGCTTAGTATTCCAAGCAAAAACTATATGAAGATTAATGATCTTTTCTATTAATCTAACTTCTGCATGAAGAGTGCAAACATGCACATTTTTTAAAGGGATAGGCAACATAGGCTTCCAGTTTGGATCTGCATATTCTCTAGTAATTCTTGTACTCCTAGTTACATCTTTTGCCATTTTCATGCACTACAAACAAGGGTGTTTTGATGTAGCACCGTGAGAGACATTATACATACATTTCAATGTTTTCAAATCACTTGCTAAGTGCCATTCAACATTGAAGTCTTCAACTCCTGGAACATTGAGAAGTCCTCCATCCATATGGTCCTTGATGATCCTAGGATAAGATGTCCTTGAGAATATCCATGATAATATATCATGATTCTCTTTCAGCACCTGTCCAAAGAATTAATCAGACTTTTTACAATGTATTAATACTATCAAATGAATGTAATGTAATAATGAGGCTAGTTACCTGAAATGCTGCCAACCACCATATATCATTTTCTGACTGGACACTGAATTTAAAATCTTCTTGGTTCTCTGTTTGTGATAGAGCACCATTCATGAGAGTTATACTAACCCTTTCCATCTTCTGCCCTTTCACAATTTATGACTCATCTAATTTAAGTACTATGATTATTTTGTCATTCACCTTTATATCATAGAATGTGACGATGTATCTCAGCAAGTAATTTAGATCAACAAATAAATTGTTTGATGAATTATAGAATATCGATCTTCCATCAGTTTCATACACCTCCTCAATATGAAATGGAGTTGCAGTAATCTTATGCATACCTATGTTTAATGTATCCCTCTCTTTCTTCAAGTGATATGTCCTAGGGATTGGGAACTTTTCTAATTTGAACTTGCTTAAAAGCTTCTCTAATTAGTTTAAATATTGTTGCATATGCTTCCCTACTTATACCTACAAAATCACAAGCACCCTGAACTATAGTCCTATCTAAAATATTTTGAATGTCCACCATCAAAGACTCTGCTATTTTACACTTTACATTTTTGTTCATCATGATACGCTCAGTGGATTTGCAAGTCAATATTGTGTCCAATGACATTCCTAGTGAAGCATTGTCTTTACTATTCTGAGGAGCTAATAATGCAGATCTGCAAAAAAAACAAATAGTTAACAAAATATCACCACAGCTGAAATTAAATCCAAATGTCATTGAAAAACTTACAAAATTCAGAATATGCTTACTTGAATGCACGAATCCTTCTATTTCGATGACCTCCTTTTGAAAGCGTTTGAATATCCTTGCAACTTTGTCGCTTTCGCTTCTTACTTTCAGCCTTCTTCTTTGCCAAATCCACATTCTTCAATAATTGTAAGTTTTCAATACGAATAGACTGTAAGACTAATTGCATTTGCTCTAGTCCTAATTTGATATTGATTGTTATCTTCTGTAATGATTAATTATTTTTTTTAAGTTGTTCATTTTCTTCTAACGTCTTTTGGAGATGACAATCTCTATTCTGACAATAAGAGGATATCCAAATTAACTCATCTTCTAAAAAGTGACTTTATTAATATAAAATTGTTTTCCATGGTTTTGCAATCTTTCACAATATCCTAGTAATCCACTATGCCCATTGCATATCCATGTAACTAAATGAGTTATTGAAGAGAATGTGGGAAGTGTCAAAGTGCTTGGATCTTGTGGATATAATGTTCCATCTGTCCACAAATCCAAGTTTTTCTTTCCTTCTGCCCTGTAACGAGAACGATCTTCAGCAGATATTTGAACTCCTTTGCCTCCTCTTCTCTACAAAGGTGCCAAATCAATAGGGATATCCACATGTAGATGATATAATGTCATTATCAAAAAAATAATAGAGTAATCAATTGCATCAAAGTACTATGACTAGATTCTATGAAGCAAAACAAAATACTCATCTTTGATTATATTATATACTATGTACAATCAATCCAATCTCCATGCTTGTATGCTTGATTCAAATTTGAAAATGCCGCTCATTTTTTCATTCCAATAGGTAGTTGGCGCTCATATTTCCATTCTCGTGGAAGGAATGCATATGGAAACATTTTGCAATTTTTCCTGATTCGAATTTGGGGACGGTGGTCATATTCTAGATCCAATAAAAATATTGCCCTTTTCGTAACCAATGGAGGGAATATTTTTGAATTTAGTCAAGTTATATAGCGAACTGTTAACAATTCTAAACTGTGACTATAGACACTGTGGTTAGATCATTGGGAGTTGGGGAGGCCTTGGGAGTGGTGTGGGCAAGCAAATAAACAATATTGTTTTTTTTATTTTAATATTTTTGTATATCCTGCATGGTCGTTAAAGGGTCTTTTTGATAATCTCTATATAGATTGTTACAAAGAAACATCATAGTTCTAAGCAAAAAAAACACTCCTATTTTCATACTTTGACAAAACGAAAATTACTCTATGCATATAAGTACATATAAATAATGCAACTTGCAAGACATGGAAAGCCAATACATACCATCAGTGTCGAATCTTCCGTTTGGCCAGCTATGGACAGCAGGTCGAGTGTCCCAAATCAATCTTCCTAAAATTGTCCCATCATTATGTAGCAGTTAACTGGGATCTCAGTCCACAGGTATCAGTGCTCAATTGTCATACACCATGATAATAGCTTTTAGCTCTCAATACTCAAGTTGCAACACTCCCAGCACGCACATAAAACAATATTTAGTGTAGGAGACATCCATGAAGACAACATTTATGAGGCCAATAGGTGATCAGCTGAAAGGATGATGCTATCGTTCAACTTCATACTCAACATCATTACATGTTCAGAGATGGAGGCATTTTACAACCATACTTCGCAAAATTGTGAAAATCGAGGTCTTCTTTTGTAATAGAGCTTTGTGTACTTTCTTCAGAGCCAGCTTTTTTAGCAATAGCAAGCACTCCCTCCAGCACTTTAGAATTGCTTATACCTCCAACAATCACTGTTCTTGTAGACCTTTGCTTTACGGAACTTTGTACAGCTTCGCTTGAAAAGCTGATGATCTTGCTTTGGCAAAGACTTTGCTTCAATAAGGTTATCTTGTTTGGGCTTTCCATTGATAAGAATGTCAATAGCTTTCAAGCCATCTGTTCTCAACTGTTGAAAATCAACTCTTTTTCTGTGCATCATCCGTAGTAGGATCTAGAAGTATTTTGTCTCCTATATAGTCAGTTGCTCTAGAAGCTCGTAGTACTTCATTTGCACATCAAACCATCAGCCTTGCGTGGGATAGTTATCTCCCATACGAATCCTACTGCTGAAAATAATTCTCTTAAGGTTTGTTCTTTTACCTGGAACAGTAGATTGCGAACTATCAGCCTCCACTTCTTTGGACTTGAACGCTAATTTCCAGCCAACTGATGAGCCCAGATTAGACAACCTTTTACTTGTTGATGATGAAGTGCTGCTACGGCCTGATTAGCTGATCTGACAGAAGTATGCCCTATGGAAACAATGGGCATGGAGGAGCAATGGGTCTCTCTGGTACCATCAGACGACTCATTTTGTTAAACACATCACGTACATTATGTCACTTTCTCCAAAGTTCAAACCACATAATCAGCTTCTTGGCATTCATGCCGTCCATTTCAGTTAGAAATTTTTTTATAGCATTATCTGTAGCACGTTCTGCATGTCCTTCACTGGTTTTCACTGGTCCCACGCTGGGTGGTTATGGAATCAAGCTCGTAAACAAAACAGTTCACAGACTGCAGACTGCCTTGCTTACCTCAGGTGGCTTTTAGATGGCCCATAGATCAACGTGCACACATACTAGTGCTCAGAGAGCAATCAAATTTTACCATGTTTTTCTTTTTCAAAATACTGCTCAGCTGGTCAAGATGTGTTCAAGAGATAGCGATTAGTTCCCTTCCATGTTCATTTCCGATCTTTGCTCAGATAGCAGGCAATAATGATAAAGGTGCCAAGGCTACTTTATTTCAACACATAATGGCCTTGAGATTGCTACTTTTGTTAGCGGAAAATTTGCAATGAGGCAGCTAGTCTGATACTGCCAAAAAGGTTAGCAACTGAGAACTATGTCTCGGAGCCCACACTCGCTGGAAATCACAAACTATTTTCCACCGCTGCATTTTGTGGCTATGCTAGCATGTTCAACCGCACACACAAATCTCTAGTATCTACTCCATAGATCAAGAGAAGTCTGAGACTACAATTCAGTCTTCATCACTTGAGATTCCATACTGAAACACCTTGAAAATCAGTTTAGTTATTGCAGGTTGTAAGTCGGTGAAGGATGATACAAATTTCACTTCCGCAAACCAATTTTCTGTCAACTCCTAATCATATATTGTGAAGCCCAGAAGATAAGGTGATGTTTCCTGATGTTATAATGTGTACTGGTGATTGTTCTGGGGATCCCCCGGCAGGAGCTAAGATGGGTGCTAGTGGAGCAGGTGCAGGTGCAGGCATTATTGGATGTGGAGCAGGAGCATGAACTGGATGCGGTGTAGGTGCAGAGGCTCGGGTTTTGAAATAAGGAGAAGGTGCATGTGCTTTGATGCAGGGAGAGGTGCAGGAGTTGGATACTTCCACCAATATGGTGATGGTGCTGGTGACTTGGAATATAGCGAGCTTTGGCGATGGTGGAAGAGCTTTTGCAGATGGCATTGGAGGGAGCATTTGAGAGAGATAGAGAGGCACGTTACATTTAATCATAACAAAAAAAGTGGTCAATAAATAAAAAAGTGGCTAGTTTTAATATGCACCACTGCCATGGCGAATGTATATGCATGCATGGGGAGGAGGGCCATGCATCATGTTCAAAAAAATTGTATGCATGGGTGAGGGGTGGAGGATGCATCAGATCCCTCACCCATGCACAAAAGTGTATGTAAGTTTATATATATATATATACTAGTAAAGAGTGCCCGTCGATGACGGGCAATGGCGACCGATTTAGGTGGCGGTCGATGATTTGGAAATTCAGTATGTCGTTGACGTCCGACGCTGATTTTTCGATCTAGGTGGCGGTGGTCTCTATGCGGCCTAATTGCGGTGCTTACATGGCGATCCTTATGCGGTCCCTTTGCGGCCTATATGCGGTCCCTATGCGGTCTATATGCGGCCGATGATCTAGTGAAATGCGTGTCCTAAAGGACCACAAATGGCGTAAATGCAGTACCTATGCAGCCTAATAGCGGTCCTGGTGCGGTCCTTGTAGTGAGGTTGCGGTCCTTATGTGGTCCTTGTAGTGCGGTCCTTATGCAGTCCTTGTAGTGAGGTCGCAAGCACCTCCTTTGTTCAAAAAACTCCTTGAGACGGAGAGAGAGAGAGAGACACCTTATGCGGTCAACGTTGCCTTCGTTTGCGGTGAAATGCGTGGCCTAAAGGACCAAAAATGGCCTAAATGCGGTCCCTATGCGGGATTAAGGGAGGGGCCGCAAACACCTCCTTTGCGGTCATTTGGGAGGGGTCAACAACGGCCCATGAGAACCGTGAACAACGGCTCGTGAGAACCGATAGCATCCGAGAGAGAGAGAGAGAAGGCTTCGTGAGAACCGTGAGTGTGAGAGAGAGAGCATCGTGAGAACTGTGAGAACCAAGAGCATCCGAGAGAGAGAGAGAGAGAGAGAGAGAGAGAGAGAGAGAGAGAGAGAGAGAGAGAGAGAGAGCATTATGTGTACAGTGCACTTTAAATCTTAAAAAAAAAAACGATTTGATTGAGTTATTTAAATTCATTATGCTATAAGAGAAAGAGGAGATAGCTATGTGGTTATTTCTGAGATGATTAAGTGCATTTTTATCTATAATTAAAAATATGGTTAATTTTCTTTGTATGTCTGATTTTGCTCATATGAAAAAGTCTACTTAATTGTTTTACCATGAATTTTGTAAAATTATTTTGAAGGAAGTATATATTGCATTATGTTGACCGATATTGTAAATTCCTAAAAAAATGCTTCTACAAGCAATGAGATTGAAGTGCTTATGCCTATAGATGATACCCCGAGCAACAGAATGCATGACATCATATCGCACTCCATTCAGGATGGTTTGCAGCATCTCACAGAGCACCATTCATCGTACGATGCCTTCCATTTTGTCCTCCTCTTTCCTTGCGGTACCGATGGGTGGTATCGGGGGATTCCACATATGCATATCAAGGATGTTGCACGTGCTAATGATCATGATGTTCATGATGGTATACGTTCAGATGCTCCTAAAGAGCAATTAGAGTTGTCACCATTCGAGAGTTTTACAGCTCCAATTTATAGGTACGAGCAAAGCATGTTTCACCTATACATTTGGGTGGAAGGCTGTTGCAAGAGTATGTGTGTGACGTGGTAACAAAAATGGTACAAAACAACATGAACTACATTTATAACAATCGAGATAGATTTCATAGAGAGATTCACAGTGGCATCATTGATGCCCATGGAGCTCATTCTGCTACTTTTTGGCTTTTGTGGGGAAAAAGGCATAACATTCATAGTTTGCAATCCTTTGTGAACGAAGATCACTACAATATATGAATCAATATTGACAAGGGAAATAATGCCTGACCATTAGAATCAAGGATCAAGCTAGCCGTAGTCCTCCACGTATGATTGCTGAAAGCAGGTCGAAATGATCTTGCATTATGACTGCCGATTAAGAAAACGTGCTCAAAGTGGCTTTAGAATGTAAAATACTTATAGTAGAGTTATTGGCAGCCATAGTTGCCTTAAGGTTCAACATTTGTAGACAACCACAAAGCAAGGTAGTGCTGCTTCGGAATTGTAGACAACAAGATCATGCACACACACACACACAATGACAGATTGTGCTCTCATTCTCTCTCATTCTCTCTCTCTCTCTCTCTCACAAACACACACACACACACACACACACACATTACTAGATTCTATTGAACTATTTGTTTGGATTTAGGATTTTCGTAAGTAACTGCTAAAAATGCTTTTATCAATAAAAGTATTAAAATAATGACATCAATTCAAAAAGTCATAACTGCAAAAAAAGAATTTCTCTTCGAGCTGATTCCAACAAGTATATGCATGACCATATTTGATTTTAGTTTGACTGAGATTTTTAAAGATCCTACTCCGATAGATAAAGTTTTATGGCATTTACGAAATTTCTTAACCTTCTTTCAAGTTAAATATCTATGAGCTCCGATTCGAGTGATGTAGAAAGCAATATTGCTCTATTTTTTTGAGTTCTTTGCATTGACTATATGAATGATGTGGCCCATAATCAAGCATATAGGCCTATTATCTTTCTCACATTGAATTGATACTAAAAGCCTAGTTACTCAATTCTAAGCAAGCTAATCAGAATTTCGAAAAACTTGAATATTTTTTTTTCGAAAGACTTGAATATTTCAAAAGGATCGAATTTTTCGAAAGGCTTGAATTTCTTCAAATGCTCGAATTTTTTCAAAGGATGGAATTTTTCCAATGACTCGAATTTTTTTCCAAAGGATCGAATTTTTTGAAAGACTCGAATTTTTCCAAAGACTAGAATTTTGTTTTGGAAGTACTCAAATTTTTTCAATGATTCGAATTTTTTGAAAGACTCAATTTTTTTTTTGAGAAATTCGAATTTTTTTGGAAAGACTCAAATTTCTCCAGTAACTTTAATTTTTCCAAAGGGTCAAATTTTTTCAATGACTCGAATTTTTTCATTGACTCAAATTTCTCCAAAGACTCCAATTTTTTCAAAGACTCCAATTTTTCCAAAGGATCAAATTTTTTCAATGACTTGAATTTTTCCAAGGACTCGAATTTTTTTAAAGGATCAAATTTTTTCGAATGATCAAACTTTTCCAACCCAACGTTGAGCTTGGCAAAGAAAGATGCTCATTATTGAGGTTGAGCATCGAATTCCAACAAAACACACATGCATGAACAACATATTTAATTTGAACTGTGGGTCGCCCGTTAACAGACATTTGCAAACACAAATTGCCTACCACCCCCATCAACCTATTTATTAAGATACTCCATGTGCTATTGTTAAACATGGTTAAATTTTGACCCCTATTATGGCCGAGATGTGTGCGATATGTTTGATATTCGAGATGTGAGATGTGCGAGATTGGCCACCATCCAAATCATCGACTGCCACCTAGATTGGCCTCCATTGCCCATCAACGACGGGCACTTTTTACTAATGTGTGTGTATATATATATATATATATATATATATATAATCTTATGTACACTTTTGCGCATGTGTATGGGTGCACCCATGCATCCTCCTCCCCTCACCCATGCATGAGCTTTTTCTAACTAAAAATCTACCAAAAGAGGATGCATGTATGGGGAGGAGAGATGTATGGCCCTCCTCCCCATGCATGCATCCATCTAAGGGCCTTTTCAATTGAATTTGAAATGTTGGCCTTTCCCACTTTTCCCTATATTTCCCTCCTTTTTTTTTTAACTCCACCCCCCCCCCCCCTTTCTCTTTCTGGCTCTCTCTCCATGACTGAGGACGAGGCAGCGACCACGAGGATGAGGCAGTGACCACGAGGATGAGGCAGTGACCACGGTTTGAGGTCGATCTCCATAACAAGGGCGTCAATCAGGTTTAAGCCTATCTCCACACCATGACCTTCGCCGATCCCATGGTATGGCATCAGCTCCGTTCAGATACGACCATTTCTCACATTTAGAGCCAGATTGCGAGGAACAAGTTTGCTTCAGGAGCACTTTTCTTATATGACAACGGTTTGTGGCCCAGGGTGCGTAGGTGCAATGACGCTCACCTTCCAAACTAGACACTTCTATGTAATCAGATCTAGAGAAAGAGTTTAAACTCTCATGAGCAATCCATAAGACATTTTGATGCTAAGAATTAATCTGCAAATTTTTCTGGCGTTTGTAGTATTGATGAGGCATATTGCTTCATAAAAGCTAAAAAGTACCGCATGAAGGCAAGCTGGACTGGACAGACCGTGTTTGTCCTTCTCTAGACACCAAAACATGTAAAAAACCTGCAAAGGCAGAGACTACAAATGCTGCAAATGCTACGGATTGATCAGAAAATATTGAAGTGACTCTTTTTTCTAGCTGTCCGTTACAAGTCTATTTTTCGAGGGAAGCTTGGATATGGCACGGGATTTGGCAGCCTATGGGGAAGGTAGATTTGGACATTATGAGTGCAAAGCTGTTGTAAAGCTATCTTCATAAGCTTTACTTCCGGCGCCACTGGCGTCAGCATGTCCCCGGCGCCAGCAGCGCCCCTGCTGCTCCCGGCGCGAATGGCGCTGGCGCCACTCCCGATGCCACTGTGACCAGAATCCAGCCGGCGGCAAGTTCCTATGGCTGAAAATCTTTAATCGGTTGTGCAATCACCTCACACGATCTAGGCATGATTAAAGGAAGCCTAAGGATCAATCAAATCTAGAGAGAGAAAATGACTTTCTAGAAAGAGAAAATCCTAGAGAGAGAAAAATGTGCTTTACCAGCCTTAGTAGAGTGCTTGGTATGAGGGGGGTGCCAAATCCCACCAATACTATAGGGGAGTGCGGGTTGCGACTCAGGGCGAGCTCCAACCAAGTCTCAGCCTCCCTTGCTGGAATGTTGTCATGGCTCTCGCCTTGGCATGCTAGCGCCCTAGAGACTAGGTCGGTCACTATAGCACAGGCATCCCAAAGGGAGCTGGGAACCACGACTTAGCTTCCCAGCCTTCAACTCTTGCCATCCAAACCCACCTGACATACAAGTAGCCAACTCACCAACAACGATCAGACTTAACCAACTTGAAGTTCCGAAAACCAACATTCAGATCCAAACTGGCGCCATGCCAAATCGGGGGTAGGGTTTGGATCTTGCTTATGGTATGGGATATAAGTAGAGATTGGATCTTGAGTGTGTTATAGTCTGTTGTGGTATCCCTCCAAGCAAGCCTCCCGACATACATCAAACTCAATGTTACGCCGGCGCCTCAAAGGGAGCTGGGACTTGAGCGGTTTCCCCAACACATGGTTAAGTCTAACATTCATCCATCATGCACTTACGTAAAAGCCAACTCAGAAACGTAACAAGCTTAACCATTTAGACTTAAGAAAACTAGAATCCCAACCAACCCGAAAGCCAACTCAGAATTCGTCCCCAAAAGGTAACCAAAGGCAAAGACAAGCCACACATGAAACCCAAGGCATAATGGTCGCCAAACTGACCAATTGGCATAGTGGGAAGCCCCATGTCGATGACAGGGACCCTTAGGCATCGGCGACGCAAAAAGGTTGTAGTAAGGATCCTTCCACTTGGACCAGTCCCGGAGGCGAACCCGAAATGGTAATCATCCCCAAGGATCAACTTTATTAGATTTGGAAGAGGTTACATTCATACATAGACTGACCGGTCTCGGGGCCACCAACACGTGCTGGGCATTGTGCCTGGCTCGTGCTGGCAGAGGGAGCTGAGACCTGGTGACTGGATTCCTGGCGCTGGTTGAGCTGCCCAAGTTTCTGTCTGCCGGACTCCCCCTGTAGTTCTGTTGTGATTCGGCGCACCCCCTCTGTTCTGAAACATAGTGCTTTCTGGTAAAGCACGCTTTTTAAGACTTAGTCTTTATTTTGCTGATTAAGCCTGGCAAGCCTGGCAGAATCAGTCTGGCTCCCGGACATGGGTCCCGGGAGCTGTCCCGGCGGCAGAATCAACTTGCTTCCTGAATAGGCCATGACTTGAGCTCCAGAGCTAGGTCATGACTTGTGACCACTTGACTGGCTCACCACAGGTCGGAGGCTTAGTCCTTGACATTCTAACTTGCTCTGGGACCTTAGGGAGCGTCACCCCTTAGAGTCTTACAGGGCACGCTGGGTGCACCTGAGTCAGCTTTACAACATCCTCTCCTCGTTTGAAAAAGTTGATGTCCTCATCAGGGCCAAACTAGACCTAGGACGTATGCACGGGCTTAATTCACCGGCCTTAACAACTTTGAATTAAAAAATACATTGGCAGTAGCACAGGAAAAGTGTAGATAAAGTTCACTTACGTAAAACCTGTGTAAAGCTGCAAGTGATTTATTGACAAACTTAAGAAAGATACCTGGAAGTCCCTTGAACTTCAAAATGGCCATGAATGTTTATGTAGGAGGCATTCCGCCAGGCAGTGCTTTGTGTGTTGATATGGGAAAACGGCTATTGCGTTGGTTCTTCTGCAGATAATTTGCTAGTACTTCAGGGGCTCCCTCACTAAGTTTGTCTTCATACTCCCAAGAAGCCTCAATGAGTGGAGCCCATAGCCACTTCACTAGATATTCACGTTGAACGCCAGTTCGCTTTCTATGTGTCAATATTTGTTCTGGTACAAGCTGCCTCTTTGTATCATCAAGTGTCGTTGGTGGGTGACGAAGTTCGTGTTGCCGATCAAATCGTTCGTGTTACCGTTTGAGTAATGAGATATGAAACACATTGTGTATATCCAAGCTGGATGGCAGCGCCAATCGGTAAGCCACTGGGTTGATCTTCTTGGTGACATAATATGGTCCCGCATAAGGTCGAACGAACTTATGAGAGAAACCTTTTGGTAACACAATGTTCTTTGTGTTCAGCCATACTTCATCACCTCCCTCAAATTCCAGTTCTCGTCGATGTGGATTTATGTCAGCTGCCATACTCCTTTGTGACTGCTCTAAAAAATGACTTCACCTCTGTCAGCTTTGTGTGCCACTCATTGATGAATTCCTCCACAGTGGGTACTGGTGTTTCCTACACGCCTATAAGAAAAGAGCTTGGAACAATCAGTAGCCGACCATTGCTTATCTCGAAGGGTGCCCTTCGAATAGATCTGTTCACTTGGTTGTTATGTGCAAACTCGAGAATATCCAAGTAGTTGACCCAATCGGATTGGTCCCAAGCGACATAATTTCGTAAATATTGTTCAATCTATCAATTGACTCGTTCCGTTTGCCCATCTGTCTGAGGGTGATATGCAGTGCTTAAATTTAGTCCAGTTCCCACGAGGCGAAATAGACAAGTCCAAAACTTTCCGACGAACTTGGTGTCTCGGTCAGACATAATCGTTCTAGGCAGGCCGTAGTATTTGAAGACACATTTGAAAAATAACCTTGCCACTTTTTCAGTTGTCACTAAACTTTTAGTTGGTACCAGATGAACTTGCTTTGAGAAGCGGTCAACCACCACATAAATTGAATCGAAGCCTTGGCACCGTGGTAGTTGAACAATAAAATCCATGCTCACCGAATCCCATATGCTGGTACCGGTAATGGTTGGAGTAGTCCTGCTGGAGCTAGCGGTTCCACCTTCACTTGTTGACATGTCGGGCATGTTTGCACATAGGATTCAACGTCTGCCCACATACCTGGCCAATAGAAGCCTCTTTTGAGAAGTTCATACATGCGATTCACCCCTGGATGTCCAGCGGCTAGTACGTCAAGATGTTCTCGCAAGACTTTCTTCCTCAGGTTGATGTTGTCTAGGACATATACTCTGCATTGTTTATAAACAACCATTTGATCTTTCCAAGTGAAATGTTTATGAGGCTTTCCCAGCTGGAATTCGATCATTAAGTCCTTTGCCAACGCATGTGCACTATAATTCTCCCTGATTTCTTGGAGTAGGCCAGTCACCTGAGCTATCACCGTTGCCATCAAGTGTTTCTTTCTACTTAGTGCGTCCGCACCACATTGTTCTTTCCCACCGTGTGTACAATGTCTATATTGAATTTTGAGAGAAAGTTTTGCCATCGCATTTGCTTTGGCGTGAGCATACCTTGGGACAAGAAGTACTTGAGTGATACATTCTCAATGAACGCCTTAAAGGGTTTTCTTGCCACATAATGTCTCCAATGCTCCACTGCTTGAACTATTGCGACCATTTCTTTTTCATGAGTTGGCCATCGTCGCTCTACGTCACTCAATTTTTTTGAAGAATATGCAACAGGTTTTCCGTCTTGCATCAGCACGGCCCCAACAGCAAAGTTCGACATGTTTGTATGTATTTCAAAGGGTTTTCTAAAGTCCGGTAAGGCAAGGATGGGTTCTTGAATGATCCGTCGTTTTAGCTCTTGGAACGCTACTTCACATTCCGGTGTCCATGTCATCTTCAAATGAGTCTTGGTCTACTCCAACAGTGGTGCCACAATTTTGCTAAATGCCTCAATGAATCTCCTGTAAAAGTTACATAAGCCCACAAAGGATTTGATGTCGTGAACAGTTTAAGGAGCCAGCCAATCCAAGATAGCCTTGATCTTCTTAGGATCCATCCGAATTCGTCCGTAGCCTATAACATGTCCAAGGGGATTCGGCACCCCCATGCTTCCTTTAATCATGCCTAGATCGTGTGAGGTGATTGCACATCGATCTGAGCTCTCTGGACTTTGCTAGAACCGATCAAAGATTTTCAGCCATAGAAACTTGGCGCCGGCTGGATTATGGTCACAATGGCGCCGGGAGCAGCAGGGGCGCTGCTGGTGTCGGGGACAATGCTGGAGCCAGTGGCTCCGGAAGTAAAGCTTATGAAGATAGCTTTACAACATTTATCCCACCTTTATAAAATCGGATGTCCTCATCAGATGTCAGATTAAAGTAAAGGTGTCTCCCAATTAAAATAACTATACATTTAAGCTACTTGGCACAGTACTCAATTTACTGGCCACTTTTTATTAACATTGAAGCTGGCACACCACAAGTCGGAGGCTCAGCTCTTTGTACTGAAAAATTACATAACTTGAAAATATATCTTTGTCTGGGAAAAGCGTAGATTTGATATCGCTTTCGTAAAACCCAAGAACCTTACTAACTAGTGACAGAGGCCTTTCTTTGAAATGTTCGCCCCTGTCGCTTCTGACTTTCGACTTTGGAACTCCTTTGAGCTCCTGATTTGTCCTTGATGCACTTTGTGTTGAGCTCCCTGAGCTCCAGATTTGATCAGTTTCGCACAGGTATCAAGGCTCCCTGAGCCAAAGGATTTATCGTTTGATTGCCCACATTATGATCCACTCCGTGCCTTGTTGCTTCTGCACCTTGATTTCTCTCCTTGTCCCAGCCTGATCTTGATACTTTTCCATCTTGGCTCTTTAAGGTAGGCAAAGATTGAGTACTCCGCAATGCACCTCTCACTTAGCTAGAAGTAGCTCTTTGAATCAGCCCAAATGCAACCATTGACCTCGTGGAAAGCCAAAGGGTCGCACCAGTTTGATCCGCATACGAACTTTCTCTTCGCGTTTGTTTGAAGCACCATGTCCGTCGCGCAAAACTTGACTTTCACAATTCCATCACTAGTTAGTTGCCTCACAGTCAAAACAAAAAGTGTACATCGAGCTTGTCTTCAAGTAGCTCTCTTTGAATCAGACACATGCACCAAGAGTTTGCACTAGTCTGATCTCAACGTGAACTGTCCCTTAGCGTCCGTTCAAAATACCAAGTCTATCATGCAAGACTCAATTTTCACAGTCCCTTCATTGATCAGCTGCCTTACACGTAACACAAGCCAACGTACTCATATGTTTTCTCATCATTGTTGGTCCAGAGAAAGCCTATAACAAGCTTTCCTTTCCACAACAAAAACTTGTCAACTTCTTAGATCCAAAGTTCGCCAGTCTCCTCATGTGAGTATGGCTACGTCACCTTGAATTTGCCCTTGTTTTGATCAACTTTCATTCAAAATTTGCCCCAAGAGAGAGGTGTGTGTGATAGTTCTCCTCCACTTATAAAATCAGCTGATCGGACTTAGAGTAGAGTTCTTCAGACAAAAAGCCTTTCCAACACTTTGCTTCCCATCTGCTACGATTATGGCTCGATCCAACTTGTTGCCAATCTCTGAAGAGGATCCTAGTCTTTTCCCTTTGAGGAAAAACCCAACTGATAGTGGATATCACCCATGCTCAGTGAGTTTCAGTTCCGAAGGTGGCCGTCCCAAAATGAAGTCCAACTGCTCCATAGAAGATCTCCCCTGAAATTGCCCTTTCCAACTTTTGACTTCCTGCTTGCATCTGGTGGGCGTTGTCGCAAATGAAACTAACCCAAGAAACAGGCTAGCCATCCATCCTTTGCAAACATTGAGTCGTTTCGTTGCGTTCACGTGCGAGTCCTTGAATTGCAAATCCGCCCCACAGATTCTATTGTCCTCTTTGTTTGATGGTATCGGACTTCAAACAAAAGGTTCCTTCTCGAGCCATCAGCTCCTTGTATCACAAGCAATCATTCAAACCAGGCAAAGCACGAGTACTAAGACTCACCACGAATACATACAAGTAAGAGACTCAGGCAGGTTTACTAACAAGTAACAAAGACAAGGTCCCCCTTTGAGATGGTCCTGCCAACGAACCTTTGCTTGGCCGCGCCCATACAAATTGATCACAGAATCAGCCCACATAGGACACCCCTCCAACTATCCGTGCTTTCACCATTAAGCAGCACATTGCCTCAGGCAGGCCCCACCACTTTTTGGTCGATAGCCCTTATAGCTAAACGATCGGCAGCTATCCCGCACCGGCAGCTAACCACCTGTGCTTTACACCCAAATTCGAGCAGCATCTCTGTATCAATGGTTAACTCGTACAGTTCGAATATGTCGCCCCGCACTCCACAAGGTACAGACCGTGCTTTCACCTACGTAGGCAGCATTTTGCCTCATCCGTCCTACGTGCAGACAACACCATGCCGGAACCGCAAGAACTAACCGTGCTTACACCTCGAGGGCAACATTTTGACTCATCAAATCCCCCGTTTTGCCGACCAACATAGGCCTTTCTTTGAAATGTATCAGCATTCAAACAAAAGGTTCCTTCTCGAGCCATCAGCTCCTTGTATCTCAAGCAATCATGCAAACTAGGCAAAGCACGAGTACTAAGACTCACCACAAATACATACAAGTAAGACACTCAGGCAGGTTTACTAACAAGTAACAAAGACAAGGTCCCCCTTTGACATGGTCCTGCCAACGAACCTTTGCTTGGCCGCACCGATACAAATCGATCACAGAATCAACCCACATAGGACACCCCTCCAATTATCCGTGCTTTCACCATTAAGCAGCACATTGCCTCATGCACGCCCCACCACATTTTGGTCGATAGCCCTTATAGCTAAACGATCGGCAGCTATCCCGCACTGGCAGCTAACCACCCGTGCTTTACACCCGAATTCGAGCAGCATCTCTGTATCAATGGTTAACCCGTACAGTTCGAATATGTCGCCCCGCACCCCACAAGGTACAGACCATGCTTTCACCTACGTAGGCAGCACTTTGCCTCATCCGCCCTACGTGCAGACAACACCATGCCAGAACCGCAAGAACTAACCGTGCTTACACCTCGAGGGCAACACTTTGACTCATCAAATCCCCTGTTCTGCCGACCACCTCGACCATGGACGCACCCGTGCTTACACTGTGGGCAGCATCTTGCACAACAGTTGTCTTGATGAACCCCAAACAGTGGCCATTTTTGTGAGATCCGCATAGCTAACCGTCCAGTCGGCTTTGATACCACATGTAGCGCAAGCATCCCAAAGGGAGCCGGGAACCACGACTTAGCTTCCCAGACTTCAACTCTTCCCATCCAAACCCACTTGACATACAAGCAGCCAACTCGCCAACAACGATCACACTTAACCAACTTGAAGTTCCGAAAACCAACATTGAGATCCAACCTGGCGCCATGCCAGATCGGGGGTCCATATGTGGGTGACTCCCCTCCAAGCAAGCCGCCTGACATACATCAAATTTAACCAACTCAAAGCTTCGTTACAAACGAGTAACATCCATTCCAAGCAAGCGTTCTGACTTACATCAGACTTAACCAACTGAAAGCTTCATCACGAGCGCTAGAAGCCAACCTGGAGCCACGCCAGACTGGACAGTCATAAACAGGTAACTTTCACCCAAGCAAGCCATCCAACTCAGCCGACAGGTTAGAGCCCGTTCCCCAAGAGCTAAACCCATTCACGTTCATGCAAGGAACACTCAAAACCACAAGTCATGACAGATATGGAGACAACCAGTTCCTGGACCAAATGGTCCCGACAGCATAGCGTTGGCGCCACGGACCGAATGGTCCCGATGGCATACCGCTGGTGTTCCGGGATACGACCCTTAGCTATGTGCGAACCTAAAAATTTTGAAGCAGCCTGACAACAGGCGCTTTTACCGAACACTGAAACCTAGAAGATAATCAGAGTCAGTTTGGGGAAATTCTCACTTTATTGATAAATCTGAGAAGGGAGGCTGACACTTGGTTGCACCTCACCCTGAGTCGCAACCCGCACTCCCCTATAGTATTGGTGGGATTCGGCACCCCCCCTCATTCCAAGAACTCTACCCAAGCTGGTAAAGCACGTTTTTCTCTCTCTAGGATTTTCTCTTTCTAGAAAGTCATTTTCTCTCTCTTGATTTTATTGATCTCCAGGCTTCCTTTAATCATGCCTAGATCGTGTGAGGTGATTGCACATCGATCTAAGCTCTCTGGACTTCGCTAGAACCGATCAAAGGTTTTTAGCCATAAGAACTTGGCACCAGCTGGATTCTGGTCACAGTGGCACCGGGAGTGGCACCGTTGCCGTTGGCGCCGGGAGCAGCAGGGGTGCTGCTGGCGCCGGGGACAATGCTTGCGCCAGTGGCGCCCGAAAGTAAAGCTTATGAAGATAGCTTTACAACAGTCACACACTTGAAATGTAACCTTCTCAGATTTCTGAATAAAGTGGGATATTCCTCAAACTGACTCTGATTACTTTCTGGGTTTCAGTGTTCGGTAAAATCGCCAGTTGTAAGGCCGCTTCAAAATTTTTAAGTTGGCACATAGCTGAGGGTCGTATCCCGGAACGCCAGCGGTATGCCGTCGGGACCATTCGGTCCAGGAACTAGTTGTTTCCATATCTATCGCGGCTTGTGGTTCTGAGTGTTCCTTGCATGAACGTGAATGGGTTAAGCTCTTAGGGAACGAGCTCTATCCTGTCGGCTGAGCTGGATGGCTTGCTTGGGTGGAAGTTACCTGTTTATGGCTGTCCAGTTTGGCGTGGCGCCAGGTTGGCTTCCAGCGCTCGTGACGAAGCTTTCAATTGGTTAAGTCTGATGTTAGTCAGACCGCTTGCTTGGAATGGATGTTACTCGTTTGTAATGAAGCTTAGAGTTGGTTAAGTTTGATGTATGTCGGGCGGCTTGCTTGGAGGGAAGCCACCCACATCAGGACCCCCGATCTCGATGTTGGTTTTCGAAACTTCAAAATGGTTAAGTCTGATCGTTGTTGGCGAGTTGGTTGCTTGTATGTCAAGTGAGTTTGGATGGCAAGAGTTGAAGGCTGGGAAGCTAAGTCGTGGTTCCTGGCTCCCTTTGGGATGCTTGCGCTACATGTGGTATCAGAGCCGACTGGCCGGTCAACTATGCGGATCTCACAAAAATGGCCACTGTTTGGGGTTCATCAAGACAACTGTTGTGCAAGGTGCTGCTCACAGTGTAAGCACGGGTGCGTCCACGATCGGGGTGGTCGGCAGAACGGGGGACTTGATGAGTCAAAGTGCTGCCCTCGAGGTGTAAGCACAGTTAGTTCTTGCGGTTCGGGCATGGTGCTGTCTGCACGTAGGACGGATGAGGCAAAGTGCTGCCTACGTAGGTGAAAGCACGATCTGTACCTTGTGGGGTGCGGGGCGACATATTCGAACTGTACGGGTTAACCATTGATACAGAGATGCTGCTCGAATTCGGGTGTAAAGCACGGGTGGTTAGCTGCCAGTGCGGGATAGCTGTCGATCGTTTAGCTATAAGGGCTATCGACCAAAATGTGGTGGGGCGTGCCTGAGGCAATGTGCTGCTTAATGGTGAAAGCACGGATAGTTGGAGGGGTGTCCTATGTGGGTTGATTCTGTGATCGATTTGTATCGGTGCCGCCAAGCAAAGGTTCGTTGGCAGGACCATCTCAAAGGGGGACCTTGTCTTTGTTACTTGTTAGTAAACCTGCCTGAGTGTCTTACTTGTATGTATTTGTGGTGAGTCTTAGTACTCGTGCTTTGCCTAGTTTGCATGATTGCTTGAGATACAAGGAGCTGATGGCTCGAGAAGGAACCTTTTGTTTGAATGCTGATACATTTCAAAGAAAGGCCTCTGTCACCAGCTAATAAGGTTCTTGGGTTTTACGAAAGCGAAATCAAATGTACACTTTTTCCAGACAAAGAGATATTTTCAAGTTATGTAATTTTTCAGTACAAAGAGCTGAGCCTCCGACTTGTGGTGTGCTTCGCTTCAATGTTAATAAAAAGTGGCTAGTAAATTGAGTACTGTGCCAAGTAGCTTAAATGTATAGTTATTTTAATTGGGAGACACCTTTACTATAATCTGACATCTGATGAGGACATCAAATTTTATAAAGGTGGGATGGATGTTGTAAAGCTATCTTCATAAGCTTCACTTCCGGTGCCACTGGCTCCAGCATTGTCCCCGACGCCAGCAGCATCCCTGCTGCTCCCGACGCCACTCCCGGCGCCACTCTGGGCGCCACTGTGACCAGAATCCAGCCGGCGCCAAGTTCCTATGGCTGAAAATCTTTAATCGGTTCTAGCGAAGTCTAGAGAACTCAGATCGATGTGCAATCACCTCACACGATCTAGGGATGATTAAAGGAAGCCTGGGGATCAATAAAATCTAGAGACAGAAAATGACTTTCTAGAAAGAGAAAATCCTAGAAAGAGAAAAATGTGGTTTACCAACCTGGGTAAAGTGCTTGGTATGAGGGGGGTGCCGAATCCCACCAATACTATAGGGGAGTGCGGGTTGCGACTCAGGGCGAGCTCCAACCAAGTCTCAGTCTCCCTTGCTGGAATGTTGTCATGGCTCTCGCCTTGGCATGCTAGCGCCCCGAAGACTAGGGTCGGTCACACACTTGAAATGTAACCTTCTCAGATTTATCAATAAAGTGGGATTTTTCTCAAACTGCCTCTGATTACCTTCTGGGTTTCAGTGTTCGGTAAAAGCGCCAGTTGTAACGCCGCTTCAAAATTTTTAAGTTGGCACATAGCTAAGGGTCGTATCCCGGAACGCCAGCGGTATGCCGTCGGGACCATTCGGTCCGTGGCGCCAGCGGTATGCTATCGTGACCATTTGGTCCAGGAAGTGGTTGTCTCCATATCTGTCATGGCTTGTGGTTCTGAGTGTTCCTTGCATGAACGTGAAGGGGTTAAGCTCTTGGGGAACGAGCTCTAACCTGTGGGCTGAGTTGGATGGCTTGATTGGGTGGAAGTCACCTATTTATGGCTGTCCAGTCTGGCGTGGTGCTAGGTTGGCTTCCAGCACTCGTGACGAAGCTTTTAGTTGGTTAAGTCTGATGTAAGTCAGACCGCTTGCTTGGAATGGATGTTACTCGTTTGGAACAAAGCTTCAAGTTGGTTAAGTTTCATGTATGTCGGGCGGCTTGCTTGGAGGGAAGTCACCCACATCGGGACCCCCGATCTGGCATGGCGCCAGGTTGGATCTCAATGTTGGTTTTCGGAACTTCAAGTTGGTTAAGTCTGATCGTTGTCGGCGAGTTGGCTGCTTGTATGTCAAGTGGGTTTGGATGGCAAGAGTTGAAGGCTGGGAAGCTAAGACGTGGTTCCCGGCTTCCTTTCGGATGCCTGCGTTACAAAAGCCTGTGGGAAAGGTAGATTTGGCAACTGCGATAAGGTATAGATAAGAGGGTTGGATTAATGTTAGGAAATGCATGAGTGTCCCCAAATGCTCTACATCTCTTCTTTGCACTTCAGCCTCCTTATAAAGATCCAGCACAGCACAATTGGTAAGCTTGATTAGCTTTCTTGCAAGGCCATATATTCTTTCTTTGTATGAACATGATGGTGATACTGAATAAAGCATGATATCATGTTTGTGTAACTAAGCATGATGGCGATACTGTTCTGAAGCACCTGACCACCTGCAGTCAGCCATGAACAACACTTTATGAAGCACTTCATGTACTCTTCAGCCTCTTTATAAAGATCCAGCTTTTGAAATACTTGGCCATCTGTAGCCAGCGATAAACTGGTGTTTTGAAGCCCATCATTTGTGCTATCAAAATTGGTTTATTTCAACATAATGAGTGAAGGAACCTGATCCAAATTATTGCTAATAAATGAATGTAGTAGTGAGGGCTTTCATTCCTGGATGCTTTCAAGCTTCTATTGTCGTTTTCATTCCACAACCACAAGTAGAGTATCCAAGTCAATGGAGACGAGGCGTCGTGTCAGGAATAGAGTGCTCAGCTTGCATAGACAGAGGCAGATTGCTTGGGAAAATAAAATCTGGCACAACAGGCCTGGTCTCGTGCTTATGCGAAAGCTCTCTCGGCTCTCCAATGAAGTCCTCAAGCAAAACATGCTTTGGACCAAGCTTCAGAACTCAAAACAAAATTAGAATTGGATATGCATTTTTCTACATAACCCATATTTTTAAAATTGCTCTCTCGAGCTTAGTGAGGTTGAAAAGATGGTCTCTCAAACCAATTACATATTGTCAACCAGTTGGTTAAACTCTTTCTGCATGAAAATTGGAGGTTTGGCTCTTAACATCCATATGTGAAGTGTTCAAGGCTTTGGATTTTCATGACCATGGATATTGTCTCTAAGATTGGCTTATTTGTGCTTAGCATTTATAAATAGGTCAGCAATGCTCCCTGTTGATAGAAAAAAATGTACCATGTCAAAAGTTGAGTACTCATTAACCATTTTAGAGTGTACAATATAGTACATGTTCAAGTGTTCGATGACTATTTCAATTTTAAATATAGACATTGGTTGTTTTGGTCCTTGATTTTTAAAAAAGTTGAAGCAATTACTTCTAGGATTAAGTTCCTATGAAAGGTTCTTCAATGCTTAGAAGCCCGTTCTGACCAAATACAGTTGGAACGTAGAACGTACTGGGTCGGAGCGTGGACTCTCTCTCTCTCTCTCTCTCTCTCTCTCTCTCTCTCTCTCTCTATATATATATATATATATATATATATATATATATATATATATATATATATATATATAACTATTTTAGAGAGAGAGTGTGTTGTTTTGCCGCCGAAAATGTCACGCACTGCCCGCAAAAAATGTCGCCCATTTTACAAAGAGAAATGCTAAAAAAAGTTTTTAAAAAAATGTGAGAAAAAAACAACACATACAAGCCATTTTTTTTTTTTTGGACGCACGAACACACACAAGTAGATTTCAAATCCCCCCCCCCCTTAGCTTTGCAAACTACTCACTATCATCCTTATTTTTGTATCAAAATATTCATGTCCAAAATGCAAAGAATCAGCTCTTCTGGAAATCGGCTTCATCATTCCAAATTCTAGATCAAGTGTGTCGCATGAAGCTTTTTTGTTCTCTCTTTTGGCCTTATATAAATTCTCATTTTTGTAGAACAACTTTCTTGGTTTTCTTTTGGCAATTCATCCACACCATCGATCAATAGACTTCCCTAGATAAAATGTGTCATTTCCATTCTTTATGGATTCTTTTTGTTTGCAGATGTTCCATCGGGGAATAAGTGTTGTAATAGATAACACAAATTAAACCTTCAGCCACCTTACTTTCAAAGCTTTCGTAATTTGTCAATACCCAAAACTAGATTTTTCATATATTTTCAAAGACTCAATTTTTTCCAAAAACATGAATTTTTCCAAAGACTCGAATTTTTTCAAAGACTCGAATTTTTCAAAGGATCAAATATTTCCGAAGACCTAAATTTTTTAAAATGATTGAATTTTTCGAAAGACTAGAATTTTCCAAAGATTCGAATTTTTCAAAAGACTTGAATTTTTTCAAAAGCTCGATTTATTTTAAAGACTCGAATTTTTCAAATTTTCCAAAGACTCGAATATTTCGAAAGGATCGAATAATTCCAAAGACTCAAATTTTTTTCAGATGATCAAATTTTTCAAAAGACACAAATTTTGCAAAAGACTTGAATTTTTCAAAGGATCAAATTTTTTCAAAGACTTGAATTTTTCCAAATGATCGAACACTATTGTTGACCCCTACTATGGCCGAAATGTGTGAGATATGTTAGATATTTGAGATGCGAGATGTGAGAGATCGGCCACCATCCAAATCATCGGTTGTCACCCAGATCGTCGGTGGCCACCTAAATTGGAACGATATTTGTACCTGTCCACCCAAACCATCGGCCGCCACCAAAAATTTTGGCTAATTGTCACTAATAGTTGTTGATCCAAACCATTGACCTTCGACCCAAACCATTGGCCTTATCCCAAATTGTCGGCCGCTCCGCCTTTAATCATCAATTGCCCGCTTTGAGCATCATCCACACATCTCGACCACAAGTCGGCACCTAGATCATTGGCCTCCATTGCTCGCCGTCAACGACGGGCACTCTTTACTAGAATTTTTCCAAAGACTCGATTTTTTCAAAGACTCAAATTTTTTCGCCTTACTACATATTGATCATTTGAAACCATGCTCGAGCAGATTGCTTCAAGCCATAAAATGCCTTATGGAGTTTACACACATGATTGTGTTTATCTTCGATATATAATATAACCTCCGAGTTGTACCATGTAAATGTCTTCTTTGATAACTTCATTGAGATATGTTGTCTGTACATCCATTTGATTTTTCCGAAGACTCAAATTTTTTCGAAGGCTCAAATTTTTCCAAGGACTCAAATTTTTTCAAGACTCGATTTTTCCCAAAGACTCGAATGTTAGATATTCGAGATGTGAGATGTGTGAGATCAGCCATCATCCAAATCATAAGCCGCCACCTAGATCATCCTCCATTGCCCGTCAACGACGGGCACTCTTTACTAGTATATATATATTTAAACTTATGTACACTTTTGCGCACATGTATGGGTGCACCATGCATGCTCCTCCCCTCACCCATGCATGAGCTTTTTCTAACTAAGAAACTTGGGGAAGAGGATGCATGTATGGGGAAAAGGATGCATGGCCCTCCTCCCCATGCATACATCTAAGGGGCCCACTCCAAATTCAAATTATCCTTTACCAGCACACATAGTGTTTTGAAGTGCATGTACATACTTTCATGGTGAAAGGTGTTAAACAAATGAGACTTTCATTATAAAAAATTGAAGATAGCAATAATGTTGAACGTGATAATCTACAAAAAAACATTGTGGAGAAAGTTTAAGTGAAATGGATATCATCATTCTTTGCAAACATCTCGTTCACTCTATTTTATTGGAAACGAATATTCACTCCGAATATCATTTCTTATTTCCAAAGATTATTAGTTCGAGCTAACTAGTTCATGTATTCAGTTTTGATCAGGATGATATTTAGTCCATGTGGAATCTCAACAATTCAAATGTAAAACTAATGGTCATTATTGAAGCATTTGGATTGAACAACAAAGTGCTTATTCAACAACATGATATAAACTTCAAGCCAATGCAAAGTTAAGAGAGTAAGTCAAATACGAGATGTGGAATTAAGTTAAGAGTGGATTGAACTTGTGTAGTCCAGTGTCTTCCATTTAGGAATATAGACAAGATTTAGGTGAAGACTGGTTTTAGCTTACATGTGCTTCCAAAAGTAGCAAGGAAATTTTCACTGAAAGACTTTGTATTGGGTTCATACTTTCTAGTGATTTCAGAGCCCCATGAAGAAGAACTTTGATCTTCTAAGTTAAAGGCATATGAGTTTTGAGATAGTAAACCAAGAGTCTACAATGAAACGTCAAGTAATGTGACATTGACATAGCTTGCATATGAGTGAATAGAAGAGGCTCTTGAATGGTATTGTAGTGATTTTTAAAAGGCTTCACTTCAAGGCCCTATATCTCGATTCTCATCAAAACAACAATTCCTAAGGCATAAAGCAGCACCAAGAAATTGTGCAAAGAACAAGAATACTTCTATTATTTTCGTGTTTTGATTGACCATAACAACAATATGAGCTCAAGAACCATAAATCCAGATATTGAGCAACTTTGAAGACGAAGTGATTGAAAAGCCATATATAAATCAATGTCGGTAGGCTATCATGGGGGGCAGAATAAGAATTTCCTTAAGTTTCAATGTAAATATCACAAGCTACAGAAGTGTAGGAAAATCATCATATAGCAAAGAAAGAGACATCCAGTAGATTTTTTATTTTTGTATTCTCTGTTGCAATAAGTAAGGCTTGTAACAATTTTAAGAACATAAAGGGGTACAATGGCATAGGGCTTTTGACAAATGCTTTGGAGAGATACCAATATGAGTGGTTTTAGACTATGGTGACTGGCAAGGGACCATGTGCCACGTAGGGACAACCCACATCCATTTTTTGTGCCGAGGAGACATGCCCGATAAGTTTTATTCTATAATGTGACTTCTATAGTGTTATATATTATACATAAATCATAATTTTCATATATTACACAAAGCATAGCTTTAATTGATGTATAAACAGCATAATTTTTTTACATAAAGTTTTGAGCTGTTCTTTTTTTCTCTCCAAACGTGTAGACTTCAACATTTCCTATACTATGGAGTGTACTATGTAGCTTCTCAAGCTTTGACTTGATGTGTTTCATATGTATAATATATGCAATCGTCTCGACTTCAACATTTGCTATATTATGTAGTGTAGTATATAGTTTCTCAAGCTTTGACATGCAACTATTATAGCTACAATGCGTAACATTATTTTACTTACTACAAGATGCCCCATCATACGAGAATACTAAGATCCATGATAGATCGACTTCACCAGGTGCTGTGGCGCTGGTCCATCCCCAACGCAATGTCCAACGCAATGTCCTCAGTGATAGTAATTTTGTTGGTAATGGAGCCGCTGCTCATGACGCCACCGATATCTAAAGACCAGAAGTGATGTCCCTGGTACGGAGGATCGCAATTGATTGCCGTAACTCCGGTTAGATGCGCTTCATAAACGATCCGGACTTTCATTTGGCCTTTGGAGGCGGTAAGGATTGCGTGCTTGGTTTGATGCGGGGTACCTTCACAGTCACTCCTGACCCTGAACTTAGAGTGGTGGTCACGGATAGCGTAAGGATAGCGTTCTTGGTTTGATGCCGAAAGATTCCACTTCGGTATTGGTAATCACATGTCGAAGACTTCCGAAGGCAGTCACCTTGCCATCCTTGATGTCGATTGAAATAGCCATGAGAGTGGTGGTTTCCTATCTTGAGCAAGAGATCAGAGCCCGTCCCAAGAAACAAGAAACAGAGGCACTCAAACTCTGTTCTACTTCCACAGCTTGATAAAAGCGCGTGCTTCACTGAGTCGTGACCCTTCACTCCAACACTGGACACTGAAACCTGTAATGAACAAGAAAACGGGTTTATGTACTTCGCCTTCAGATGGTTCAGAAGAAGCTTTCAGGCATGCAAGCTTTGCTCCTATATAATCGATTACGTGAAATGACACAAGCGCGACTAAACTAGACTCCGTTTGGAATGATGAAGGATAACTCCGCAAGACTCAAGTTCACGACGTCTAGAAAACAATATTCAAACACGTCACCCGCAGAGATTGAGGCTTGAACCTCGCACTCATGAAAAGTAAGTATTTCAAAGCACCTCCACTTACGAACAATTACTACTCTAAACCTTGCACAAGAGTTTCCTGAGATCAAAGCTCTCGTTCTCTTGTACAAGATTAACGCTTTCCTTCGTACCACCAGATCACCTCCACTCTTCATCCAATTACAGCACCTGACATACTTGAAAGCATACGATGCTCCTCTTGGACTTGCTCAGTCCAATGAAAACTGAATACAAGCAACTTAGAGAGAAAAGCAAGGTTGATGAAATAAAGAGCAACGACATTAATCTAGTTAAACCACTACGGACAAACCTCAAAGCTTTCCAAGGTTGCATTCGTGAAACCAACCACAAGATGCAACTGCACTGTGACGCACACAAGGGAAGTACCCGCAATGGAATGGTGTTGTAAAGCTATCTTCATAAGCTTTACTTCCGGCGCCACTGGCGCCAACATTGCCCCCGGCGTCAGCAATGCCCTTGTTGTTCCCGGCGCCACTGTGACCCGAATTCAGCCGGTGCCAAGTTCCTATGGCTCAAAATCTTTGATCGGTTCTAGCGAAGTCCAGAGAGCTCAGGTCGATGTGCAATCACCTCACACGATCTAGGCATGATTAAAGGAAGCCTGGGGATCAATAAAATCTACAGAGAGAAAATGACTTTCTAGAAAGAGAAAATCCTAGAGAGAGAAAAACGTGCTTTACCATCTTGGGTAGAGTGCTTGGTATGAGGGGGTGCTGAATTCCACCAATACTATAGGGGAGTGCGGGTTGTGACTCAGGGCGAGCACCAAATAAGTCTCAGCCTCCCTTGCTGGAATGTTGTCATGGCTCTCGCCTTGGCATGCTAGCGCCCCGGAGACTAGGGTCGTATCCCAGAACGCCAGCGATATGCCGTCGAGAACATTCGGTTTATCGTTTGATTGCCCACTTTATGGTCCACTCCGTGCCTTGTTACTTCTGCACCTTGATTTCTCTCCTTGTCCTAGCCTGATCTTGATACTTTTCCATCTTGGCTCTTTAAGGTAGGCAAAGATTGAGTACTCCGCAATGCACCTCTCACTTAGCTTGAAGTAGCTCTTTGAATCAGCCCAAATGTAACCATTGACCTCGTGGAAAGCCAAAGGGTCGCACCAGTTTGATCCGCATCCGAACTATCTCTTCGCGTTTGTTTGAAGCACCATGTCCGTCGCGCAAAACTTGACATTCACAATTCCATCATTGGTCAGTTGCCTCACAGTCAAAACAAGAAGTGTACATCGAGCTTGGCTTCAATTAGCTCTCTTTGAATCAGAAACATGCACCCAGAGTTTGCACTAATCCAATCTCAATGCGAACTGTCCCTTATCATCCGTTCGAAATACCAAGTCTCTCATGCAAGACTCAACTTTCACAGTTCCTTCATTGATCAGCTGCCTTACACGTAACACAAGCCAGTGTACTCATATGTTTCCTCATCATTGCTGGTCCAGAGAAAGCCTATAACAAACTTTCCTTTCCACAACAAGAACTTGTCAACTTATTAGGTCCGTCTCCTCGTGTGAGTATGGCTAGGTCACCTTGAATTTGCCCCCATTTTGATCAACTTTCATTCAAAATTTGCCCCAAGAGAGAGGTGTGTGTGATAGTTCCCCTCCACTTATAAAATCAGCTGATCGGACTTAGAGTAGAGTTCTTCGGACAAAAAGCCTTTCCAACACTTTGCTTCCCATCTGCTAGGATTATGGCTCGATCCAACTTGTTGCCAATCTCTAAAGAGGATCCTAGTCTTTTCCCCTTTGAGGAAAAACCCAACTGATACTGGATATCACCCATGCTCAGTGAGTTTCAGTTCCGAAGGTGGCCGTCCCAAAATGAAGACCAACTGCTATAGAAGATCTCCCCTGAAATTGCCCTTTCCAACTTTTGACTTCCTGCTTGCGTCTGGTGGGCGTTGTCGCAAATGAAACTAACCCAAGAAACAGGCTAGCCATCCATCCTTTGCAAACATTGAGTTATTTCGTTGTCGTTCACGTGCGAGTACTTGAACTGCAAATCCGCCGCACAGATTCTAGATATCGCCCATGCTTAGTGAGTTTCAGTTCCGAAGGTGGCCGTCCCAAAATGAAGACCAACTGCTCCAGAGAAGATCTCCCCTGAAATGGCCCTTTCCAACTTTTCACTTCCTGCTTGCGTCTGGTGGGCGTTGTCACAAATGAAACTAACCCAAGAAACAGACTAGCCATCCATCCTTTGCAAACATTGAGTCGTTTCGTTGTCGTTCACGTGTGAGTACTTGAACTGCAAATCCGCCCCACAGATTCCGTAGTCCTCTTTGTTTGATGGTATCAGCCTTCAAAAGAAAAGGTTCCTTCTCGAGCCATCAGCTCCTTGTATCACAAGCAATCATGCAAACCAGGCAAATCACGAGTACTAAGACTCACCACGAATACATACAAGTAAGACACTCAGGCAGGTTTACTAACAAGTAACAAAGACAAGGTCCCCCTTTGAGATGGTCCTGCCAACGGACCTTTGCCTGGCCACGCCCATACAAATCGATCACGAAATCAGCCCACATAGGAGCAGCACATTGCTGCTCCTCCAACTATCCGTGCTTTCACCATTAAGAAGCACATTGCCTCAGTCACGCCCCACCACTTTTTGGTCGATAGCCCTTATAGCTAAACGATCGGCAGCTATCCCGCACCGACAGCTAACCACCCGTGCTTTACACCCAAATTCGAGCAGCATCTCTGTATCAATGGTTAACCCGTACAGTTCGAATATGTCGCCCCGCACCCCACAAGGTACAGACCGTGCTTTCACCTCCCTAGGCAGCACTTTGCCTCATCCGTCCTACGTGCAGACAGCCCCAGGCCCGAACCGCGAGAACTGACCGTGCTTACACCTCAAGGGCAGCACCTTGACTCATCAAGTCCTCCGTTCTGCCGACCACCCCGACCCTGGACGCACCCGTGCTTACACTGTGGGCAACACCTTGCACAACAGTTGTCTTGATGAACCCCAAACCGTGGCCATTTCCGTGAGATCCGCATAGCTGACCGGCCAGTCGGCTCTGATACCACATGTAGCGCAAGCATCCCAAAGGGAGCCGGGAACCACGACTTAGCTTCCCAGCCTTCAACTCTTGCCATCCAAACCCACTTGACATACAAGCAGCCAACTCGCCAACAACGATCAGACTTAACCAACTTGAAGTTTCGAAAACCAACTTGAAGTTTCAAAAACCAACATTGAGATCCAACTGTGAAAAATACAGATCCTAAGTGGATCTAAACTCCAAGATCATTGGCTTGAATGCTTGCACTCCAAACTACATAAGCTAGGAATTGGCAACACATTCTATGCTACCTAGAATGCAAAGAACTTGATCAAAAAGCATTTATCACAAATGGAAACTTCCATAAACATCAAGTGCGGCCCAAAATAGCATTATACAGTCCATAATACATCAGCCTATCACTTTTGGAAAGCACCTAAGATCATACACAATAGCTTGAAGACAATACACACAACAATGCTCTCAATGGAGGAAGAAACAATGACAATGATCTATTGATCTCAATGAAGCATACAAAAGGTTTCTCCAACCTGTTCTCCACGACTTCCCTACTATTTATGGATGAGGAAGATGACTCTCTCTCCTCTCTCTAGAAGGTACTTGACCCTAGATATTCCCTATATAGGAAAAATAGCTAAAAATGGCTTATATGACCAAAATACATCAAAATGGTCTCATTTTGAAGGGTATGAAGTTTGACACTTCATCATACTGAAAAAATACAGTAAATAAAAACATTGTGGCCTGGTTCACACGTGCAAAACTCCAGAACCAAAACTATTTACAATTTTAGCCAATTTAGGCCTCAAACTAGCTAGGAAATGTTGACAATTTTCACACTCCCTCTTCAACATTGGATGCTAGTTTCAACATAGTCTTTGAGCACATTCCAAGATTAGATCTATGCATTAAATATAGGTCCTTTCCCAATGGTTTGGTGAAGATATCAGCCACACACTCCTTTGAAGAGACATGTTGAAGCTCCACCTCTTTGGCAATGACTTGATCTCTCACAAAATGGTGAGCAATCTCAATGTGCTTGCTCCTTGCATGAAAAACAAGATTGCTTGCCAAGCTTTGGGCTGAAAGGTTATCACAAAGTATGATTGGAGTCTTCTCTGGTTCCAGCAAGTGAAGATCCAATAACATCCTCTTGATCCAAAGAATCTCCTTGGTGCATGTTGTTAATGCCTTGTACTCGGCTTCGGTGGAAGATAGAGAGATAGTTGGTTGCTTCTTTGATAGCCATGATACCACTCCATCTCCAAGATAGATTGCAAAGGCACTTGTTGACTTCCTATCCATTTGATCACCTGCAAAATCTGAATCTGAAAATCCACAAAGGTTAGGTGTAGTACCTCCATACAAGATGCCAAAATCTCTAGATCCCGAGATGTATCTAAGTACTCTCTTTCCTAGCTTCCAATGAGCCTCACTAGGATCTTGCATAAATTGACTTAGTTTACCAACCACAAAGCTTAGATCAGGTCTTGTGATGGTTAACCATATAAGAGATCCTATTAGCTTTCTATAGAGAGTAATGTCCTTGAAGGATCTTTCATTACTTCTTGTAGTTAGCTTTACATTTGATTCCATAGGAGTAGAAACAACTTTACAATCTTCCATATGAAACCTTTTTAGAATAGAGTTAACATACTTTTCTTGACATATGAATGTAGATTTAGAAGTTCTAATAATCTCTATTCCTAAGATATAATGAAGTTTACCAAGATCTTGAATTTCAAACTCTCTTTTGAGTGCCATCTTGATTTCATCTATATCTAGATTGTTACCACCACTTAAGATAATGTCATCAACATAGATCAAAAGTAAAGTGATATCATTTTCATTCAATCTAAAGTAGAGAGAATGATCATACTCACTCATAACAAAGTTTTGAGAAAGTAAGAAGGAATTGAGCTTAGCATACCAACTCCTTGGTGCTTGCTTTAGCCCATACAAACTCTTTTGGAGATAGCACACATGATTAGGCTCATCATGTGAAACATAGCCCTCGGGTTGCTCCATGTAAATATCTTCTTCAAGATCACCATTCAAGAAGGCATTAGTAACATCCATTTGCCACATATCCCAATCATAAAGAGTTGCAAGAGAGATTAGGATTCGAATAGTTACCATCTTTGCCACGGGTGCAAAGGTCTCATCATAGTCAATACCATATTCTTGAGCATACCCCTTTGCCACCAACCTTGCCTTGTACTTGTTGATTGATCCATCTTGATTTGTCTTGATCTTGAAGATCCACTTACAACCAATTGCCTTCTTGTCCTTTGGAAGCTTTACCAACCTCCATGTGTTGCTTTTGATGAGTGCTTGATGCTCATGATCCATGGCTTGGATCCATTCCTTCTTTTGAATTGCTTCACCTACACAAGTTGGTTCATCAAAAGAGGTAAGAAAAGCAAAGTTAGAGTTGTCCACCACTTGCTTTCCTTTTTCATCATAGGTTAGCCTTGATGGCTTAGCCCTTTGCCTTTGAGTCTTCCTTGAAGTTTGCTTTGGAGTGGCATCTCCATCTTCATCCAAGACATCTTGCACATCATGATGATTAGTAGGCACATCAACATCAACATCAACAACATTGGAAACATTCTCTTCATGAAAGATGACATCCCTACTTATGACAACTTTCTTTGTAGAAGGAATGTACACTTTGTAAGCCTTGCTTACTTCACTATAGCCAACAAACACACCCTTCTTTGATGAAGGATCTTCTTTAGTTCTATCATCAAGTGTGATATTGACAAAACATGTACATCCAAAGATCCTACAATGCTTGACACTCGGCCTTCTACCATAAAGAACCTCATGAGGAGTTTTACCATCCAAGGAAGCACTTGTCCATCTATTACATAGATAGTTAGCACATGCTAAAGCTTCCCCCCAAAAAGACTTAGCAAGATTAGCATGTAGTCTCATTGCCTTGGCACATTCACAAAGGGTTCTATTCTTCCTCTCGGCCACTCCATTCTGTTGTGGAGTCCTAGGACTAGACATCTCCCTCTTAATCCCATGTGCTATACAAAAGTCTTTGAACCTATTTGAGGTGTATTCCCCTCCATTATCAGATCTTAAGCATTTGATCTTTGTATTGAATTGGTTTTCCATTTCATTCTTGAACTTGACAAATGCAGCAAACACTTCATCCTTACTTTTAAGAAGATAGATCCAAGTATACCTACTAAAGTCATCAATGAAAGTTGCATACATCTTTGCCCCACCATTGCTAGTTGTACTAGAAGAATGAATATCAGAATGCACAAGTTGAAAAGCTTCTTTAGATCTAGAAGTAGATCTAGAATAAGCAAGTCTATGAGATTTGGACAAGGCACAATGTTCACAAACACTATTGTTTGCAACAAGACTTTTAGGGAGACCAAGAACAAGCTCTTTCTTTGCCATTACCTCCAAAGATTTGAAGTTGGGATGGCCCAACTGTGAAAAACTCATATCCAAAAGATGCTAAAGTTTCATAAAGATCTTGGCCATGGAAGTTATGCACATCTAGATTGAAAAAATGATAGAAATTGTGATGTTAAGCATACTAAACATCAACTAAACATCAAAATCTGATCATAAGCTTCCACAAACAGAAACTTGCTGTCCCTGTCCGTACTTCAGAGCCTACAACCTGCATTTCACACGTGTGAAGCCATAGCAACAAAGAAATCACAATTCTAGTGGCTAGAATGCAAGATATGAACAAAAAGTGAGAGAGAAGAAGATGGATCTTCAAAGAGCATAACATTCATTCAATAGAATGAAAATGAGATGTGTACATACTCGTGGAGATGGCTATTTATAGCAGCCATAGTGCCTCTTGGCCACTTGTCTTATGATAGGCTAAAATTGGGGTCCAATAGGATTCACCCATATACCTAGAAATTTGGTCAAATAGGAATGCACCAAATTATGAGCCAATAGAAGAGCTCCACACTCGACCTCCTCTAATTAATGTGACCTCAAAAGTAGTGTACACATACTTTGGGCCTCTACATACATGTATGAACCTATCTCTAACTTTTATTTGGCCATAGGCCTACAAAATCTCAAGTTAGGAAAATACTACTAGTTGACAATTTTTCACACTCCCTCTTCAACTAGTTTTAGCATAGATTTAGAAAGTACACCAAGACTTGTTCTATGCTTGAAAAATAAGTCCTTTCCCAATGCTTTGGTAAAGATATCAGCCACACATTCCTTTGATGGGACATGTTCAAGCTTGATCTCTTTTGCCAACACTTGTTCTCTCACAAAATGGTAAGCCACCTCGATATGTTTGCTCCTTGCATGGAAAACCGGATTGCTTGCTAGACTTTGGGCTGAAAGGTTGTCACAAAAGATGATTGGACTCTCTGAAAAATCCAGCAAATGAAGCTCCATAATCATCCTCTTGATCCACACCATCTCCTTTGTGCATGATGTCAAAGCTTTGTACTCGGCCTCACTAGAAGAAAGTGATATAGTTGCTTGTTTCTTCGACATCCATGAGATAGCTCCATCACCTATGAAAATAGCATGTGCATTTATGGATTTTCTATCCATAAGGTCTCCTGCAAAATCTGAATCTGAAAAACCAAATAAGTTAGGTGATGAGCCTCTATAAACAATGCCAAAATCTTTTGTTCCCGAGATGTATCTCAAGATCCTCTTTCCTAGTTTCCAATGTTCTATGCTAGGATCTTGCATGAATTGGCTTAATCTACCAACACAATAAGATAAATCAGGTCTTGTGATGGTTAGATATATAAGAGAACCTATTAGCTTCCTATAGAGAGTAATGTCCTCGAAGGATCTTTCATTACCTCTTATAGTTAGCTTTACATGTGATTCCATAGGTGTATCAATAGGATTTGCATCTACCATATGAAATCTATTGAGAATAGAAATAGCATACTTCTCTTGTGAAATAAAAGTGATTTGAGAAGTTCTAATTACTTCTATTCCTAAGATATAGCTCAAAAGACCAAGATCATGCACTTCAAATTCCTTTTTTAGTGCTTTCTTGATATCTTCTATATCTTCCTTGTTCCCTCCACTTAAAATAATGTCATCCACATAAATTAGAAGGATTGTAACATCATTAGCACTAATTCTAAAGTAAAGTGAATGATCATACTCACTCATAGTGAAGTTTTGAGAAAGTAGAAAAGAGTTAAGCCTAGCATACCAACTCCTTGGTGCTTGCTTAAGACCATACAAACTTTTTTGTAGAAAACACACATGATTAGGCTTGCTATGAGAAACATAGCTCTCGGGTTGCTCCATGTAGACTTCCTCTTCAAGATCACCATTCAAGAAAGCATTAGAAATGTCTAATTGCCAAAGATCCCATCCATAAAGAGTTGCAAGGGAAATGATTACTCTTATGCTCACCATCTTTGCCACGGGTGCAAAGGTTTCCTCATAGTCAATGCCATGCTCTTGAGCATAACCTTTAGCCACCAACCTTGCCTTCAACTTGTTGATAGATCCATCTTGATTTGTCTTTACCTTGAAGATCCATTTGCATCCAATTGCACTTTTGCCCTTTGGAAGCTCCACCAATCTCCATGTGTTGTTCTTCATAAGTGCTTCAAACTCAAGATCCATTGCTTGGATCCATTCCTCTTTTTGCCTTGCTTCATCTACACATGAAGGTACATCAAAAGAAGTTAGGAAAGCATAGTTGGATCCATCCACCACTTGCTTACCTTTGCCATCATAAGTGAGCCTTGAGGGTTTCACTTTATGCCTTGGAGTTCTCCTTGGAATTTGACTTGAAGAGGCTTCTTCAACATCCACATCCAATGTGTCATCAACTCCATTGTCATCAAGCACATTAGTTGCAACAACACCATCATCACTTGAAACAACTTTTGGAATGTTACTTTCATCAAAAATGACATCCCTACTTGTGAACACTTTCTTGATTGAAGGAACATAAATCCTATATGCTTTGCTTACTTCACTATAACCAACAAAAATGCCCTTTCTTGAAGATGGATCCTCCTTAGTTCTATCATCAAGAGTAATGTTGAAGTAGCAAATGCATCCAAAAGTTCTTAGAAACTTGACATTAGGCTTCGTACCAAACAAAGCTTCAAAAGGGGTTTTTCCTTCCAATACAACACTTGGCCATCTATTGCATAGGAAATTTGCACACAACAAAGCATCACTCCAAAAAGGTTTAGGAAGATTAGCATTCAATCTCATTGCCTTTGCACTCTCACACAAGGTTCTATTCTTCCTCTCGGCCACTCCATTTTGTTGTGGTGTTCTTGGACATGTGTACTCCCTCTTGATCCCATGCTCATCGCAAAAGGCTTTGAATTTGTTAGAAATGTATTCACCACCATTGTCGCTCCTCAAGCATTTGATTTTGGTTGTAAATTGAGTCTCAATAGCAACTTTGAACTTGACAAACACATCAAACACCTCATCCTTGCTCTTTAGTAGATAAACCCAACAAAATCTACTAAAATCATCAATGAAAGTTACATACATCTTAGCACCTCCATTGCTAATTGTAGTAACACCATGAATATCCGAATGCAAGAGAGAAAAAGGCATCTTAGATCTAGATATAGATCTAGTATATGGCAATCTATGTGATTTAGACAAAGCACATTCTTCACAAACATGATTCAAGCAAGTAAGAGACTTGGGAAGTCCCCTTACTACCTCCTTTTTGGCTATTACCTCCAAGGCCTTGTAGTTGAGATGTCCCATCCTTTTATGCCATACCTCTTGAATTGACATTTGTTCATTTGCCATGCATCCAACTTGGTTAGCAACAACACATGCATCAAGCTTGAACAATTTCCCTTGCCTTTTCCCTTTTGCAATGATACTACACCCCTTTTTGATCAAGCAAGCATCACCATCAAACTCAACTTTGAATCCTTTGTCAAGCATTTGGCTTACACTAAGTAAGTTCTTGGTAATGGATGGAATGAGCAAAACATCTTTCAATTCTATATTCCTATTTGTAGAAAGTGAAATAGGAATTGTGCCAATCCCCTTGATTGCACACTCACCATCATTTGCGGTATAGATTACCTTCCTATCACCATCAAATGCCATTAAAGATGAAAAATACTCTTTATGATATGTCATATGAGAAGTGGCTCCACTATCAATCCACCAAGGATCAATGTCTCCATGATTAGCCAACAAGCAAGATGACATAACAAAAGCATCATTTGAAAGAAGCTCATCCCCACCCTCATCAATAGTTAGATTGGTTTGCTTTTCCCCTTGATCCCTCTTTTTCTTAAAACAATCACTAGCAAAATGCCCTTTGACTCCACAATAGAAACATTTTAGCTTAGATCTATCCTTCTTTTTGCCAAAAGTAGAGTGCTCACCTTGGTCTTGCCCTTTAGACCAATTGCTTTTACCTTTGCCCTTGAACTTGCCTTTAGAGAACATTGCCTCCTCTTCTCCTCCTTGAGATGTAGAAGATGCTCCCACTCTTGCTTGCAACCTGAATTCTTCAGCCAACAAGACCTCTTGCAAGTCTCCAACACTTGGTAAACATTTTTGGATAGCATAACTTTGAACAAGATTAGCATGATCATCCAACAAGCCATTGAGAATCACTTGAACAAGCTCCTCATTATTTATGCCATCATTAATGCATGCTAACTCATCATTCAATGCTTTAACTCTCAAAACAAAAGCATGTCCATTCTCACTCTTCTTTTGCATACAAGAAAAGATTTGCCTTCTTAAAGTCAACACTCTAGAAGTAGACTTGGATTCATAAACCTTCTTCAAGGCTTCCCAAGCTTCACTAGATGATGTGCACTTACCAACCTCTTTGATAAGCTCATTTGTCACATTCATCTTGATCATGTGAAGGGCTTTCTTTGCCCTCTTGTCATACCTCAATTGTTCTTGAGGTGCCAAAGGTCTCTCCTCCACACCTACAACAATATCCATCAACTCATTCATCTCAAGCAAAGACTCCATCCTTACTTTCCAAGTAGAATAGTTGAGGGAGGTAAGCCTATCATTGCTTTCCAACATGTAGCCTCCATTTGTAGCCATGTTGCAATGATTGATCTCTGATCTTTGACCTGTTCCAATGCACTAAGCACTCTCTTGAATCAACAAATGAAACACAAGAAGAAATCACAAAGATTTGGAACCTAAAACCTTACTTTTTCTCTCTTTTCCTCACTTTTTCCTTAATTTTAGCCACTAGTTTTATGATTTCTTGATCAAACCAAGACCAAACCTCAATATACTTGCTTTTCCCTCACTCCTAAGATTGAAATACACTCTTGAATCATTCAGCAAACTGAAAATCAGAGGGTTACATCAATTTTGAAGTTTTTGACATGAAGAAGCAAAAAATTGAATCAAAAAACTATATGCTAGAATGGAAAACTAATAGGATCTTGTTGGATCTTGCATCTCCCTCTTTCCAAAACAATTTTTGTCTCCTTATTCTGATAAGTATAGAGGGAATTCGCCCTACTTCAATTGAAATGCATACAAATGATGTTTTGATCACAAAGATCCAATTTCTACACATAAATCAACAAGATTTTTAGCTAGAAACTTGATTGGAATGCTACAAAAGCAAACTCGCCCACAAATCTCTTCTAAATCTGGCAAAACCTGCACATTTGGCCGCCTAATGCTCTGATACCATGTGAAAAACTCAGATCCAAAAGATGCTAAAGTTTCATAAAGATCTTGGCCATGGAAGTTATGCACATCTAGATTGAAAAAATGATAGAAATTGTGATGTTAAGCATACTAAACATCAACTAAACATCAAAATCTGATCATAAGCTTCCACAAACAGAAACTTGCTGTCCCTGTCCGTACTTCAGAGCCTACAACCTGCATTTCACACGTGTGAAGCCATAGCAACAAAGAAATCACAATTCTAGTGGCTAGAATGCAAGATATGAACAAAAAGTGAGAGAGAAGAAGATGGATCTTCAAAGAGCATAACATTCATTCAATAGAATGAAAATGAGATGTGTACATACTCGTGGAGATGGCTATTTATAGCAGCCATAGTGCCTCTTGGCCACTTGTCTTATGATAGGCTAAAATTGGGGTCCAATAGGATTCACCCATATACCTAGAAATTTGGTCAAATAGGAATGCACCAAATTATGAGCCAATAGAAGAGCTCCACACTCGACCTCCTCTAATTAATGTGACCTCAAAAGTAGTGTACACATACTTTGGGCCTCTACATACATGTATGAACCTATCTCTAACTTTTATTTGGCCATAGGCCTACAAAATCTCAAGTTAGGAAAATACTACTAGTTGACAATTTTTCACAAACCTCTTGTGCCAAACTTCTTGGTTTGTCAATTGCTCCCTAGCCATACATCCTTCATGATTAGAGATCACACATGCATCAAGCTTGAAAAGTTTACCATGCCTCCTACCTTGAGCAATCAAGGATCCACATTTACTTATCAAACATGCATCTCCAATGAACTCCACATCAAGTCCTTTGTCAATCATTTGACTTACACTAAGCAAATTCTTAGTGATTGAAGGAATGTACAAAACATTTTCAAGATTTGCTTTCCTATTTGTTGAAAGGGAAATAGGAATAGTGCCTATGCCTTTGATGTCACATTGACCATCATTTGCAGTGTAGATGATGTTACCTTCTCCCTCATAAGACAATAAGGATGTAAAGTATTCCTTATGTCTTGTCATGTGAGATGAGGCTCCACTATCAATCCACCAAGGATCATTATCATCTATGTTGGCTAACAAACTTGAAGTCATAACAAGTGATTCACATGTGTTATGTTCTTCCTCATCTATTGTAAGATTTCCTTGCCTCTCTCCTTGCTCTCTTTTCTTCTTATAACATTCATTTGCAAAATGACCTTTTATCCCACAATAAAAGCACTTGAACTTTGACTTATTGTTCTTAGTAGAAGAGGAAGAGGAAGAGTGATCATCATGATCAAAGTTACCACCTTTGGACCATTTCCCTTTGCCTTTACCTTTGCCCTTGAATTTGCCTTTTGTGAAGAAAGCCTCTTCACCTCCACCTTGCAAGGATGCACCATCAAGCTTTGATTGCAACCTATGTTCTTCAGCCAATAAGATTTCTTGCAAGTCAACCACACTTGGCAAGACTCTTTGAATGGAAAAACTTTGCACAAGGTTAGCATGTTCATTTAGCAAACCATTCAACATAACTTGGACTATTTCACCATCTTTTATGTTCTCATCAATGCATGCTAAATCATCACTTAGGGACTTAACTCTCAAGATAAATGCATGAGCACTTTCACCCTCTCTTTGCCTACTAGAAAATATTTGTCTCCTTAGGGTCAATACCCTAGATGTGGACTTTGATTCAAAGAGCTTCTTTAAGGCATTCCATGCCTCACTTGCACTTTGACACTTTCCAACTTCCTTTGTTCATTTGTAACATTCATTTTAATGATATGAAGAGCCCTTTTGGCCTTCTTATCAAACCTTTGTTGCTCTTGAAGTGTGAGAGGTCTCTCTTCAATTTCTGCAACTATGTCCATGAGTTCATTCAACTCAAGTAAGGACTCCATCCTCACTTTCCAAGTAGAGTAGTTTGATGAACTCAACCTTTCACTAGACTCTAGCATGATCCCACCATTGGAAGCCATGATTCTAATGTTTCTTCAACTTTTAGGTTCTGTCCTAAAGCACTTAGCACTCACTTTTCTCTCAACAAATGATAGATAAAGAGATCTATGAAGATTTAGGACCCTAAAACACTTCTATCTTGAACCTAGATGGTTTCCAAGCATAGAAAGGAAGATTGAAACACATGCAACACTTTGCACACACTAAGAATGGATTACAAAATCAAACCAACCTGAACACACTCTTGCTTAAGCTCTCAAACTTTCCAGCAAGTGACCAAATCAAGTTATGGTGTGAAGAGTTACTTGCATTCTTAGAAAATACCCAAAACTAGGATGCCAAGATTACCTAGTAATGAACAAACTTGATCAACATATGATCAACACACTAAGATATTGATTCAACCTGTAAAACCACATGTAAACCACACTTCTAAAAGTTTATAAACTCCATCAAGTGATAAATACAAGATTTAGAGGTGAATGAATGAGCACACTTAGTGAATCACAAGACTAGCTTCACTATCTTGTCAAATCTTGGTGTTTAGATGTAGATCTAAGATCACTTCACATGAGAATGTTCCTCAACCTGTTAAGAACCTGAAAACACACTTGCATAATGGTTAACACCTTCCAGCAAATGCTCCAATCAAATTACATAAGGAGAGTTACTTACATGCTCAACAAAGTACACCAAAATTTATGCCAAAATTGATGACAATCTTTACAATATGCTCTTCACAATGGAGCTTACAATATGTTCACCCAAAAAAGGGGATCTTTCATCCAAATGGGAGCTTTGCTCAGCCTTTAGGAGAATTACAACTCACTCAAAAGAGCATTTGTCATCCACTTAAGGAGAAGTTTCATCCACTTAAGGAGAGTGTTCATCCAAGAATGGAGATTGTCAACAATAGGATTGAAAAGAACATTGTTAGTATTGAATATGCACAAGCCTCACAATCACAAATGATTAGGTGTTATGATCTGATCCAAAATAGTTTCTTTTCAGCCTCTGATCTTCAATAGACCTGAAATATGCTTTTGATCCACAAGTTCAACTCACAAAACAAAGGTTAGTAAGATTTGATCAACAAAGCAATGCAAAATCATGCTAGAACTTGATCAAACATCCAAATATCACCAAAAATGGAATACTTACTGTAAATAGAAGCCAACCAGCTCTGATACCATGTGAAAAATACAGATCCTAAGTGGATCTAAACTCCAAGATCATTGGCTTGAATGCTTGCACTCCAAACTACATAAGCTAGGAATTGGCAACACATTCTATGCTACCTAGAATGCAAAGAACTTGATCAAAAAGCATTTATCACAAATGGAAACTTCCATAAACATCAAGTGCGGCCCAAAATAGCATTATACAGTCCATAATACATCAGCCTATCACTTTTGGAAAGCACCTAAGATCATACACAATAGCTTGAAGACAATACACACAACAATGCTCTCAATGGAGGAAGAAACAATGACAATGATCTATTGATCTCAATGAAGCATACAAAAGGTTTCTCCAACCTGTTCTCCACGACTTCCCTACTATTTATGGATGAGGAAGATGACTCTCTCTCCTCTCTCTAGAAGGTACTTGACCCTAGATATTCCCTATATAGGAAAAATAGCTGAAAATGGCTTATATGACCAAAATACATCAAAATGGTCTCATTTTGAAGGGTATGAAGTTTGACACTTCATCATACTGAGAAAATACAGTAAATAAAAACATTGTGGCCTGGTTCACACATGCAAAACTCCAGAACCAAAACTATTTACAATTTTAGCCAATTTAGGCCTCAAACTAGCTAGGAAATGTTGACAATTTTCACACCAACCAAGCGCCATTCCAGATCGGGGGTCCCGATGTGAGTGACTTCCCTCCAAGCAAGCCGCCCGACATACATCAAACTTAACCAACTCGAAGCTTCGTTACAAACGAGTAACATCCATTCCAAGCAAGCGGTCTGACTTACATCAGACTTAACCAACTGAAAGCTTCGTCATGAGCGCTGGAAGCCAACCTGGCGCCACGCCAGACTTGACAGCCATAAACAAGCAACGTCCAAGCAAGCCATCCAACTCAGCCGACAGGTTAGAGCCCGTTCCCCAAGAGCTTAACCCATTCATGTTCATGCAAGGAACACTCAGAACCACAAGCCGCGACAGATATGGAAACAACCAGTTCCTGGACCAAATGGTCCCGATAGCATACCGCTGGCGCCATGGACCGAATGGTCCCGACGGCATACCGCTGGCGTCCGGGATACTGTTGCGCCGACACCTCAAAGGGCGCTGGGACTTGAGCGGTTTTCCCAACACGCACTTAAGTCTAACATTCATCCATCATGCACTTACGTAAAAGCCAACTCAGAAACGTAACAAGCTTAACCATTCAGACTTAAGAAAACTAGAATCCCAACCAACCCGAAAGCCAACTCAAAATCCGTCCCCAAAAGGTAACCAAAGGCAAAGACAAGCCACACATGAAACCCAAGGCATAATGGTCGCCAAACTGACCAATTGGCATAGCGGCAAGCCCCATGTCGATGACAGGGACCCTTAGGCGCCAACGACGCAAAAAGGTTGTAGTAAGGGTCCTTCCACTTGGACCAGTCCCGGAGGCGAAACCGAAATGGTAATCTTCCCCAAGGATCAACTTTATTAGATTTGGAAGAGATTACATTCATACATAGACTGACCGGTCTCGGGGCCACCAACACGTGCTGGGCATTGTGCGTGGCTCGTGCTGGTAGAGGGAGCTGAGACCTGGCGACTGGATTCCTGGCGCTGGTTGAGCTGCCCAAGTTTCTGTCTGCCGGACCCCCCCTATAGTTCTGTTGTAATTCGGCGCACCCCCTCTGGTTTGAAACATAGTGATTTCTGGTAAAGCACGCTTTTTAAGACTTAGTTTTTATTTTGCTGATTAAGCCTGGCAAGCCTGGCAGAATCAGTCTGGCTCCTGGACATGGGTCCCGGGAGCCGTCCCGGCGGACGAATCAACCTGCTTTCCTGACTAGGCCATGACTCGAGCTCCAGAGCTAGCTCATGACTTTGTGACTACTTGACTGGCTCACCATAGGTCGGAGGCTCAGTCCTTGACATTCTAACTTGCTCTGGGACCTTAGAGAGTGTCACCCCTTTGAGTCTTACAGGGCACCCTGGGTGCACCCGAGTCAGCTTTACAACAGATACGACCCTCAGCTATGTGCCAAGTTAAAAATTTTGAAAGCGGCCTTACAACTGGCGCTTTTACCGAACACTGAAACCCAGAAGGTAATCAGAGTCAGTTTGAGGAGAATCCCACTTTATTGATAAATCTGAGAAGGTTACATTTCAAGTGTGTGACCGACCCTAGTCTCAGGGGCGCTAGCATGCCAAGGCGAGAGCCATGACAACATTCTAGCAAGGGAGGCTGAGACTTGATTGGAGCTCGCCCTTAGTCGCAACCCGCACTCCCCTATAGTATTGGTGTGATTCGGCACCCCCCCTCATACCAAGCACTCTACCCAAGCTGGTAAAGCACGTTTTTCTCTCTAACATGCTTCTAGAATGTCCCCCGTCCTGCCAACTACCCCGACCTTTATAAAATTTGATGTCCTCATCAGATGTCAGATTAAAGTAAAGGTGTCTCCCAATTAAAATAACTATACATTTAAGCTACTTGGCACAGTACTCAATTTACTGGCCACTTTTTATTAACATTGAAGCTGGCACACCACAAGTCGGAGGCTCAGTTCTTTGTACTGAAAAATTACATAACTTGAAAATATATCTTTGTCTGGGAAAAGCGTAGATTTGATATCGCTTTCGTAAAACCCGAGAACCTTATTAACTGGTGATAGAGGCCTTTCTTTGAAATGTTCGCCCCTGTCGCTTCTGACTTTCGACTTTGGAACTCCTTTGAGCTCCTGATTTGTCCTTGATGCACTTTGTGTTGAGCTCCCTGAGCTCCAGATTTGATCAGTTCCGCACAGGTATCAAGGCTCCCTGAGCCGAAGGATTTATCGTTTGATTGCCCACTTTATGGTCCACTTCCTGCCTTGTTGCTTCTGCACCTTGATTTCTCTCCTTGTCCAAGCCTGATCTTGATACTTTTCCATCTTGGCTCTTTAAGGTAGGCAAAGATTGAGTACTCCGCAATGCACCTCTCACTTAGCTTGAAGTAGCTCTTTGAATTAGCCCAAATGTAACCATTGACCTCGTGGAAAGCCAAAGGGTCGCAGCAGTTTGATCCGCATCCGAACTATCTCTTCGCGTTTGTTTGAAGCACCATGTCCGTCGCGCAAAACTTGACTTTCACAATTCCATCACTGGTTAGTTGCCTCACAGTCAAAACAAGAAGTGTACATCGAGCTTGGCTTCAAGTAGCTCTCTTTGAATCAGAAACATGCACCCAGAGTTTGCACTAATCCGATCTCAACGCAAACTGTCCTCTAGCGTCCATTCGAAATACCAAGTCTTTCATGCAAGACTCAACTTTCACAGTTCCTTCATTGATCAGCTGCCTTACACGTAACACAAGCCAGCGTACTCATATGTTTCCTCATCATTGCTGGTCCAGAGAAAGCCTATAACAAACTTTCCTTTCCACAACAAAAGCTTGTCAACTTATTAGGTCCAAAGTTCGCCAGTCTCCTCGTGTGAGTATGGCTAGGTCACCTTGAATTTGCCCCCATTTTGATCAACTTTCATTCAAAATTTGCCCCAAGAGAGAGGTGTGTGTGATAGTTCCCCTCCACTTAATAAATCAGCTGATCGGACTTAGAGTAGAGTTCTTCGGACAAAAAGCCTTTCCAACACTTTGCTTCCCATCTGCTAGGATTATGGCTCGATCCAACTTGTTGCCAATCTCTGAAGAGGATCCTAGTCTTTTCCCCTTTGAGGAAAAACCCAACTAATACTGGATATCACCCATGCTCAGTGAGTTTCAGTTCCGAAGGTGGCCGTCCCAAAATGAAGACCAACTGCTATAGAAGATCTCCCCTGAAATTGCCCTTTCCAACTTTTGACTTCCTGCTTGCGTCTGGTGGGCGTTGTCGCAAATGAAACTAACCCAAGAAACAGGCTAGCCATCCATCCTTTGCAAACATTGAGTTATTTCGTTGTCGTTCACGTGTGAGTACTTGAACTGCAAATCCGCCCCACAGATTCTGTAGTCCTTTTTGTTTGATGGTATCAGCCTTCAAAAGAAAATGTTCCTTCTCGAGCCATCAGCTCCTTGTATCACAAGCAATCATGCAAACCAGGCAAAGCACGAGTACTAAGACTCACCACGAATACGTACAAGTAAGACACTCAGGCAGGTTTACTAACAAGTAACAAAGACAAGGTCCGCCTTTGAGATGGTCCTGCCAACGGACCTTTGCCTGGCCGCGCCCATACAAATCGATCACGGAATCAGCCCACATAGGACACCCCTCCAACCATCCGTGCTTTCACCATTAAGCAGCACATTGCCTCAGTCACGCCCCACCACCTTTTGGTCGATAGCCCTTATAGCTAAACGATCGGCAGCTATCCTTGAATATACCACCCCCGTGGACGCACCCGTGCTTTCACCGTCAGGCAGCACATTGCCACAGTAACGCCCCCACCAAATCTAGTCGATAGCCCTTATAGCTAAACGATCGGCAGCGTGCCCCCCAATCGTGGACGCACCCGTGCTTTCACCGTTAGGCAGCACATTGCCTCAGTAACGCCCCCACCAAATTTGGTCGATAGCCCTTATAGCTAAACGATCGGCAGCTATCCTTGAATTTACCACCCCCGTGGACGCACCCGTGCTTTCACCGTTAGGCAGCACATTGCCTCAGTAACGCCCCCACCAAATTTAGTCGATAGCCCTTATAGCTAAACGATCGACAGCATACCACCCAAATCGTGGACGCACCCGTGCTTTCACCGTTAGGCAGCACATTGCCTCAGTAACGCCCCTACCAAATTTGGTCGATAGCCCTTATAGCTAAACGAACGGTGGCCATCGCGAATATGTCACCCCGCACCCCACAAGGCACATACCGTGCTTACACCATCCTAATGGCAGCACATTGCCTCATCTGTCCTACGTGCAGACGGCGCCAGGCCCGAACCGCGGAAACTGACCGTGCTTACACCTCAAGGGTAGCACCTTGACTCATCAAGCCCCCGTCCTGCCAACCACCCCGACCGTGGATGCACCTGTGCTTACACTGTGGGCAGCACCTTGCACAACAGTTGTCTTGATGAACCCCAAACCGTGGCCATTTCCGTGAGATTCGTATAGCTGACCGGCCAGTCGGCTCTGATACCACATGTAGCGCAGACATCCCAAAGGGAGCCGGGAACCACGACTTAGCTTCCCAGCCTTCAACTCTTGCCATCCGAACCCACTTGACATACAAGCAGCCAACTCGCCAACAACGATCAGACTTAACCAACTTGAAGTTCCGAGGACCAACATTGAGATCCAACCTGGCGCCATGCCAGATCGGGGGTCCCGACGTGGGTGACTTCCCTCCAAGCAAGCCGCCCGACATACATCAAACTTAACCAACTCGAAGCTTCGTTACAGACGAGTAACATCCATTCCAAGCAAGCGGTCTGACTTACATCAGACTTAACCAACTGAAAGCTTCGTCACGAGCGCTGGAAGCCAACCTGGCGCCACGCCAGACTGGACAACCATAAACAGGTAACATCCACCCAAGCAAGCCATCCAACTCAGTCGACAGATTAGAGCCCGTTCCCCAAGAGCTTAACCCATTCACGTTCATGCAAGAAACACTCAGAACCACAAGCCGCGACAGATATGGAAACAACCAGTTCCTGGACCAAATGGTCCTGACAGCATACCGCTGGCGCCACGGACCGAATGGTCCCAACGGCATACCGCTGGCGTCCCGGGATACGACCCTCAGCTATGTGCCAAGTTAAAAATTTTGAAAGCGGCCTTACAACTGGCGCTTTTACCGAACACTGAAACCCAGAAGGCAATCAGAGTCAGTTTGAGGAAAATCCCACTTTATTGATAAATCTGAGAAGGTTACATTTCAAGTGTGTGACCGACCCTAGTCTCCGGGGCGCTAGCATGCCAAGGCGAGAGCCATGACAACATTCCAGCAAGGGAGGCTGAGACTTGGTTGGAGCTCGCCCTGAGTCGCAACCCGCACTCCCCTATAGTATTGGTGTGATTCGGCACCCCCCCCCATACCAAGCACTCTACCCAAGCTGGTAAAGCACGTTTTTCTCTCTCTAGGATTTTCTCTTTCTAGAAAGTCATTTTCTCTCTCTAGATTTTATTGATCCCCAGGCTTCCTTTAATCATGCCTAGATCGTGTGAGGTGATTGCACATCGATCTGAGCTCTCTGGACTTCGCTAGAACCGATCAAAGATTTTCAGCCATAGGAACTTGGCGCCGGCTGGATTCTGGTCACAGTGGTGTCGGGAGCGGCGCCGGCGCCATTGGCGCCGGGAGCAGCAGGGGCGCTGCTGGCGCCGGGGACATAGCTGGCGCCGATGGCACCGGAAGTAAAGCTTGTAAAGGTAGCTTTACAACAATCTCCCTCGATAAGGACGGGAAAAGCCTACGGGCTTTCATTTCACCGAGGTTAAGGCACTCTGCCCTTCACGGGGTAGATCTATAACCCAATTTTTTTTATTAGTGCTGTCCATCACAATGGACAACACATGTATAAAAGAAAATCAGAATTAAGTGTAGTCCTTTGAAACATACATGCAAAAGTCTGAGTGCACTCAAATTTGAAGTGTTCATTCATGACCACCATGGGTTTGGCAAACCGGGTTAGGCATGGCGTGATACAAGAGCCAGGAAATGCATAGTTATTTAGTCCCATAACATGCTTCTAGAATGTCCCTCGGCCATACATATACCCAAAGTTCGACATTGTCTCCCACGACTATACTTGAACAAGATCTGTTCTATAGGTCGTGCATCTGATCTGTGCCTTTGTGCATAGACAATCTCCACAACCCGGAGGACGAGATGTGGCTTGTTGGCTTGAGCGCGATTACCGCAGGGTTGCGATGGCCCTCGTGCCGTCATGCTCTCTGCCAGATGACCGTCCCACCGACACATTCCACTGGTGGTGATGGCCGACAGGCGCTCTAACGGGTCTCTCTCTCTTTTTATATTTCGCACGCAACCGCTCGCAACTCTCGAGACTCCTTGGTCCGTGTTTCAAGACGGGTCGGATGGAAGGCCTGAAATCGCCAACGTCTCGAGCGCGCAGGTGCCCGAAGGC
>CM055105.1:15410631-15442255 GCA_029204225.1 Diphasiastrum complanatum
ACAGGTATCAAGGCTCCCTGAGCCAAAGGATTTATCGTTTGATTGTCCACTTTATGGTCCACTCCGTGCCTTGTTGCTTCTGCACCTTGATTTCTCTCCTTGTCCCAGCCTGATCTTGATACTTTTCCATCTTGGATCTTTATGGTAGCCAAAGATTGAGTACTCCGCAATGCACCTCTCACTTAGCTTGAAGTATCTCTTTGAATCAGCCCAAATGTAACCATTGACCTCGTGGAAAGCCAAAGGATCGTACCAGTTTGATCCGCATTCGAACTATCTCTTCACGTTTGTTTGAAGCACCATGTCCGTCACGCAAAACTTGACTTTCACAATTCCATCACTGGTCAGTTGCCTCACAGTCAAAACAAGAAGTGTACATCGAGCTTGGCTTCAAGTAGCTCTCTTTAAATCAGACACATGCATCGAGAGTTTGCACTAGTCCGATCTCAACGTGAATTGTCCCTTAGCGTCCGTTCGAAATACCAAGTCTCTCATGCAAGACTCAACTTTCACAAATCTTTCATTGATCAGCTGCCTTACACGTAACACAAGCCAACGTACTCATATGTTTCCTCATCATTGCTGGTCCAGAGAAAGCCTATAACATACTTTCCTTTCCACAACAAGAACTTGTCAACTTATTAGGTCCAAAGTTCGCCAGTCTCCTCGTGTGAGTATGGCTAGGTCACCTTGAATTTGCCCCCGTTTTGATCAACTTTCATTCAAAATTTGCCCCAAGAGAGAGGTGTGTGTGATAGTTCTCCTCCACTTATAAAATCAGCTGATCAGACTTAGAGTAGAGTTCTTCGGACAAAAAGCCTTTCCAACACTTTGCTTCCCATCTGCTAGGATTATGGCTCGATCCAACGTGTTGCCAATCTCTGACGAGGATCCTAGTCTTTCCCCTGTGAGGAAAAACCCAACTGATACTGGATATCACCCATGCTCAGTGAGTTTCAGTTCCGAAGGTGGCCGTCCCAAAAAGAAGACCAACTGCTCCGTAGAAGATCTCCCCTGAAATTGCCCTTTCCAACTTTTGACTTCCTGCTTGCGTCTGTTGGGCGTTCTCGCAAATGAAACTAACCCAAGAAATAGGCTAGCCATCAATCCTTTGCAAACATTGAGTCATTTCGTTGCCGTTCATGTGCGAGTACTTGAACTGCAAATCCGCCCCACAGATTCTGTAGTCCTCTTTGTTTGATGGTATCAGCCTTCAGAAGAAAAGGATCCTTCTCAAGCCATCAGCCCCTTGTATCACAAGCAATCATGCAAACCAGGCAAAGCACGAGTACTAAGACTCACCACGAATACATACAAGTAAGACACTCAGGCAGGTTCACTAACAAGCAACAAGGACAAGGTCCCCCTTTGAGATGTTCCTGCAAACTGACCTTTGCCTGGCCGCACCCATACAAATCGATCACAGAATCAGCCCACATAGGACACCCCTCCAGCCATCCGTGCTTTCACCATTAAGCATCACATTGCCTCAGTCACACCCCACCACGTAGGACAGATGAGACAGCGTGCTGCCATTAGGTTGGTGTAAGCACGGTCTGTGCCTTGTGGGGTGCGGGGCGACATATTCGAACTGTAGGGGTAACCATTGATACAGAGATGCTGCTCGAATTCGGGTGTAAAGCACGGGTGGTTAGCTGCCGGTGCGGGATAGCTACCGATCGTTTAGCTATAAGGGCTATCGACCAAAAAGTGGTGGGGCGTGACTGAGGCAGTGTGCTGCTTAATTGTGAAAGCACGGATAGTTGGAGGGGTGTCCTATGTGGGTTGATTTTGTGATCGATTTGTATGGGCGCGGCCAGATAAAGGTCCGTTGGCAGGACCATCTCAAAGGGGGACCTTGTCTTTGTTACTTGTTAATAAACCTGCTTGAGTGTCTTACTTGTATGTATTCGTGGTGAGTCTTAGTACTCGTGCTTTGCCTGGTTTGCATGTTTGCTTGTGATACAAGGAGCTGATGGCTCGAGAAGGAACTTTTCTTTTGAGGGCTGATACCATCAAACAAAGAGGACTACAAAATTTGTGGGGCGGATTTGCAGTTCAAGTACTCGCACGTGAACGACAATGAAACAACTCAATGTTTGCAAAGGATGGATGGCTAGCCTATTTCTTGGGTTAGTTTCATTTGCGACAACGCCCACCAGATGCAAGTAGGAAGTCAAAAGTTGGAAAGGGCAATTTCAGGGGAGATCTTTTATGGAGCAGTTGGTCTTCATTTTGCGACGGCCACGTTCGGAACTGAAACTCACTGAGCATGGGTGATATCCAGTATCAGTTGGATTTTTTTTCCTCAAAGGGGAAAAGACTAGGATCCTCTTCAGAGATTGGCAACAAGTTGGATCGAGCCATAATCCTAGCAGATGGGAAGCAAAGTGTTGGAAAGGCTTTTTGTCCGAAGAACTCTACTCTAAGTCCGATCAGCTGATTTATTAAGTGGAGGGGAACTATCACACACACCTCTCTCTTGGGGCAAATTTTGAATGAAAGTTGATCAAAATGGGGGCAAATTCAAGGTGACCTAGCCATACTCACACGAGGAGACTGGCGAACTTTGGACCTAATAAGTTGACAAGCTTTTGTTGTGGAAAGGAAAGTTTGTTATAGGCTTTCTCTGGACCAGCAATGATGAGGAAACATATGAGTACGCTGGCTTGTGTTACGTGTAAGGCAGCTGATCAATGAAGGAGCTGTGAAAGTTGAGTCTTGCATGAGAGACCTAGTATTTCGAACGGATGCTAAGGGACAGTTTGCGTTGAGATCGGACTAGTGCAAACTCTGGGTGCATGTGTCTGATTCAAAGAGAGCTACTTGAAGCCAAGCTCGATGTACACATCTTGTTTTGACTGTGAGGAAACTGACCAGTGATGGAATTGTGAAAGTCAAGTTTTGCGCGACGGACATGGTGCTTCAAACAAACGCGAAGAGATAGTTCTTATGCAGATCAAATTGGTGTGACCCTTTGGCTTTCCACGAGGTCAATGGTTACATTTGGGCTGATTCAAAGAGCTACTTCAAGCTAAGTGAGAGGTGCATTGCGGAGTACTCAATCTTTGCCTACCTTAAAGAGCCAAGAAGGAAAAGTATCAAGATCAGGCTGGACAAGGAGAGAAATCAAGGTGCAGAAGCAACAAGGCACGGAGTGGACCATAAAGTGGGCAATCAAACGATAAATCCTTTGGCTCAGGGAGCCTTGATACCTGTGCGAAATTGATCAAATCTGGAGCTCAGGGAGCTCAACACAAAGTGCATCAAGGACTAATCAGGAGCTCAAAGGAGTTCCAAAGTCAAAAAGTCAGAGGCGACAGGGGCGAACATTTCACAAAAAAGCCTCTGTCACCAGTTAATAAGGTTCTTGGGTTTTACGTAAGTGATATAAAATCTACGCTTTTTCCAGACAAAGAGATATTTTCAAGTTATGTAATTTTTCAGTACAAAGAGTTGAGCCTCCGACTTGTGGTGTGCCAGCTTCAATGTTAATAAAAAGTGGCCAGTAAATTGAGTACTGTGCCAAGTAGCTTAAATGTATAGTTATTTTAATTGGGGACACCTTTACTTTAATATGACATCTGATCAGGACATCTGATTTTATAAAGGTGGGGTGGATGTTGTAAAGCTACCTTTACAAGCTTTACTTTCGGCGCCATTGGCACCAACATTGTCCCCAGCGCCAACTACGCCCCTGTTGCTCCTGGCGCCGGCGCCGCTCCCGGCGCCACTGTGACCAAATCCAGCCGGCGCCAAGTTCCTGTAGCTAAAAATCTTTGATCGGTTCTAGCAAAGTCCAAAGAGCTCAAAACTGGACAACAAACACTCAGGACTAGGATCAGAGGAGGAAGCCATTGAATAGTATCAGTTCTGTGCGAGAGGGGAGTAACTGAAGATGGAGGGATAACACTACGAACGCACAGAAGTGATATGTACAAATGACGTATCACTGTTGTGCGCACAAAGAAAGATGTTACAATAAGAGAACAAACAGGATGAGCACAGAAGTGATATGTGACGAAAATATATATAAAATATGCATGTAGAGTCCCGAGAAAGTCGAAAAAGATAACTTTTTGGAGATCGTGCCCTTCATAGTCATCTCACACGTGCGTGTCAATGGTCAAATGCCCACATGTCGTATGATGATTTTCTCAAAATCCTCCACACATGTAAAGTCGTACAAAAGACATGTGGTGGATTTTGATTCGTTGTAGTATGACACATGTCGTACGATGATTCGCTTAAAAATCCTCCACACATGTGAAGCCGTACAAAAGCCATGTGTCATATTCTGATTTGATGGAGTATGACTCATGTCGATGTCTGATTCAAGAACTTTTAACATAGGTGTGAAGGCCACCTGCGACCGCACGTGCGACCACACACTTGCGGAAAAAAATCGAGTACACATATTCGTGAGCTTGGAGTCAGATTTACTTGTTTTCTTACGATTTTTGTGCCATATTGTTTCTCTACATGCCCTCTTTCCTCCCTTATCTCTATCTCCTTCTGCGTGCACACAAGAGCGATATTACGACCGTACATATTGCTTCAGTGTGCCGTTAGCTTTCTCTTTCATTACTTTCATTGTCTACACTCGCACAAGACCAATACGTCCTACATCGCCCTCATGTCTAGGGTCAAACAGAACCGGAGGGATTTCTTCTCTCCTGGGACTGTATCCACTAGTACCCCTGCTGTTAATCCTCCATAGCAAACCAGGCGTAACAGGAGTAGATGCCTCTCTAAGATTAAGAAATATCAGAGATTCACCCTGGTCCTGATACCAAGAGCCCCTTTCCACATAAATGTTCGTCTGATTACCCGGGATAATCTGCAGAGTGATGTCAGGTTCACACCTGGAGCATTGCAATGTTTGCAGAAATCCGCGGAGGACTATTTGGCTCTATCTTTTAAAGATTCTTTTTTGCTTTCCATCCATGGCAAGCAGGTCACGATAATGCCCAAAGATTTTCAGATTCTATATGGAATGAGGGAGAGCTTTTGTAGATCCCACTGCTCCCCGAGACAAACCCCTTGATAGGACCAACCTTCCCACTAAGAGGCCTCGCAAGCAACCCGCCCCTAGAAGGAGCAAGCCATCCTCTTCTCAGGCTCCCAAAAAGGTCTAACGTATGAACCTCCAAGCTTCCACATCTGGAGGTGATGGAATTGTAAATACTGTAGCTCTTGATACTGTGGTTGATTCCGCCACAAAATTTTTGGACATTCCCTCCATTGTGAATTATCTCCCGCCTCCTCCCATTAATGTCACACCTGTAGCATATTTAGATTCTGATGAATATTTAAAATTTGAGAAAGATATTTCAAATGCGATAGATAGTATCGGCATGCCAATCCTCTTCCAAATAGAAGAGATTGGTTTTACTCTTAATTTAAGAATCCCAGATTGTATGCAGATGAAGGATAGAAGGGCCTCTATCAGCGATCCAGTGATTGAGATGGGTCTCCCCTTACTGCAATATAATATTGCAAGGGATTCCATGAAAGAAGTGTCGCTTCTCAACATTTTTTTTCTACAAGGCATCAAGGACAACAACGACACTTTGTCGCACTATACCCTGTGAAAAATACAGATCCTAAGTGGATCTAAACTCCAAGATCATTGGCTTGAATGCTTGCACTCCAAACTACATAGGCTAGGAATTGGCAACACATTCTATGCTACCTAGAATGCAAAGAACTTGATCAAAAAGCATTTATCACAAATGGAAACTTCCATAAACATCAAGTGCGGCCCAAAATAGCATTATACAGTCCATAATACATCAGCCTACCACTTTTGGAAAGCACCTAAGATCATACACAATAGCTTGAAGACAATACACACAACAATGCTCTCAATGGAGGAAGAAACAATGACAATGATCTATTGATCTCAATGAAGCATACAAAAGGTTTCTCCAACCTGTTCTCCACGACTTCCCTACTATTTATGGATGAGGAAGATGACTCTCTCTCCTCTCTCTAGAAGGTACTTGACCCTAGATATTCCCTATATAGGAAAAATAGCTAAAAATGGCTTATATGACCAAAATACATCAAAATGGTCTCATTTTGAAGGTTATGAAGTTTGACACTTCATCATACTGAAAAAATACAGTAAATAAAAACATTGTGGCCTGGTTCACACGTGTGAAACTCCAGAACCAAAACTATTTACAATTTTAGCCAATTTAGGCCTCAAACTAGCTAGGAAATGTTGACAATTTTCACACTCCCTCTTCAACATTGGATGCTAGTTTCAACATAGTCTTTGAGCACATTCCAAGATTAGATCTATGCATTAAATATAGGTCCTTTCCCAATGGTTTGGTGAAGATATCAGCCACACACTCCTTTGAAGAGACATGTTGAAGCTCCACCTCTTTGGCAATGACTTGATCTCTCACAAAATGGTGAGCAATCTCAATGTGCTTGCTCCTTGCATGAAAAACAGGATTGCTTGCCAAGCTTTGGGCTGAAAGGTTATCACAAAGTATGATTGGAGTCTTCTCTGGTTCCAGCAAGTGAAGATCCAATAACATCCTCTTGATCCAAAGAATCTCCTTGGTGCATGTTGTTAATGCCTTGTACTCGGCTTCGGTGGAAGATAGAGAGATAGTTGGTTGCTTCTTTGATAGCCATGAGACCACTCCATCTCCAAGATAGATTGCAAAGGCACTTGTTGACTTCCTATCCATTTGATCACCTGCAAAATCTGAATCTGAAAATCCACAAAGGTTAGGTGTAGTACCTCCATACAAGATGCCAAAATCTCTAGATCCCGAGATGTATCTAAGTACTCTCTTTCCTAGCTTCCAATGAGCCTCACTAGGATCTTGCATAAATTGACTTAGTTTACCAACCACAAAGCTTAGATCAGGTCTTGTGATGGTTAACCATATAAGAGATCCTATTAGCTTTCTATAGAGAGTAATGTCCTTGAAGGATCTTTCATTACTTCTTGTAGTTAGCTTTACATTTGATTCCATAGGAGTAGAAACAACTTTACAATCTTCCATATGAAACCTTTTTAGAATAGAGTTAACATACTTTTCTTGACATATGAATGTAGATTTAGAAGTTCTAATAATCTCTATTCCTAAGATATAATGAAGTTTACCAAGATCTTGAATTTCAAACTCTCTTTTGAGTGCCATCTTGATTTCATCTATATCTAGATTGTTACCACCACTTAAGATAATGTCATCAACATAGATCAAAAGTAAAGTGATATCATTTTCATTCAATCTAAAGTAGAGAGAATGATCATACTCACTCATAACAAAGTTTTGAGAAAGTAAGAAGGAATTGAGCTTAGCATACCAACTCCTTGGTGCTTGCTTTAGCCCATACAAACTCTTTTGGAGATAGCACACATGATTAGGCTCATCATGTGAAACATAGCCCTCGGGTTGCTCCATGTAAATATCTTCTTCAAGATCACCATTCAAGAAGGCATTAGTAACATCCATTTGCCACATATCCCAATCATAAAGAGTTGCAAGAGAGATTAGGATTCGAATAGTTACCATCTTTGCCACGGGTGCAAAGGTCTCATCATAGTCAATACCATATTCTTGAGCATACCCCTTTGCCACCAACCTTGCCTTGTACTTGTTGATTGATCCATCTTGATTTGTCTTGATCTTGAAGATCCACTTACAACCAATTGCCTTCTTGTCCTTTGGAAGCTTTACCAACCTCCATGTGTTGCTTTTGATGAGTGCTTGATGCTCATGATCCATGGCTTGGATCCATTCCTTCTTTTGAATTGCTTCACCTACACAAGTTGGTTCATCAAAAGAGGTAAGAAAAGCAAAGTTAGAGTTGTCCACCACTTGCTTTCCTTTTTCATCATAGGTTAGCCTTGATGGCTTAGCCCTTTGCCTTTGAGTCTTCCTTGAAGTTTGCTTTGGAGTGGCATCTCCATCTTCATCCAAGACATCTTGCACATCATGATGATTAGTAGGCACATCAACATCAACATCAACAACATTGGAAACATTCTCTTCATGAAAGATGACATCCCTACTTATGACAACTTTCTTTGTAGAAGGAATGTACACTTTGTAAGCCTTGCTTACTTCACTATAGCCAACAAACACACCCTTCTTTGATGAAGGATCTTCTTTAGTTCTATCATCAAGTGTGATATTGACAAAACATGTACATCCAAAGATCCTACAATGCTTGACACTCGGCCTTCTACCATAAAGAACCTCATGAGGAGTTTTACCATCCAAGGAAGCACTTGTCCATCTATTACATAGATAGTTAGCACATGCTAAAGCTTCCCCCCAAAAAGACTTAGCAAGATTAGCATGTAGTCTCATTGCCTTGGCACATTCACAAAGGGTTCTATTCTTCCTCTCGGCCACTCCATTCTGTTGTGGAGTCCTAGGACTAGACATCTCCCTCTTAATCCCATATGCTATACAAAAGTCTTTGAACCTATTTGAGGTGTATTCCCCTCCATTATCAGATCTTAAGCATTTGATCTTTGTATTGAATTGGTTTTCCATTTCATTCTTGAACTTGACAAATGCAGCAAACACTTCATCCTTACTTTTAAGAAGATAGATCCAAGTATACCTACTAAAGTCATCAATTAAAGTTGCATACATCTTTGCCCCACCATTGCTAGTTGTACTAGAAGAATGAATATCAGAATGCACAAGTTGAAAAGCTTCTTTAGATCTAGAAGTAGATCTAGAATAAGCAAGTCTATGAGATTTGGACAAGGCACAATGTTCACAAACACTATTGTTTGCAACAAGACTTTTAGGGAGACCAAGAACAAGCTCTTTCTTTGCCATTACCTCCAAAGATTTGAAGTTGGGATGGCCCAACCTCTTGTGCCAAACTTCTTGGTTTGTCAATTGCTCCCTAGCCATACATCCTTCATGATTAGAGATCACACATGCATCAAGCTTGAAAAGTTTACCATGCCTCCTACCTTGAGCAATCAAGGATCCACATTTACTTATCAAACATGCATCTCCAATGAACTCCACATCAAGTCCTTTGTCAATCATTTGACTTACACTAAGCAAATTCTTAGTGATTGAAGGAATGTACAAAACATTTTCAAGATTTGCTTTCCTATTTGTTGAAAGGGAAATAGGAATAGTGCCTATGCCTTTGATGTCACATTGACCATCATTTGCAGTGTAGATGATGTTACCTTCTCCCTCATAAGACAATAAGGATGTAAAGTATTCCTTATGTCTTGTCATGTGAGATGAGGCTCCACTATCAATCCACCAAGGATCATTATCATCTATGTTGGCTAACAAACTTGAAGTCATAACAAGTGATTCACATGTGTTATGTTCTTCCTCATCTATTGTAAGATTTCCTTGCCTCTCTCCTTGCTCTCTTTTCTTCTTATAACGTTCATTTGCAAAATGACCTTTTATCCCACAATAAAAGCACTTGAACTTTGACTTATTGTTCTTAGTAGAAGAGGAAGAGGAAGAGTGATCATCATGATCAAAGTTACCACCTTTGGACCATTTCCCTTTGCCTTTACCTTTGCCCTTGAATTTGCCTTTTGTGAAGAAAGCCTCTTCACCTCCACCTTGCAAGGATGCACCATCAAGCTTTGATTGCAACCTATGTTCTTTAGCCAATAAGATTTCTTGCAAGTCAACCACACTTGGCAAGACTCTTTGAATGGCAAAACTTTGCACAAGGTTAGCATGTTCATTTAGCAAACCATTCAACATAACTTGGACTATTTCACCATCTTTTATGTTCTCATCAATGCATGCTAAATCATCACTTAGGGACTTAACTCTCAAGATAAATGCATGAGCACTTTCACCCTCTCTTTGCCTACTAGAAAATATTTGTCTCCTTAGGGTCAATACCCTAGATGTGGACTTTGATTCAAAGAGCTTCTTTAAGGCATTCCATGCCTCACTTGCACTTTGACACTTTCCAACTTCCTTGAGAAGTTCATTTGTAACATTCATTTTAATGATATGAAGAGCCCTTTTGGCCTTCTTATCAAACCTTTGTTGCTCTTGAAGTGTGAGAGGTCTCTCTTCAATTTCTGCAACTATGTCCATGAGTTCATTCAACTCAAGTAAGGACTCCATCCTCACTTTCCAAGTAGAGTAGTTTGATGAACTCAACCTTTCACTAGACTCTAGCATGATCCCACCATTGGAAGCCATGATTCTAATGTTTCTTCAACTTTTAGGTTCTGTCCTAAAGCACTTAGCACTCACTTTTCTCTCAACAAATGATAGATAAAGAGATCTATGAAGATTTAGGACCCTAAAACACTTCTATCTTGAACCTAGATGGTTTCCAAGCATAGAAAGGAAGATTGAAACACATGCAACACTTTGCACACACTAAGAATGGATTACAAAATCAAACCAACCTGAACACACTCTTGCTTAAGCTCTCAAACTTTCCAGCAAGTGACCAAATCAAGTTATGGTGTGAAGAGTTACTTGCATTCTTAGAAAATACCCAAAACTAGGATGCCAAGATTACCTAGTAATGAACAAACTTGATCAACATATGATCAACACACTAAGATATTGATTCAACCTGTAAAACCACATGTAAACCACACTTCTAAAAGTTTATAAACTCCAGCAAGTGATAAATACAAGATTTAGAGGTGAATGAATGAGCACACTTAGTGAATCACAAGACTAGCTTCACTATCTTGTCAAATCTTGGTGTTTAGATGTAGATCTAAGATCACTTCACATGAGAATGTTCCTCAACCTGTTAAGAACCTGAAAACACACTTGCATAATGGTTAACACCTTCCAGCAAATGCTCCAATCAAATTACATAAGGAGAGTTACTTACATGCTCAACAAAGTACACCAAAATTTATGCCAAAATTGATGACAATCTTTACAATATGCTCTTCACAATGGAGCTTACAATATGTTCACCCAAAAAAGGGGATCTTTCATCCAAATGGGAGCTTTGCTCAGCCTTTAGGAGAATTACAACTCACTCAAAAGAGCATTTGTCATCCACTTAAGGAGAAGTTTCATCCACTTAAGGAGAGTGTTCATCCAAGAATGGAGATTGTCAACAATAGGATTGAAAAGAACATTGTTAGTATTGAATATGCACAAGCCTCACAATCACAAATGATTAGGTGTTATGATCTGATCCAAAATAGTTTCTTTTCAGCCTCTGATCTTCAATAGACCTGAAATATGCTTTTGATCCACAAGTTCAACTCACAAAACAAAGGTTAGTAAGATTTGATCAACAAAGCAATGCAAAATCATGCTAGAACTTGATCAAACATCCAAATATCACCAAAAATGGAATACTTACTGTAAATAGAAGCCAACCAGCTCTGATACCATGTGAAAAATACAGATCCTAAGTGGATCTAAACTCCAAGATCATTGGCTTGAATGCTTGCACTCCAAACTACATAAGCTAGGAATTGGCAACACATTCTATGCTACCTAGAATGCAAAGAACTTGATCAAAAAGCATTTATCACAAATGGAAACTTCCATAAACATCAAGTGCGGCCCAAAATAGCATTATACAGTCCATAATACATCAGCCTACCACTTTTGGAAAGCACCTAAGATCATACACAATAGCTTGAAGACAATACACACAACAATGCTCTCAATGGAGGAAGAAACAATGACAATGATCTATTGATCTCAATGAAGCATACAAAAGGTTTCTCCAACCTGTTCTCCACGACTTCCCTACTATTTATGGATGAGGAAGATGACTCTCTCTCCTCTCTCTAGAAGGTACTTGACCCTAGATATTCCCTATATAGGAAAAATAGCTAAAAATGGCTTATATGACCAAAATACATCAAAATGGTCTCATTTTGAAGGGTATGAAGTTTGACACTTCATCATACTGAAAAAATACAGTAAATAAAAACATTGTGGCCTGGTTCACACGTGTGAAACTCCAGAACCAAAACTATTTACAATTTTAGCCAATTTAGGCCTCAAACTAGCTAGGAAATGTTGACAATTTTCACATACCCTTGGTGCTTGCTCACCTGTTGTGAAGTTTATGTTAATGCCTTATCATACCAAGTACGTCTATCTCTTAACTTGTCAAATTCTTTACTTGTCTACTTCTTTACTTGTATATACTGTACGTGATACTATGTTTTTACACGTGATTCGTGACAGGCAAAAAAGGCAACACTGCCTTACAAAATGCCGAAGGTTTATCTAATGGAATTCTTCATGGTTTTTTGTAGGGATCACTGGAGCTTAATTGTAATTTCTGTAAAAATCACAAATAATAATATCGTACATCTTTTTTGTGTAAAGATGAATTCTACCAACAACACAAACAAGGATATTGACTCGCTGCTGCTGAAGATATGTAAATGTTTTTCAATAGAGAATCACACTTCAGGAAAATGTGAAATTGTCAACATTGAGGTAATCATTGAACATTTTTGGTGTATTTTTGTTTATCATCATTGTCGGGCGTCTGTACCTTCATCCCATTATAAATCAATTGAATGTATTGTAGACACCCTAGCAAAATGACTCATTCAGCTGTGCGTGGTGTACTCTATACAATGCGAAATTATTTTTTATGTGGTACAATTTTCAAGAAGATATTGATATTTCAATGTAAGTTTTCGTTGTGCTTGTTTTCTGCCTCCAGATAGAGTTGGAGTTGAGGATGGTGCCGGTTCTGTCTCAGAGAATAATACCACTTCTGTTCCTCTCAGCTCGCTGACTACGATTGTGGAAATTTCAGCCGTCTCCATCATTGTTTCTTCACATTCTCGCATCATTTCAAGCAAGTTTTGAAGAGCAACCATCCCATCGAGTAAATTTCCATGATATCTACGCAATGCACCAGTTGAGTCATGAATTTCGGGTGCCTCCGTATAATGCAATGTATTCGAGCAAGACATAACAAAATGGTGTTCTTCTCCATTAGAACCCCGGGTCATGAATTCAACCCTTTCTATCAACATGGTTCAAGACATTATAATTGCCCGCACCACACCTATAGTTTCAACATCCTCCATCGAAAATCCAGGCTCACCAACCGATACTTTGGAGACAACAGCGAAGACTTTTATGTATTGCCCGCTGGAACTAGGCTTCTGAACAATTTTCCATGCCTTTGTAAAGAAAATTGGATTCGCATCACCAACAAGCATGAGCACAATCTCTTCTGCTGCGTAGAAAGACGTTTATCATATAAAAAACATTCATATAAAGATGCAACCAGTCAGACATCCTGCGATGCATGCCATAAAGGCAAGATGACCCTTACACCCTTTATAAAGGACTCCTTCAGGATGATAGAATTCTTGGAGTTGATACATTCAGACATATGCGGACCTCTTGATGTGATTATTTTGATGTAAGTTTTCATTGTGCTTGTTTTCTGCCTCTAAATAGAGTTGGAGCTGAGGATGGTGTCGGTTCTGTCTCAGAGAATAATACCACTTCTGTTCCTCTCAGCTCGCTGACTACGGCCATGGCAATTTCAATTGTCTCCATCATTGTTTCTTCACGTTCTCGCATCATTTCATGCAAGTTTTGAAAAGCAATCATCCCATCAAGTAAATTTCCAGGATATCTACACAATGCACTAGTTGAGTCATGAATTTCGGCTGCCTCCATATAATGCACTGCATCCGAGCAAGACAGAACAAAATGGCGTTCTTCTCCATTAGAACCCCGAGTCATGAATTCAACCCTTTCAATGAACATGGTTTCAAACATTTAATTGCCCGCACGACACCTATAGTTTCAACATCCTCCATCGAAAATCCAGGCTCACCAACCGATACTTTGGAGACAACGACGAAGACTTTCAAGTATTGCCCGCTGGAACTAGGCTTCTGAACAATTTTCCATGCTTCTGTAAAGAAAATTGGATTCGCATCACCAACGGGCATGAGGACAGCCAGTCTATTATGCTGCGTAGAAAGACGCTCATCATATAAAAAAATTCGTATAAAGATGCAACCAGTCAGACATCCTGCGATGCATGCCATAAAGGTAAGATGTCCCGTACACCCTTTATAAAGGACTCCTTTAGGATGATAGAATTCTTGGAGTTGATACATTCGGACATCTGCGGACTTCTTGATGTGATTTCTATATGTGACAACTAACGTTGACTTTGCGATCCTTTGTGATGAAATGCGGTCGTATGCGTTCAAAATGGGATCCTTTGCGGTGTGAGAGACAGAGCATCCGAGAGAGAGAGAGAGAGAGAGAGAGAGAGAGAGAGAGAGAGAGAGAGAGAATATCTGAGAGAGAGTGATCTAGCAGAATCTGAGAGAGAGAGAGAGAGAGAGCGGTCCAGCCGGCCTGCTTGCTATTCCTTAATCTGATCTGATCGATGGGCGATCTGTGGACTCATCCAGGTGCATAATTTTAATGGATTGTTTAGATTGCTAAGTTCACAAAGTGTGCTTCATGTAATGAGAGAGAGAGAGAGAGAGAGAGAGAGAGAGAGAGAGAGAGAGAGAGAGAGAGAGAGAGAGAGAGAGAGAGAGAGAGAGAGAGAGAGAGAGAGAGAGAGAGAGAGAGAGAGAGAGAGAGAGAGAGAGAGCATATGTAGCCATAGGCGAGACCCTTGCAGTGCGGTTTGCGGTTCGTTCACTTCGTTCAGACCGTAAGCAAGACTTTACGGTGGGTTGAGGTTCGTTCACTTAGTTCAGACCATAGGTGAGACTTTGCGATTGTGCTTTGTATGTGACCACAATAGTTGACTTTGCGGTCCGTTGCGCTGAAATGCGGTCAAAATGCAGCATCTGAGAGAGAGAGAGAGAGAGAGAGAGAGAGAGAGAGAGAGAGAGAGAGAGAGAGAGAGAGAGAGAGAGAGAGAGAGAGAGAGAGAGAGAGAGAGAGAGAGAGAATATCTGAGAGAGAGTGATCTAGCAGAATCTGAGAGAGAGAGAGAGAGCGGTCCAGCCGGCCTGCTTGCTATTCCTTAATCTGATCTGATCGATGGGCGATCTGTGGACTCATCCAGGTGCATAATTTTAATGGATTGTTTAGATTGCTAAGTTCACAAAGTGTGCTTCATGTAATGAGAGAGAGAGAGAGAGAGAGAGAGAGAGAGAGAGAGAGAGAGAGAGAGAGAGAGAGAGAGAGAGAGAGAGAGAGAGAGAGAGAGAGAGAGAGAGAGAGAGAGAGAGAGATAGAGAGATAGAGAGAGAGAGAGAGAGAGAGAGAGAGAGAGAGAGAGAGAGAGCATATGTAGCCATAGGCGAGACCCTTGCAGTGCGGTTTGCGGTTCGTTCACTTCGTTCAGACCGTAAGCAAGACTTTACGGTGGGTTGAGGTTCGTTCACTTAGTTCAGACCATAGGTGAGACTTTGCGATTGTGCTTTGTATGTGACCACAATAGTTGACTTTGCGGTCCATTGCGCTGAAATGCGGTCAAAATGCAGCATCTGAGAGAGAGAGAGAGAGAGAGAGAGAGAGAGAGAGAGAGAGAGAGAGAGAGAGAGAGAGAGAGAGAGAGAGAGAGAGAGAGAGAGAGAGAGAGAGAGAGAGAGAGAGAGAGAGAGAGAGAGAGAGAGAGAAAAAGAGAGAGAGAGAGAGAGAGAGAGAGAGAGAGAGAGAGAGAGAGATCCAGCCAGCATGTCTGCTATTGATTAATCTGATCTGATCGATGGACGATCTGTGGACTCATCTAGGTGCATAATCTTCATGGATTGTTCAGATTACGTTTTCAAGCAGTGTGCTTCGTGCTGTGTAGATAATGTGTGTGTGTGTCAGAGAGAGAGAGAGAGAGAGAGAGAGAGAGAGAGAGAGAGAGAGAGAGAGAGAGAGAGAGAGAGAGAGAGAGAGAGAGAGAGAGAGAGAGAGAGAGAGAGAGAGAGAGAGAGAGAGAGAGAGAGAGAGAGAGAGAGAGAGAGAGAGAGAGAGAGAGAGAGAGAGAGAGAGAGACTGTATGTAGCCATATGTAGTCGTTGGCGAGGCCGTATGTAGCCATAGGCGAGACTCTTGCATTGCAATTTGCGATTCGTTCACTACGTTCAGATCGTTAGCAAGACTTTACGGTGGGTTGAGGTTCATTCACTTTGTTCAAAGCATTTAGGCCGCATAGGCACCGTGAGAACCGTGAGAGAGAGAGAGAGAGAGAGAGAGAGAGAGAGAGAGAGAGAGAGAGAGAGAGAGAGAGAGAGAGAGAGAGAGAGAGAGAGAGAGAGAGAGAGAGAGAGAGAGAGAGAGAGAGAGAGAGAGAGAGAGAGAGAGAGAGAGAGAGAGCATTGTTTCCTTCGTTCAGACCGTATGTAGCCATAGGCGAGACCCTTACATGCGGTTTGCGGTTCGTTCAGAGCATTTAGGCCGCACGGGGACCGTGAGAACCATGAATGAGAGCATTTACGCCACATAGGAACCGTGAGAAACCGTGAGAGAGGGAGAAAGAGAGAGAGAGAGAGAGAGAGGGAGGGAGAGCATCCGAGTAAGAGAGAGAGAGCTCTCTAGATCGAGCGAGCAATAGGGAGAGAGAGAGAGTGATATAGCAGAATGTGAGAGAGAGAGAGAGAGAGAGAGAGAGAGAGAGAGAGAGAGAGAGAGAGAGAGAGAGAGAGAGAGAGAGAGAGAGAGAGAGAGAGAGAGAGAGAGAGAGAGAGAGAGAGAGAGAGAGAGAGAGCGATCCAGCCAGCTTGCTTGCTATTCATTAATCTGATCTGATCGATGGACGATCTGTGGACTCATCCAGGTGCATAATCTTAATGAATTGTTCAGATTGTTTTTTCAAGCAGCGTGCTTCGTGCAATGTGTTGATAATGAGAGAGGGAGAGAGAGAGAGAGAGAGAGAAAGAAAAAAAATGAGAGAGCGATCCAGCCAGCATGTCTGCTATTCATTAATCTGATCTGATCGATCGACGATTTGTGGACTCATCCAGGTGCATAAAACATGATGACAAAAAAAAAAGAGAAATGACTTGAAGACCCATTTTCTTTTAATTTATTAATTTTTTTTAAAATTATTTTGCAAGATAATAATTTAAGCTACAAAAATTTGGTCAATAAATTTTTATAAATAGCTTAAAATTAGCTTATATTAAATAATAATACTATTTAAAATAAAATCATTAGGTACACAACCACTAAAGCACCTAAAAAATATTTTTTGCCTACTAAAAACAGAAGTTATAGTTTTTTTTTTTTTGGGAATTTTAAAAGTTTTTCTAAATTACAATTCTTGTATCAAAAAAAAATATTTTTAAAATTATGTTAAAAATTTGAATCAATATTTTTTAAAATTCTAAATTTTTGAAAATCTTTACTTACAACCACATAGGCTTATTAAATATTTAAATATTAGACGCAAATAAAATTACCATGCAATAAGCGAAATTAAATTATTTGTGATAATATTTAAATCACCCTGAAAAAAATCTAATTTTTTTTCCATTTCTTATAATATTTAACAATATTATTTTACAAAAAATATTATAAAAACACATCTAAAATTAAAATATTGTAAACTTGACAAATCGTTACAATTTCAGTTTTTGATAATAATTATCAATGTTAAAACTTTTAAAATATTTCAAATTTTAAATTTTAAATTGTTAAAAAACAAATTAAAAATATGAAATCAATCAAAAAGAATTCAAAACACAATACATCAAAAAATATAAACACAATTATTCTTTAAAACAAAAGAGAATTTTTTATTCCCAAAAATCATCGATGTCATTTATATCTTTTTCTTTTGTTTTTTCTTGAGTAGCCACTTTACTATCAAGTGGCACCTCTTCTACAATTTTTCTCGATTACAGTTACTACATTATAATCTTGAACCAAGACATCAGCAAATTCTCCTGTGTCGCCTACTTTTTCGCTAGTAGGAGGCTGAGGTTCCTTGGACAAGGGAATTATTGCATCCTCGTTGTTCAAACTCTTTCTCACTTCAGATAATTCATCTGGCAAATCATTCTCATTTTTCCAAAATCAACTAAATTAGTATCTAAATCTACTACATCAACATGTTTGCCTTTCTGAACAGCACATGCGCTCATAGTGCCGCTTCCGCTAAAGAAATCTAAAATCCATTCAGCTGGGTGAGAAAAAATATCAATTAAATGATTAATTAATTGTTGTGGCTTTTGGTAGGGACAAGCCACGGAACCCGTCATTAGATTTTTTAATTTCGTTGTCACAATTGGATACTGGAACAAGTTTCCAAAACTTGTCAGTCCGGAAGTGTTGTAATACAACATCGAGCATTTGCCATCCAAAGAATAATAACCGATGGTTATGTATTCTATTTCATTGCAAAGTCGAGCTCCTCCCGAGTTCCTGATATTGGGCTTGTATCTGACATGGAACATTACAAGTAAAATAAATTTAGAATTTTAATTTTAAAATAATAAATTTAAAATAAAATTATGAATAAAAATACGAATTGATAATTCAGGAACTTAAGAACTTACCACACAACATTCTCTATTCCCGCATTACAGAAAGTTAGTAGAGCTTTCTGTACTGATGTTGACTGCCAAGAAGAATGAAAAATATCAACTCTCCAAATTGGAGAAGTTGTGACTTCAAGAAAGCCCTGCATAATACTATGGATTTTGGTGAATTTGAAAGGTGTATTATCATTTAATGATTCCTTCATCTGAAATTTATATGGTACATCAGTGATGCAGAGTGTATAAGACCTTTTTTTTAAAAATTTTAAAATTTCTCTGCAATCGCCCTCCTCAACAGAGTAAAAGCATGGTTGATCATCGACACTTTTGAAAAGGTAGGTCTCCAATGGATCCTCCTCCGCAATGGTCTCACCCCATGCAAGATGCATGATGGCCTACTCAAAGGCATCAAGATCACTATGGGTTGAAGCAATAGCTATAGACAGAACAAGAGAGACAAATCAGACGTTCCTCAAACTATCCCACATGAGGTGTGGTGCGGAAACAAGCTACATATGTATCTTCGGATGTGTAGCATATGCACACATTCCAGACAAGAAGAGAAAGAAGCTGGATGAAAAGGTGGAGTAAGATTTCTTGGTAGGCTACGATGTAAATTTTTCATATTATAGAATTTGCATACCTCAGACCCAGTAAGTAAAGACTATGAGAAACATACGCATCAAGTTTGACGAAGCAAGAACAATGGTTGACGACGATCCAGTCGGCTACGAGACTCTCAACAAGCAGTATTACGACCTGCCCACACTGACAAAGGAAGCAGATTCTGAACATTTGGATCAAGATGTTCAAACTATGAATGAATTGCGTGAGAGTTTAGTCGACGAGCAACAAGACATGCAACCTGTACCCAAAACATCTACAATGCACAGTCGTTTCTGATGTCAATATGAGGGACAAAGACAAAGCAGTCGCTGATCCTACACCATCTCAAAGGAGATTTGCAAGGGAGAGAAGACAACCTATCAGGTATATACCAGATAGTTCAGCTTCCACTCAAAAAGAGTTTTGTGGATTCAGAGGTGAACCACAAACCTATCAAGAAGTTGTTGAAAGTCCAAAAAAGGACAAATGGATAAAGGCCATGGAAGGCAAGATTGACTCCATGAAGTAAAACAAAGTTTGGACTCTTGGGCCAAGTACCAGCAGACAAGATGACTATCAAATGCATATGGATCTACAAGTATAAGTATGGACCAGATGACAATATATCAAGATACAAAGCCAAGCTAGTTGTGAAAGGATTTTCGCAAAAGTATGGTATTGACACTAAAAATTTGCTTTGCACAGGAACACAGACCATGCTACACAGTAACACAAACAGAAAACACTCTCCATAGCAAGCTCACATAGCAACTATATTTCTCAAAATTAAATTACACTGTACATATAGTTGTTCACTCAGGCAACCCATGCATGACCCAGGTTGTTGTTGGCGGGACGCGTGTCCCGTCGACTTGCCTCATGGCGAGGCCAACTGATCCTGATCCACTGATAGGACCCATAGTACAATAACACAATGATTCTACTTTAATTCTAACTCTCTCTTTTTAAGTAGAGTCACTTTTTATACAGTCATATACATAGCTTTAAAGTCAACAAACTTTAAGTACAGAAAGCTTTGATCTAAACTTATCAAACTTTTCTCCAATAAGTGGCTTAGTGAAAATATCAGCTAGTTGTTCTTCTGTGCTACAATGAATAACATGAATTTCACGACTCAGCAGCCTCTCACGTATGAAGTGATACTGAATCTCAATGTGTCTAGTTCTCGCATGGAACACTGGATTCTTTGCTAGCTGAATGCCACTCTGACTATCGCTATGTAAAGTCATGGGATTTTTCTGCTTCATGCCAATTTCTTCCAAGATTTGTCTCAACCATATAGCTTCTTGTGCTGCACTACACATTGCCTTATATTTTGCTTATGTGGTGGAAAGAGCAATTGTACTTTGCTTCTTACTAGACCAGGAAAAGCAACTACCACAAAATTGGAATATATATCTTGTGGTGGATCTACGATCATCATAGTCACCTCCCCAATCCGCATCCACATAGCCACACAAATCAGGTAAACCATCTTGCTTCCTGTAAATCAAGCCATACTCTGAAGGGCCTTTCACATAACACAAAATGCGTTTAGCTGCCTTCCAATGTGTTTCCGTAGGTGCTGCCATAAACTGACTTACAATGCCAACAACATAGCATATATCTGGTCTAGTCGTGGTAAGGTAAATCAAGCTCCCTACTAATTGTCTATATAGTGTAGCATCAAATGACTGTGACTCATCAAGCTTGTAAAGCTTTTTACCTGGTTCAATAGGAGTGTTTACTGGTTTGCAATCCTACAACCTAAACCTGTGCAGCAACTCTTTGACATACTTCACTCGTGTTAAACCCACTTCATGTCCTTTTTGCCACACTTCTACTCCAAGGCAGTAATGCATCAGGTTGAGTTTTGTCATCTCAAATTGTTCCATGAGGTCTTTCTTGATCATGTCTATCATCTCTTGATTATTTTCCGTAATAATCAAGTCATCAACATAAAGAGCAATCAAAGAAACCATACCATCAAAGCATAAGACATATAGATTTGGATCAGAATGTGTTATTACCATCCCCTTTATATGAAAGTAGGCATCAATCCCACTATACCACGCACGTGGTGCTTGTTTAAGACCATAAATCGCTTTCTTCAAGCGACATACTTTATTTTCCTCTCCTTTCGTTACAAAGCCTTCAGGTTGATCCATGAACACTTCTTCTTCTAACTCACCATTTAGAAAAGCAGATTTCACATCCATCTGATGCAAAGGCCAACCAAAATGTGAAGCTAAAGCAATAAGTGGACGTAGAGTATTCCACTTACAAACCGGCGCAAAGGTCTCCTTATAGTCGATGCCTTTATTTTGTGTGTACCCTTTGATCACTAATCTTGCTTTGTGTTTTGCTATACTTCCATCTGCATGGTACTTGGTCCTGTATACCCATTTGCAACCAATGGGTTTCTTGCCAACTGGTGGTTCTACTAAGTCCCATGTGCTATGCTTAGCAATTGACTCCATCTCCTCTCCCATGGCCTTGACCCAAATGTCATCATCCTTTGCTTCACCATAAGTCGAAGGTTCTTTGCTTTGAATAATGCTAGATAAGAGAGCATAATTTGCTTCATACCTTTCAGGTAGTATCTTCTCTCTTGTTGATCTTCGTGGCTCTCCTTGGTTAGATGATCCTGGAAAGTCATCTATGTCGCGGGTCTCCAACAATCTCTCAAACCACTTAGGGAGCTTTCTGTCAGGTGATCGGCTTCTTGGTGAAAATGTATCCCACGGTACATCCTTCTCCTTGTGTTTGTAACTTGCAACTTCAATCCTTCTTGCACCAAAAGGTTTGTCCCTACCTCTCCAACCTGTTTCTTTAGGTTGAGTAGTAGTATCTTGAGATGTATCCTCATGTTCATCACTCGGAAGGTCAACGGATGGATCATCACAAGTTGTATCCTCACGATACCATCTTTCCCACTAGATGTGTCTATCTTCTCAGCATCCTCATCTTCATACATCTTGGATTCATCAAAGATAACATCACGGCTTATATGGATTTTGTTTTCGACTGGATCAAAACATCTATAGCCCTTCAAACGATCATCATATCCTAGGAATATGCACTTGATATCAAGTTTACGTCTCTCTTCCTTAGGAATGTGTATAAAGGCCTTACATCCAAAGATTCGGAAGTGGTTCACCTTTGGCTTCTTCTTCGTGAATGATTCCTCAGGTGTTATCTTTGGTATGGCAATGGTCGGACTTCTATTTTGAAGATAGACTGCCGTGCTACATGCTTCTGACCAAAAATGTTTTGGTAGTTTCATCACAGCTAGCATAGATCTGGCACTTTCCACAATCGTACGATTCTTGCGCTCAGCTACACCATTGAGAGCAGGAGTATGAGCTTGCATAAATTGCCTTTTAATCCCACATTTATTGTTGATTTTCACCCGTGTGGACTGTCCACTACATGTACTTGTGATCTCCTAAGGTGTGTTGATGCACCAAGATCAAGACTAGATTGAGATTCAAGATCAATCTTGTATCCTATGGCAAAAACACACTACTACATGCATTCAATCACTTCCAACTCTCACTCACACGTGTGGGAAGTATTCAAAAAATAATCTAAGTAAAAACAAGCTGCTCTCCTCGAGTAGAGAGAGAAAATGCATCAAGAGATCTCGGGTAGAGAGAGAAAGCTAGAAATCCAATAACTCACAAAATCCATGAAATCACCAAATCAATTAATTTCAAAATGAGGAGTACAATGATACTAGTAGGTCCACGAGCTACCACTATGCTTAACTATGATTGGACCACATTTTGTCACCTCTTGATCCTATTGGATCATTGATCTATGCACCTCTTAATTCTATTGGACTATATTCAAGCACACCTCAATTTCCTATTGGACCTCACAAGGTTCCACCTCTATATCCTATTGGACCTCTTGGAATTCATCAAACCAAAACTTTACACTTGTCTACACTCTAATTAGCAAGTGTTTAGTCTCTTACTCTATTTTGGCTCAATAGTGGCATTACAAGTGGAAATGCATAATTTGCCATCTATGCCAAATTTATTCCTAACAACATCCTACACCTAGATGCTTGATGTAAAAAACATAAGACCCCTATATCTAACATAGATAATCTTTTTCAATTCTTCACACTCCTAAAAAATTATCTATGAAGATTTGAGCATTGATCTTGATATAACTCCAAGATTAGATCTATGCTTGATGAAAGCACTTTTGCTCAAAGGCTTGGTGAGTAGATCGGCAATACAAGAGGACGAGTTGACATGCTCCAAATAGATTTCTCCTCCAATAAGCTTTTCTCTCACAAAATGGTGTGCCACTTCTATGTGCTTGCTTCTTGCATGAAATATGGGATTATTGGCAAGAGCTTGGGCCGAGATGTTATCACACTTGATCATTGGTAGATCATCCTCCTTGATGCACTTTAGTTCCATTAATAACCTCTTGATCCAAAGCACTTCTTTGGTAGTTGTAGTGAGTGCTCTGTACTCGGCCTCACATGAAGAGAGAGATATAGTATCTTGCTTTTTGGAAAGCCAAGTTATTAGATTGCCTCCAAGAAAGATAGTGTATGCACTAATAGACTTTCGATCCATTTTGTCACTTGCAAAGTCCGAATCCGAGTAGCCAATAATGGATAGATCTTCACTTTTATAGAGTAGACCATAATCACAAGATGAAGATACATATCTTAAAATCCTCTTGGCCATCTTCCAATGATGGATCTTAGGTTCTTGCATAAATTGACTCAATTTGTGCACACAAAAACTAAGATCGGGCCTAGTAATGGTAAGCCAAATCAAGGAGCCTACAAGACTCCTAAAAAGTGTGATGTCCTCAAAGGATCTTTCATCACCTTTATTAGGATCTTTTACAATTTGCTCCATTGGAGTATCTATGCTCTTAGAATTTTCCATATGAAATTTTTTCAACATAGAGTGAGCATATCTAGATTGGCATATAAAGACATGATTTTCATAAAAATCAATTTCTACGCCTAGGATGTAATGTATCTCTCCTAGATCTTGCATTTTAAACTCACATCCAAGTGCTAGCTTGGTTTCATCAACTAGCTTGATACAACTTCCACAAAGAATAATGTCATCAACATAAATTAGAAGAATGACAATATTGCTATCAACAAACTTTAGATACATGGAAGGATCATAGTCACTAAGAGTAAATCCTAGTGAGATAAGGAAAGAGTTAAGTCTTGAATACCATGATCTTGGTGCTTGCTTGAGTCCATAAAGACTTTTGAAGAGCAAGCACACTTTGGACTCATCCTTGATGAATCCTTGAGGTTGTTCCATATAGATCTCCTCCTCAAGATAACCATTTAGAAAAGCATTGGATACATCTAATTGAAACACCTTCCACTTGAAAAAACAAGCAAGAGAAATAAGAATTCTCTCATTTTCTTGCTCCCTTAGATATTTTGGTCACCCAAAAAAAATCATCAGCAAAGACACCAAAAACTCCTTTGACACAAGTAAATCCTAGGTTATCACCCCTTTGACTACACTAGCTTAAGTATTACTTCGTTAAATTTGTCTGAACCTAATGGAGAATCCATAAAATTTGGATCCAGGTAACCTTTTATGATATTCAATACACTTAACTTTTATCGTATATACAGCTACCACCAAATATTATGATCTTTATTCCATTTATACACTTTAACAAGTATCTCAAAAGCTTTAGTTTGTCCAATCCTAAAGATCAAAATCATTTAGGATAAGCCGATCGGTGCACCACAAAGTCCAAAAGGAAGAACCAAAAATATCATTTAACTCAACTAACCGGGAATACCACTCCAGAGTTAAGTGGATAATTAGCATAATACCAAGTCAAATCCCTTTACCGGGTACATGCCTGAGAACCGTACCACTACCATTGTTTTGTCAAGATCGGTTTAGCAAAATTCAGACTGATTAATACAGCTTGACACAAAACAACGGTACCAAAGTTCCACAAAAATTGGCTTATCAGTAACTGTCAAGTTGATAAGGCCTTGTACATGCATATTGTTCATAGAGAAGAAAAAACAAAATTTCTTCTACCATACAAGGAAGCAATATAAAAAAACCAGGGTTATAGCAATAACAACCGTGCACCAAGGAACCGAGATTTCTCATTTGGGTGCTAGTAACTTAATTTTCTGAGTTGATTTCGCATCCACTTCCGAAATCAACTTTAAAGTTACCCAATAACAAGCCCTTAGAAACCCTTGGTCGACCGACATGCAACAAGCATAGGTGCAGACACTCATGCAATTCACTAAGTGTTGTCCTACAACAAGCATCAACTTTAACAAAAAAAAGAACACATGCTCAAAAGGAAAAAACGTAGGTCCCAAAATGTCACACATGCCTTAATTGAAAAAAAACCCTAAGGTTTTGCATTAGCCAGGTCCCTACCATAGCCGTGCAACAACCGCCATCATCGAAGGAAAAAAGAGGCTCCACAAAGCTATAGAGAACGAGGGAAAGAGAGAGAGCATCGTGGCGCTACGGCCCACCAGTTGATTCTCTTACCTATCCGACCTCCCTCAATGCAAGAAGAGGTGAGAAAGCACACCTAATCGGCTTGCTTCTAATCTGTTTCAATCGCAGCTTCCGATCCATTTTTCCATTCAATGGCTTCAATGCCTAATGAAACTCCAAACAGCCCACACTGTCCCTAGCTGCCATAAGTTTCCAAAGAACGCATTTGCAGGTTCATCTATTGGTACACCACCTGCAGCCTTCATTGAGGATCTAAATTGTTTCCAGTCTGTTACTAAAAAATGTTTTTGAATAGACGAATTTGTTCTACCTTCCTGGCAACTAGGAAACTCATTACAAAGGTACTGTCTGCAACAGTTTAATCCACACAATAGATAGTCCCAGCTGACTAACTACTTTTAACGGCTGTCCAGAGATCACAGAAGGATAAGAACAAGTTTGCAAGGAGGATACAAGGCTTGTTCATAGGTTACCCTTCTTCTACATAAGACACAATTGCAGAATTTGACAAGCATTTGGTGTTTTGTAGGAGTTCCAACTTAGCAACATATCTGTTTTTCACTCATCCATCTCACTGTAACTAGAGAAATGAACTTGAAAAGATGATAGCTTGCTTTCATTATTCTCAACACAGGGCCACTTCCCACAGGCAAACTTCAAGCTATGCACTGAAGAAGGTTTTTCCAGAACTCAGATTGCATGTATCCACTGCCCAAACCTTTATCTGCTATAGTTTAGAGAATTGGCAATTTACAATATTCATCCAATGTTTTCAGTTTTCAGTTTTGTTGTAAAGCTACCTTTACAAGCTTTACTTCCGACGCCATCGGCGCCATCTATGTCCCCGGCGCCAGCAGCGCCGCTGCTGCCCGGCGCGGCTCCCGGCGCCACTGTGACCAGAATCCAGCCGGCACCAAGTTCCTATGGCTGAAAATCTTTGATCGGTTCTAGCGGAGTCCAGAGAGCTCAGATCGATGTGCAATCACCTCACACGATCTAGGCATGATTAAAGGAAGCCTGGGGATCAATAAAATCTAGAGAGAGAAAATGACTTTCTAGAAAGAGAAAATCCTAGAGAGAGAAAAATGTGCTTTACCAGCTTGGGTAGAGTGCTTGGTATGAGGGGGGGTGCCGAATCACACCAATACTATAGGGGAGTGCGGGTTGCGACTCAGGCGAGCTCCAACCAAGTCTCAACCTCCCTTGCTGGAATGTTGTCATGGCTCTCGCCTTAGCATGCTAGCGCCCGGAGACTAGGGTCGGTCACACACTTGAAATGTAACCTTCTCAGATTTATCAATAAAGTGGGATTTTCCTCAAACTGACTCTGATTACCTTCTGGGTTTCAGTGTTCGATAAAAGCGCCAGTAAGGGTCCTTCCACTTGGACCAGTCCCGGAGGTGAAACCGAAATGGTAATCATCCCCAAGGATCCACTTTATTATATTTGGAAGAGGTTACATTCATACATAGACTGACCGGTCTCGGGGCCACCAACACGTGCTGGGCATTGCGCCTGGCTCGTGCTGGTAGAGGGAGCTGAGACCTGGTGAATGGATTTATGGCGCTGGCTGAGTTGCCCAAGTTTCTGTCTATCGGACTCCCTCTATAGTTCTGATGTGATTCGGCGCACCCGCTCTATTCTGAAATATATTGCTTTCTGGTAAAGCACGCTTTTTAGGACTTAGTTTTTATTTTGCTGATTAAGCCTGGCAAGCCTTGTAGAATCAGTTTGGCTCCCGGACATGGGTCCCGGGAGCCGTCCCGGCGGCAGAATCAACTTGCTTCCTGACTAGGCCATGACTCGAACTCCAGAGTTAGCTCATGACTTGTGACTACTTGACTGGCTCACCACAATTCGGAGGCTCAGTCCTTGACATTCTAACTTGCTCTGGGACCTTAGAGAGCATCACCCCTTAGAGTCTTACAGGGCACACTGGGTGCACCTGAGTCAGCTTTACAACATCCTCCCCTCGTTTGAAAAAGTTGATGTCCTCATCAGGGCCAAACTAGACCTAGGACGTATGGCACGGGCTCAATTCACCAGCCTTAACAACTTTTGAATTGAAAAGATACATTTGTAGTAGCACATGAAAAGTGTAGATAAAGTTCACTTCCATAAAATCTGTGTAAAGCTGCAAGTGATTTATTGACAAACTTAAGGACGATACCTGGAAGTTCCTTGAACTTCAGAATTGGCCATGAGTGTTTATGCAGGAGGCATGCCGCCAGGTAGTGCTTTGTGTGCCGATCTGGAAAAACGGCTATTGCGTTGATTCTTCTGCAGATAATCTGCAAGTACTTCAGGGGCTCCTTCCTTAAGTTTGTCTTCATACTCCCAAGAAGCCTCAATGAGTGGAGCCCGTAGCCACTTCACTAGATATTAACGTTGCACGCCAGTTCACTTTCTATGTGTCAATATTTTTTTTTGGTACAAGCTGCCTCTTTGTATCATCAAGTGTCGTTGGTGGGTGATGAAGTTCGTGTTGCCGATCAAATCGCTCATCTGGTTTGTGCCGTTTGAGTAATGAGATATGAAACACATTGTGTATATCCATGCTGGATGGCAGCACCAATCGGTAAGCCACTGGGTTGATCTTCTTGGTGACATGATATGGTCCCGCATAAGGTCGAACGAACTTATGAGAGAAACCTTTTGGTAACACAATGTTCTTTGTGTTCAGCCACACTTGATCACCTTCCTCAAATTCCAGTTCTCGTCGATTTGGGTTCACGTCAGCTGCCATACTTCTTTGGGACTGCTCTAAAAATGACTTCACCTCTGTCAGCTTTGTGTGCCACTCATTGATGAATTTCTCCACAGTGGGTACTGGGGTTTCTTGCACACCTGTAAGAAAAGAACTTGGAACAATCGGTAGCCGACCATTGCTTATCTCGAAGGGTGCCCGTCTAGTAGATCTGTTCACTTGGTTGTTATGTGCAAACTTGAGAATATCCAAGTAGTTGACCCAATCGGATTGGTCCCAAGTGACATAATTTCGTAAATATTGTTCAATCTGTCGATTGACTCGTTCCGTTTGCCCATCTGTTTGAGGGTGATATGCAGTGCTGAGATTCAGTCCAGTTCCCACGAGGTGAAATAGGCAAGTCCAAAACTTTCCGACGAACTTGGTGTCTCGGTCAGAAATAATCATTCTAGGTAGGCCATGGTACTGAAGGCACATTTGAAAAATAACCTCGCCACTTCTTCAGCTGTCACTGAACTTTTAGTTGGTACAAGGTGAGCTTGTTTTGAAAAACGGTCAACCACCACATAAATCGAGTCGAAACCGTGGCAACGTGGTAGTTGAACAATAAAATCCATGCTCACTGAGTCCCAAGGGTATGCCGGTACTGGTAATGGCTGGAGTAGTCCTGCTGGGGCTAGCGGTTCCACCTTCACTTGTTGACATGTAGGACTTGTTTGCACATAGGATTCAACGTCTGCCCACATATCTGGCCAATAGAAGCCTCTCTTGAGAAGTTCATACATGTGATTCACCCCTGGATGTCCGGCGGCTAGTACGTCATGATGCTCCCTCAAGATTTTCTTCCTCAAGTTGATGTTGTCTGGAACATATACTCTGCAGTGTTTATAAACAACCATTTGGTCTTTCCAAGTGAAATGTTTACAAGGCTTTCCCAGCTGGAATTCGATCATTAGATTCTTAGCCAACACATCTGCACCATAGTTCTCTTTGATTTCTTGGAGTAGACCGGTCACTTGGGTTGAAACCGTCGAAATCAAGTGCTCATGTCTACTAAGTGCATCTGCTACCACATTATTCTTTCCCACCGTATGTAGAATGTCTATATTGAATTTTGAGAGAAAGTTTTGTCATCGCATCTGCTTTGGCGTGAGCATACCTTGGGATGAGAAGTACTTAAGTGATACATTGTTAGTGAACGTCTTAAAGGGCTTTCCTGCCACATAATGTCTCCAATGCTCCACTGCTTGTACGACTGCAACCATTTCTTTTTCGTGAGTTGGCCATTGTCGTTCTACATCACTTAATTTCTTTGAAAAATATGCAACTGGTTTTCCCTCTTGCATCAACATGGCCCAATAGAAAAGTTTGATGCATCTGTATGTATTTCGAACGGTTTGCTAAAGTCTGGTAGGGAAAGAATGGGTTCCTGAGTGATCCGTCACTTTAGTTCTTGGAATGCTGCTTCACATTCCGGTGTCCATGTCATTTTGAGATGAGTCTTTGTCTGTTCCAACAACGGTGCCACAATTTTGCTAAATGCCTCAATGAATCTCGTGTAAAAATTACATAGGCCCACAAAGGATTTGATGCCATGAATAGTTTTAGGTGCTAGCCAATCCAAGATAGCCTTGATCTTCTTAGGATCCATTCGAATCCGTCCGTGGCCTATAACATGTCCAAGGAAATCAACTTCCTCCACCACAAACTCACATTTCTCTCTTTTCGCGAACAAGCAGTTCCTCCTCAGTCGTTGGAGAACTGTCCTTAAATGTTTATTGTGATCTTTAAGGCTCCGACTAAATACTAATATGTCATCGATGTACACAATGACAAATTCATCCAGGCAGTCTTGAAAAATATTGTTCATCAACGTGCAAAAAGTGGCTGGTGCATTTGTTAGACCGAATGGAATCACTAGGAACTCGTGACTCCCCAACCGTGTTCGAAATGTCGTTTTGTGCTCATCACCTTTAGCTATTCGAATTTGATGATATCCAGATCTGAGATATATTCGGCTAAAGTATTTGGCATGTTTGAGTTGGTCGAACAGGTCATCAATTCTAGGCATGGGGTACTTGTTCTTGATGGTACTCTTGTTAAGCATGCGATAATCCACACACATTCGCAGGATCCCTCTCAAGTCACATTCCCCTTGAGACCGGACGTATGACCTTTGCCTAGTCGTGCCCATGCAAATCTATCATAGAATTAGCCCACGGGAAAACATCCATCCAACCATCCTTGCTTTCACCATTAAGCAGCACATTGCCTCAGTCATGCCCCACCACTTTTTGGTCGATAGCTCTTATAGCTAAACGATCGGCAGCTATCCCGCACCGGCAGCTAACCACCCGTGCTTTACACCCGAATTCGAGCAGCATCTCTGTATCAATGGTTAACCCGTACAGTTCAAATATGTCACCCCGCACCCCACAAGGCACAGGCCGTGCTTTCACCTACCTAGGCAGCACTTTGTCTCATCTGTCCTACGTGCAGACGGCGCCAGGCCCGAACCGCGAGAACTGACCGTGCTTACACCTGAAAGGTAGCACATTGAGTCATCAAGTCCCTCGTTCTGCCGACCATCTCGACCGTGGACGCACCCATGCTTACACTGTGGGCAGCACCTTGCGCAACGGTTGTCTTGACAATTCCCAACGTGGCCATCTCTGTGAGACTTGCGTAGCTGACCGGCTAGTCGGCTCTGATACCACATGTTGCGCCGGCACCTCAAAGGGCGCTGGGACTTGAGCAGTTTCCCCAACACGCGCTTAAGTCTAACATTCATCCATTATGCACTTAAGTAAAAGCCAACTCAGAAACGTAACAAGTAAAAAGTGCCCGTCGTTGACGGGCAATGAAGGCCGATCTAGGTGGCAGCAGATGATTTGGATGGTGGCCAATCTCGCACATCTCACATCTCGAATATCAAACATATCGCACACATCTCGGCCATAATAGGGGTCAAAATTTAACCGTGTTTAACAATAGCACATGGAGTATCTTAATAAATAGGTTGACGGGGGTGGTAGGCGATTTGTGTTTGCAAATGTCTGTTAACGGGCAGTCCACAGTTCAAAGTAAATATGTTGTTCATGCATGTGTGTTTTGTTAGAATTCGATGCTCAGCCTCAATAATGAGCATCCTTCATTGCCAAGCTCAACGTTGGGTCGGAAAAGGTTGATCATTCGAAAAAATTTGATCATGATCATTTAAAATTGAAAAAATTTGACCCTTTGGAAAAATTCAAGTTACTAGAAAAATTTGAGTCTTTCAAAAAAAATTCAAATTTTTCAAAAAAAAAATCGAGTCTTTCGAAAAATTCGATTCAGTGAAAAAATTTGAGTATTTCCAAAACAAAATTCTAGTCTCTAGAAAAA